>JAVIAB010000107.1:30688431-31288431 GCA_032433765.1 Megaustenia siamemsis
GCAATAGAAGTAGTAGTAATAGTAGTAACAGCAATAAAAGCAGTAGTAATAGTAGTAACAGCAATAGAAGTAGTAGTAATAGTAGTAACAGCAATAGAAGTAGTAGTAATAGTAGTAGGAGCAATAGAAGAAGTAGTAATAGTAGTAACAGCAATAGAAGCAGTAGTAATAGTAGTAAACAGCAATAGAAGCAGTAGTAATAGTAGTAACAGCAATAGAAGCAGTAGTAACAGCAATAGAAGCAGTAGTAACAGCAATAGAAGCAGTAGTAACAGCAATAGAAGTAGTATAAATAGTAGTAACAGCAATAGAAGCAGTAGTAAATAGTAGTAACAGCAATAGAAGCAGTATTAACAGCAATAGAAGCAGTAGTAAATAGTAGTAACAGCAATAGAAGTAGTAGTAATAGTAGTAGGAGCAATAGAAGAAGTAGTAATAGTAGTAACAGCAATAGAAGTAGTAGTAATAGTAGTAGGAGCAATAGAAGCAGTAGTAATAGTAGTAACAGCAATAGAAGCAGTAGTAGTAAACAGCAATAGAAGCAGTAGTAACAGCAATAGAAGTAGTATTAATAGTAGTAACAGCAATAGAAGCAGTAGTAACAGCAATAGAAGCAGTAGTAACAGCAAAATAGAAGCAGTAGTAACAGCAATAGAAGTAGTATTAATAGTAGTAACAGCAATAGAAGCAGTAGTAATAGTAGTAACAGCAATAGAAGCAGTATTAACAGCAATAGAAGCAGTAGTAATAGTAGTAACAGCAATAGAAGCAGTAGTAATAGTAGTAACAGCAATAGAAGCAGTAGTAACAGCAATAGAAGCAGTAGTAACAGCAATAGAAGCAGTAGTAACAGCAATAGAAGTAGTATTAATAGTAGTAACAGCAATAAAAGCAGTAGTAATAGTAGAAACAGCAATAGAAGTAGTATTAATAGTAGTAACAGCAATAAAAGCAGTAGTAATAGTAGTAACAGCAATAGAAGTAGTATTAATAGTAGTAACCGCAATAAAAGCAGTAGTAATAGTAGTAACAGCAATAGAAACAGTAGTAATAGTAGTAGTAATAATAATAGTGGTAGTAGAAACAGTAGTAGCAGTATTAGTAGCAGCAGTGGTAGTAGTAGTTGTAGTAGTAGTAGTAGTAGTATGGCAGTGCAGAGTGGGCAGTAGTAGTAGCAGCAGTATCAGTAGTAGTAGTAGTAATAGTAGCAGTAGTAGTAGTAGTAGTATTAGTAGTAGTAGTAGCAGTAGTAGCAGTAGTAGTAGTAGTTGTAGCAGTAGTAGAGCAGTAGCAGCAGTAGTAGTAGAAGTAAATTAGTTGCAACAGTGGTAGTAGTAGCAGTAGTAATAGTAGCTGCAGTAGAGGCAGTAGTAGCAGCAGTATTAGGAGCAATCACTGCAGTTGTAGCAGTATTATAGCAGTAGAGGCAGTAGCAGCAGTTTGTAGTAATAGCAGTAGTAGGAGAGTGGCATTAGTAATAGTCGCAGTAGTAGAGGCAGTAGTATAGAGACAGCAGTTGTAACAGCAATATACGTAGTTGAAGCAGTAGCAGTTGTTGTAGCAGCAGTCATATATACTTGCAGTAGTACCAGCAGCAGTAACTACAAACAGCAACATAAACAACAGTAGCATAATCAACAGTAGCATAATCAACAGTAGCATAATCAACAGTAGCATAATCAACAGTAGCATAATCAACAGTAGCATAAAAAGAAAATAAAGCAGAAAAAAAAAACAGCAGACAATGGATGTGCCAATTCATCTTTGCCAGGATTTTTCAGTAAGTGTAGCAGAAAAAAAATCAACACAGATCTACCTACCATTTCACATAGGAGATATCACAGGGTGTCATGCCCACCCTGAGCTGGATTCTGCGAGACGCCAGGATTTTCACCCGCAGCAACAGCTAAGTCCCACCATCCAGGTCATGTTCTTCAATTTTCTTACTCTCAACACTCGCCTCCTCCATAAAAAAATATATCGTTCTTTCTCTGCTACTTTCCGATGTTTATCTTTTACCAGTTCTCTTAATTACACTTCTCTCTCTCTCTCTCTCTCTCTTTCTCTCTCTCTCTCTCTTCTCTCTCTCTCTCTCTCTCTCTTTCTCTCTTCAATCTCTTTCTTCTTTTCTTCCTTTTGTATTCTCTTTATATTTTCTTTAGTGTATTTTTGTGACAATAACAACTAAATAGACTCAACAGCACAGGCACAAAAATATGAAAATCAAAATCAACAAAATAGAAGTCGCAAAAGAGAAACAGAACATAAACATAACTACATGATGACGTCATGGGACGCACCAAAATGGCAGCTTATTTACATTCGAGCTATGGACTAAGCAATGTTTACTTTGAATACCACGATTTATGTTATTGCAGCGAGTGGCAGATTTTTGAAAATGTATTCAGGGTTTGAACATTAATGTTTGTTCACAGCTCGTTAACCTTCGCTGTTGATAAAGTCGTTAATTTGATGGCTTAGTTTGTGACCTTGGTAGCTAAGGACCTAACTTGTGCAAACGGATGGTATTGGCAAGGATCATTTTGAATCTATGAAGTGGGCTCATTTTGTGTTTAACTCAAAAGCATATGTGCTTTTAACCAAAGACTTTTTTTTGGGGACTCAATGAAGATATCCCGATGGAAGAATAAATTGTACTATTAGTCCCATAAATGATTCGCTTCCAGAGGTTTTATGATGTAAACACAGCAGTTTTGTCATTGCAAGTGAATAATGTCCACACCTATAATTGGTCAGGATTGTGTAGCAGCAGCAGTTTTATAGCGAACACAGAAAACATCACAGGATTGTGCTGTTCTGAAACAGCTATGCCATGCTACCCTAGAATTGCCTTTAATGGGATTACTGTGACCACAAACCACTCTCCATGTGTGTGCCACATATTTACACCCCAGAAAGAAATTCTGAATATAACAACATCATGTGCCGTCTGTGATATTAATGACCACAGACCCGAGCCTCCAGTATGATTGATACAACTGTTGCACCAAGCACTTCATCAGCAAAGCCATATCTATGGAATGTTCATCTGACATTGTTCTTGAATGATGTCCAAGTTAATGAGACATCAGAATATCGTGTGGCGGCAGCTACAAGAAGGGAGCGGAGAACATCATCAATGTGTCTTTACTAACTATAGGTCATGTGGCTTCTGTTGGATTGGAAATGATAACTTACCACCACTGTGTGTCTATATGTTTGGAATTGGAGTCATCAATGATGCCTAACATCATCAAGTGCTACGACGATCATCATTTTCGGGAGGACGTAAACTCCCATGGTATATGGTGGATAGGCGGCAGGAACCATTGAAGGCTATGTCTGAAAAGTGTTCATTCTTGCAGTTCCTCATATTCCAAGTCCGGCTTTGTTGCAGGAGCTACTGAGTTAAGTGCTCTGTGCACACCGTGAGCTGTGTGTCTCATCCGTTTTGATCCTGCTTCGATATCCCGCTTGTTTACGATGAATGATGATATCGTATGACGGGGAACAGTTGGCTGTGTTCACTTTCTGCGCGGTTTCGCCTTATGTCTTTTGGCGTGTGCTGAGACTGCTACGATGGGGACTACAGTTACCTTTCCTTGTTTGGGAGATGAGTTAGTAATTCGGATGATTCCACTGGCACGGGCGGTTGAGCAATTATGGATTTTAATTCGTTTGCTGTGAGGCCAAGGCCTTCCATAACTAATAACAATAACTACATTTGTTCCTGCTGAAGGCCTATTGAGCCGAAACGTCGTTCAAATGTGTGTTGTCCATTAATTACGTAAAGCTTAACCGTTTCATTTTTGTCTAAATTTTTTATTCACTTCTCGTCTAACATAACTAAAGACGGCAAACAACAAAAACAAGTAGAGGAGTTTAAATGCCTAAGAAGTTTAGTGACGAACGACAATAGAAAGAAATAGACTTAAGATGCAACAAAGTTTGTCAAATCATTAGACAACTATTACCACTATTGTCCAACAAGGAAACAACTCTGGGGCCAAAACGAGCACTATACAATACAATCTTTATTCCAACGTTGTGCTACCAATGCCAGACCTGGACCCTAGATGCAAGAACAATAAGAAAAATAACCTCTATTGAGATTAAATGTGTAAAACGAATGACAGGAAACAGCCTGAGAGACAAGATCAGAAATGAAGAACTAGAAAAAGGCTAGGAATAACCGCCATAGAATATATAAGGAAACAACAGATAAAATGGCTTGACCACATCACATTAAAAGGAACAAATAAGGATCAAAACACAACACAACGAGCCCGCAATAAACATTGCGAGAACACCAGACCCAAAGTCCGACCACGGAAAATATTCTACTGACGGAATATCAGAAATACTAGGAAATATAACAGCAACAGAGGCGAACCGACGAGCAAAAAACCCCGTAAATTATACCTCCCTTCGACGCTAAAAGGCAAATGAGGAAGGAAAGAAGAAGAAACATAAGTGTACTTTTATAATTCAATTTCTTATTCCTAACTACCCACCATCTCTCTATTTGCCTCCATTGTTAGTATCAACCATAAAGTAGCGCCAAGCCTTTATTTCTCGATCTTTCTCCATTCTTCCCCCCCCCCCCACCCCCCCCCCCACACAACAAACAAAAAAAAAAAAAAAAAAAACTTCAATGTGCCCTTACTCGTTTATTTTCTTCCTCTTTCCTCACTCGCTTCATCATTTTCTTTGTCAGTTCTTCATCTTTCTTCTCCATCATTTTCTGTTTTTATTCTTACACACACATACACCACACACATCCCGCTTGTTTACGATGAATGATGATGTCGTATGACAGGGAACAGTTGGCTGTGTTCACTTTCTGCGCGGTTTCGCCTTATGTCTTTTGGCGTGTGCTGAGACTGCTACGAAGGGGACTGCAGTTACCTTTCTTTGTTTGGGAGATGAGTTAGTAATTCGGATGATTCCACTGGCACGGGCGGTTGAGCAATTATGGATTTTAATTCGTTTGCAGTGATACCGAGGCCTTCCATAAACAATAACCATAACCAATAACACCACACACACACACACACTCTCTCTCTCTCTCTCTTTATCTGATTCCCTCACATTTTTTTTCCAGTCTTTAATTTCTTTACTTCATTCATTCTTTCAGATTTTATCTTAAAACTTCCAACAACGTCTACCTCCTGAAGGGTAAAAAAAAAAAATTAAATAAATGTATACACAAATGCTAAGCTGCGGTAAAGCTGAACGTGAAGGAAAAATGAAAAAAAATAGAAGAAATAGTATAGTTAAAGCTTTACTTAAGTGATGAGCGATATAAATTTGAACAACGTTTCGGCTCAGTTGGCCTTCAGCAGGAACAAACAAACATCATACAAACGTCGTTCAGGTTTGTGTCATCCATCAATTACCCCAAAAATCATGTGCCGATGGTCTGTAAACTTGGTGGTCACTATCACCATCTTCCCTATACGCCACTTGGCGTGACGGGTCACTATCACCATCTTCCCTATACGCCACTTGGCGTGACGGGTCACTATCACCATCTTCCCTATACGCCACTTGGCGTGACGGGGGTAATTTACTTTACTTACTTTTATCAATTACATAAATCTTTTACCATACCATTTTTTTTTCATTTCTCCTTCTACCTCCTGATCTCACTTCTCGCAGCGCTCCCGAACTAATTTCATCCTTCGCTTACCTCAGTTCCTTTGAAATCTTACCCTCTTCGTCTTACTCATTTCAACTTTTACCCTCCATCTGCGCCCCCCTCCCGCCCACCACAGCTCATTCCCATCAACATCTCCCCTCACTCAACCCTACCTACCCCACACCAGTTACATTAACTCTCACATTCCAAACATCTTCACTTTTACAATCAAACAGACGGCGATGATCTCACGAAAACCGCCCCGTTCTGGGGGGGGGGGGGGGGGGGGGGGGGGGAAAGAGAATTTTCACGAGCAGAAACAGTCAATGTCTAAGCTTAAGTTTGGAAGATGGGATGAGATTTGTTAGTGGGATAGTGGCACGGTTGCCGCTATGGCAATGATTATCTCGAGCTATTTTCTAAATCTCTCGTCCCGCCAAAGAATTTCGCAACATCTAAAGTTTTGTTTCCCAATTTCTACACTCAGTGCTAGAAATGTTAGACATTATAGTGAAAGAAAGAAGAAATAAAGAACTCAACCTTAATTGCAAGAAGAAAAAAGTAATGGTAACAACAAAGAAAAAGACATCACCTCAGTGCACAATAAAGACAAGTGGAACAATATTAAAATAGGTAAATGAATTTAAATATAAGGGAAATTTGCTAACCTCAGACGGAAGATGTACAACAGAGGTGAGATGTAGAATGGCTCAGGCAAAAGCAGCTTTCCAAAATAATGAGGAAGATACTATGCAATCCATTTTTGACAATAGAAACAGGAAAAAGAGTTCTTAAATGTTAAGTAGAATCAGTCTTAACATATGGATGTGAATCATGGACAATAGGACAACAAACAAGAAAATCACTGGAGTCTGTAGAAATGTGGTTTGCAGAAGAATGTTGAGAATACCATGGACAGCTAAGAACAGTAATGAAAACGTTCTGAAAGAGGGCAAAACTAAAAGAGAGCTAATTTCCAATATTAGGAAGAAACAATCATCATTTTTTGGCCATGTAATGAATGAGAAGAGAACAGCTGGAATATATTGTAACAACTGGAAAAATTGAGGGACGAAGAGATAGAGGAAAGCAAAGAGAAAAAAAATTACCAGACAGCTTAAGAGAATGGCTTGGCAGAAGGTCAACAACAGAAATGATAAATAACTGTCGAGATCGAAAGTTGTGGAGAGACATGATCACCTTCGTCAGGCGGCCCGGTACATGATGATGATGACACTCAGTGCTACATTAAACAAGTGCTGCTGTAAAGTCAAAGTGAATCACGGGCATTAAACAAAGAGACACAGTGTCGAATAGCATCCGTTGAGATACGGTTTTGTTTTAAAAGGATGTTGACGAGACCGAGGACGAAGGAAAAGCCCAATGAGGAGCAGGGTCGGATTTAGACTTGCTGAAGCCCTAAGCTATATGAAACCTTCAGATACTCAGCTATATGAAACCTTCAGCTATATGAAACCTTCAGCTATATGAAACCTTCAGACACTCAGCTATATGAAACCTTCAACTATATGAAACCTTCAGACACTCAGCTATATGAAACCTTCAGACACTCAGCTATATGAAACCTTCAGCTATATGAAACCTTCAGACACTCAGCTATATGAAACCTTCAACTATATGAAACTTTCAGACACTCAGCTATATGAAACCTTCAGCTATATGAAACCTTCAGGCCCTCAGCTAAATGAAACCTTCAGACACTCAGCTATATGAAACCATGAGGCCCTAAGCTATATGAAACCTTCAAGTCCTCAGCTATATGAAACCTTCAGTCCCTCAGCTATATAAAACCTTCAGGCCCTCAGCTAAATGAAACCTTCAGACACTCAGCTATATGAAACCATGAGGCCCTAAGCTATATGAAACCGTCAGGTCCTCAGCTAAATGAAACCTTCAAGTCCTCAGCTAAATTAAACCTTCAAACACTCAGCTATATGAAACCTTCAGGCCCTCAGCTAAATGAAACCTTCAGGTCCTCAGCTATATGAAACCTTCAAGTCCTCAGCTAAATGAAACCTTCAGGCCCTCAGCTATATTAAACCATGAGGCCCTAAGCTATATGAAACCTTCAGGTCCTCAGCTAAATGAAACCTTCAGGTCCTCAGCTAAATGAAACCTTCAGGTACTCAGCTAAATGAAACCTTCAGGTACTCAGCTAAATGAAACCTTCAGGTACTCGGCTAAATGAAACCTTCAGGTCCTCAGCTAAATAAAACCTTCAGGTCCTCAGCTAAATGAAACCTTCAGGTCCTCAGCTAAATGAAACCTTCAGGTCCTCAGCTAAATGAAACCTTCAGGTCCTCAGCTAAATGAAACCTTCAGGTCCTCAGCTAAATGAAACCTTCAGGTCCTCAGCTAAATGAAACCTTCAGGCCCTCAGCTAAATGAAACCTTCAGGTCCTCAGCTATATGAAACCTTCAAGTCCTCAGCTAAATGAAACCTTCAGGCCCTCAGCTATATTAAACCATGAGGCCCTAAGCTATATGAAACCTTCAGGTCCTCAGCTAAATGAAACCTTCAGGTCCTCAGCTAAATGAAACCTTCAGGTACTCAGCTAAATGAAACCATGAGGCCCTAAGCTATATGAAATATTCAGGTCCTCAGCTAAATGAAACCTTCAGGCCCTCAGCTAAATGAAATCTTCAGACACTCAGCTATATTAAACCATGAGGCCCTAAGCTATATGAAATATTCAGGTCCTCAGCTAAATGAAACCTTCAGGTCCTCAGCTAAATGAAACCTCCAGGTCCTCAGCTATATGAAACCTTCAGGTCCTCAGCTAAATGAAACCTTCAGGTCCTCAGCTAAATGAAACCTTCAGGTCTTCAGCTAAATGAAACCTTCAGGCTCTCAGCTAAATGAAACCTTCAGGCATTCAGCTAAATGAAACCTTCAGGCCCTCAGCTAAATGAAAACTTCAGGACGCCCTCCTCCACTTAAAAACAAAACAAAGAACAACCAGAAAGTTTCAAAAAGCTTGACAACATATAACACTTTTGCTTATGCCTAAACTGCCCTGGAGGAAGTAATAAAGCAGATGGAAGTAGGAACATCATTGAACGCAAATTGGGAAAAGCTAATCCAGATTTTGTGCTGCATGTGTGCGGCAGCAGCGGGTTGGGATAGTTAATCATCACCATCATCATCAAGTACTGTGCCTGCTGATGTAGATGGTCATGTCTCTCCACAACTTTTGATATTGACGGTTATTTATCATTTCTGTTGCTGATCTTCTACCAAAGCCATTCTTTTAAGCTGACTTGTATCTTTTTTCTTTGTTTTCTCTTCGTCCCTCAATTTCCCCAGTTGTTACAATATATTCCAGCTATTCCATTCTCATTACATGGCCAAAAAATGAGGATTGAGTTATTGAGTTATTTGCGGGTCATCATCATTGCACTCCGAACATGTCCATAGGTGCTCAGATCCCCTCCTCAGCAATTCCCTCAGTGTCCAACGACTGGCGACTCCAGTTCTATGTTGGTTGATAAGTCTTCTTACACGGCCACTGAGTTTTTCATTTCTGGCTGTGCCCATCTTAACTCTCATTTCCATCATCCGAAGAAGTGACGTGGAAAATGAGGATTGTTTCTTCTTAATATTGGAAATTTGCCCTCTTTTTTTGCATTGGCCTCTTTCAGAATGTTTGTGAAGTAGTTAATAACAACAGAGCAACAAGAAAGGTCTAAGTCTAAATAGTAAGAAAACAGAAGTAATGGTCATGTCGAAGAAACAATCACCACCATCATGCAGCATAAAATAAACAGGATGAATCTAAAACAAGTGGAACGCGTCAAATACTTGGGCACAATAATAACATCAGATGGAAGATGTGCTACAGAAATAAAAAGTAGAGTAGCTCAGGCCAAAATAGCATTTCAGAAAATGAAAAAAATATCTTATGCAACAAAAATATGTCAATAGAAGTCAGATAATTCATCGCTTAAAAAAGACTAACGAGGGAATTCTCAAAGAGGCCAACACAAAAAGGGAGCTCCTAAGAAACATCAGAAAGAAACAATCTACATTTTACGGGCACATCATGGCAAGAGGAAAGTTGGAATAATTGGTTACAACTTGCAAAATACAAGGAAAAAGAGGTCGTGGACGGCAAAAAGAGAAAATACTAGATAGCTTCGTGTAATGGCATGGAAAGCAGTCAACAACAGAACTGATACGATGCACGGTGGATAGAAGATTGTGGAAGGTGATGATCGCCTACGCCAACCGGTATGGTACATGATGATGATAAATAACAACAGGAACAATAGAAGGTCGGAGAGATAGGGGTAGACAAAGGGGAAAGATAATGGAAGGTTTGATGTCGTGGTACGGAAAAAGAGCAAGGGCGGAACTGTCGTACAGCGCGTCAGATCGATGGTTATGGGTGGGCATTATATCCGACGCCTTTGCTCTCGGTGGGGACTTGTGCCACGTGCTTGCTTAGTTTGTAAAAAAACTTTCGTCATTTTAAAAATCGCTGGTCGACCATTCCTCGCATGTAACAAACAGAGAGTTTTGAAGCTGGGCCACTGTGACACCGAGGTTAAAGTACTCACCTGAAGTTCTTGCTTACGTTCGCCCGATGACTAAAGTATTCTAGAGTATTCGTAGACTGTAGAATTCCTCTTTGTCATCCGTCCTTAAAAGGACGTTAAGTCGACGTGTCTGCGTTGTGTTGTGGTTTGCAGAACTGTAATATTTGCTCCTTTCGGCCCAACACATCCGACTTCAGCACGACATTTTTGATTACCGGGTTGTCTTTCCTCTTCGATCCCTGTTCGGTTGGCCAGACTGGACAGGTTAGTCTGTTACTAGAGGCACCACAGAAAGGTGTAGCAGGGTCTGTATGGTTTTGGTTCACCGATCCTGGCGCAAACCATCAGCTGTGGGTCGCTGACAACTTCCCAGATAACTTGGTTCGAATCCCATGTTTAGCAATTAGGTGTTTTTTTTGCCACATGAAAAAAATGATCACGTTCTCACGATCGAAGCAAGTTACTAGCTCAAGACTCTTGGTACCTTATCATTAGTCACTTGCATTGTTGATTTTGATTGCGTACCAAGTATTTATAATTTTGTTGTTTTCAAATAGATTAAAGCAAATGAACCCCACATTTAAACATAACAATTCACCTGAAACGTTTTGCAGGAACTACTGAGCTAGGTGCTCTGTGCACACCGTGAGCTGTGTGTTTCATCCGTTTTGATCATGTTTCGATATTCCAATTGTTTAAGATGAATGATGATATCGTATGGCAGGGAACAGTTGGCTGTGTTCACTTTCTGTGCGTTTTCACCTTACGTCTTTTGGCGTGTGCTAAGTCTGCTAAGATGGAGATTGCAGCTACCTATCTTTGTTTGGGAGATGAGATATTAATTTGGATGATTCCACTGGCGCGGTCGGTTGGGCAATTATGGATTTTAATTAGTTTGCAGTGATACCGGGGCCTTCCATAGCCATATATTTTTTTTTGGTTTGGGTGGGGGCGAAGGCGCATAATAGCATCGGGTTTGAAAGCGCTAAACGATTCGACTCATAGATGACATCATGCTATAAAGTCGGTGAACTAGAACTAGCCAGATCCTACTCCAGCACATGGAAGTGCCCTTAGAAACAGATAGCCAATCTGGCCAAATAAAGCCATAATGATAAAATAGGGGAGTGGATCGAGAGGTAATACAATCGGGTACAAAACAACGGAATGCTGAAGTCGTGTTGGGCCGAATGGTGCACATATCACAACTTTGGCAAACCACAAAGGAAATATTGTTTTGCAAGAATTTAAGAGGAATTTAGTGGATTAAAAGTTGCCGGGTTTCATAATAAACTGATTAAATAAAAGGTGTACCATAGCAGCATTTTACAGTCTTAATAGGGGAGTTGAGTGTGGAGTCTTCACTTACCATGGACATATCTTTGCTGTCATAGGGGAGTGGAGTGTAAAAGTAAAAATAAGTAAAGAACCCCCGTCACGCCAAGTGGCGTATAGGGAATATGGTGTTAACGACCATAAATTTTACAGACCTTCAGCACATGATTTTTGGGGTAATGTGGTCGGTATTACGCCCGTGCCTCTAGTAGTATACAAGGGTCCAACTAAGTCGCATTGTGGCGCTAAATTAACAAAGATATATAGTGTGGCGCGCGGCGCGCATAAAGCGTGTGGCGCAGGGGGAGTTAACCGTGATAGCTCGTGTCGGGATGTTGACCTCTAGTCCCGGTGACCCCGGAAGTGACGTGTTTATGTCTGGTGTGTCCTGACTTTGGAGCTCTTGGTGTACTTGAGCGATAGTGATAGGTTAGTAGATTATACAACATCAGGTTTCTCATAATGAGGTTTCTTCTGGGCGCCTAATGTACTGTAGGCGCAGGGGGAGTTAACTGTGACATTTCGTGTCGGGATGTTGACTGGGGGTGTCTGTCGGCGTGACCTCGGCGCTCCGTATTTTAAAAATTCCGAATTATTTTAAAAAAACAGTCTCCATCTGATTTCGAACACGGGTCTACGGCGTGCCAGGCCAGACACTTACCACTATGCTACAGGCGATCACAGAATTAGAGGCTGAATGAGACAGGTGAATCGTGATGCTTTTGTTGGTACCTGACAGCTAGCTAGTAGTAGAGAAAGATTGACCCGCATTTAGGCGCTAAATTAACGAAGATATATAGGGCGGCGCCCCGCGCGCATAACGCGTGCGGCGCAGGGGGAGTTAACCGTGATATTTCATGTCGGGATACCCGGTGACCTCTCGTTGACCTCTCAACCTCTCGGCGCCATGGTCGGGGTGAGCTCTCGCCGTATGTATGTCATGTCGAGGTAGTAGACACGTATGTCATGTCATTGTAACAGTCATGTCAATGTAACAGGCATTTCGTTGTAATAGTCATCTCGTTGTAACAGTCACGTGTGTCATGTCGTTTTATCAGAGACGTATGGTATGTCGTTGTAACAGTCATTTCGTTGTAATAGGCATCTCGTTGTAACAGTCACGTATGGCATGTCGTTTTATCAGACACGTATGGTATGTCGTTGTAACAGACATGTTGTTGTATCAGTCATGTCGATGTAGTAGACACGTATAGCATGTCATTGTAACAGTCATGTCAATGTAACAGTCATGTCAATGTAACAGGCATTTCGTTGTAATAGTCATCTCGTTGTAACAGTCACGTATGTCATGTCGTTTTATCAGAGACGTAGGGTATGTCGTTGTAACAGACATGTCGTTGCATCAGTCACGTCGATGTAGTAGACACGTATGTCATGTCGTTGTAGCAGACACGTATGGTGTGTCGTTGTAACAGACATGTCGATGTATCAGGCATGTTGATGTAGTAGACACGTATGTCATGTCATTGTAACAGTCATGTCAATGTAACAGTCATGACAATGTAACAGGCATTTCGTTGTAATAGTCAGCTCGTTGTAACAGTCACGTATGTCATGTCGTTTTATCAGACACGTATGGTATATCGTTGTAACAGACATGTCGTTGTATCAGTCATGTTGATGTAGTAGACACGTATGTCATGTCATTGTAACAGTCATGTCAATGTAACAGTCATTTCAATGTAACAGTCATTTCGTTGTAATAGTCATCTCGTTGTAACAGTCACGTATGTCATGTCGTTTTATCAGAGACGTATGGTATGTCGTTGTAACAGACATGTCGTTGCATCAGTCATGTCGATGTAGTAGACACGTATGTCATGTCGTTGTAACAGACACGTATGATATGTCGTTGTAACAGACATGTCGTTGTATCAGGCATGTCGATGTAGTAGACACGTATATCATGTCATTGTAACAGTCATGTCAATGTAACAGTCATGACAATGTAACAGGCATTTCGTTGTAATAGTCATCTCGTTGTAACAGTCACGTATGTCATGTCGTTTTATCAGACACGTATGGTATATCGTTGTAACAGACATGTCGTTGTATCAATCACGTCGATGTAGTAGACATGTATGGCATGTCAATGTAACAGTCATGTCAATGTAACAGTCATTTCGTTGTAATAGTCGTCTCGTTGTAACAGTCACGTATGTCATGTCGTTTTATCAGAGACGTAGGGAATGTCGTTGTAACAGACATGTCGTTGCATCAGTCATGTCGATGTAGTAGACATGTATGGCATGTTAATGTAACAGTCATGACAATGTAACAGGCATTTCGTTGTAACAGTCATCTCGTTGTAACAGTCACGTATGTCATGTCGTTTTATCAGACACGTATGGTATATCGTTGTAACAGACATGTCGTTGTATCAGTCATGTCGATGTAGTAGACATGTATGACATGTCAATGTAACAGTCATGTCAATGTAACAGTCATTTTCAATGTAACAGTCATTTCGTTGTAATAGTCATCTCGTTGTAACAGTCACGTATGTCATGTTGTTTTATCAGACACGTATGGTATATCGTTGTAACAGACATGTCGTTGTATCAGTCATGTCGATGTAGTAGACATGTATGGCATGTATGGCATGTCAATGTAACAGTCATGTCAATGTAACAGTCATTTTCAATGTAACAGTCATTTCGTTGTAATAGTCATCTCGTTGTAACAGTCACGTATGTCATGTCGTTTTATCAGAGACGTATGGTATGTCGTTGTAGCAGACATGTCGTTGTATCAGGCATGTCGATGTAGTAGACACGTATGTCATGTCATTGTAACAGTAATGTCAATGTAACAGTCATTTCGTTGTAATAGTCATCTCTTTGTAACAGACACGTATGTCATGTCGTTTTATCAGACACGTATGGTATGTCGTTGTAACAGACATGTCGTTGTATCAGGCATGTCGATGTAGTAGACACGTATGTCATGTCATTGTAACAGTCATGTCAATGTAACAGTCATGACAATGTAACAGGCATTTCGTTGTAATAGTCATCTCGTTGTAACAGTCACGTATGTCATGTCGTTTTATCAGATACGTATGACATGTCGTTGTAACATACATGTCGTTGTATCAGTCATGTCGATGTAGTAGACACGTATGTCATGTCATTGTAACAGGCATGTCAATGTAACAGTCATGACAATGTAACAGGCATTTCGTTGTAATAGTCATCTCGTTGTAACAGTCACGTATGTCATGTCGTTTTATCAGAGACGTATGGTATGTCGTTGTAACAGACATGTCGTTGCATCAGTCATCTCGATGTAGTAGACACGTATGTCATGTCGTTGTAACAGACACGTATGGTATGTCGTTGTAACAGACATGTTGTTGTATCAGGCATGTCGATGTAGTAGACACCTATGTCATGTCATTGTAACAGTCATGTCAATGTAACAGTCATGACAATGTAACAGGCATTTCGTTGTAATAGTCATCTCGTTGTAACAGTCACGTATGTCATGTCGTTTTATCAGACACGTATGGTATATCGTTGTAACAGACATGTCGTTGTATCAGGCATGTCGATGTAGTAGACACGTATGGCATGTCATTGTAACAGTCATGTCAATGTAACAGTCATGTCAATGTAACAGTCATTGCGTTGTAATAGTAATCTCGTTGTAACAGGCACGTATGTCATGTTGTTTTATCAGAGACGTATGGTATGTCGTTGTAACAGACATGTCGTTGTAGCAGGCATGTCGATGTAGTAGACACCTATGTCATGTCATTGTAACAGTCATGTCAATGTAACAGTCATTTCGTTGTAATAGTCATCTCGTTGTAACAGACACGTATGTCATGTCGTTTTATCAGACACGTATGGTATGTCATTGTAACAGACATGTCGTTGTATCAGTCATGTCGATGTAGTAGACACGTATGTCATGTCATTGTAACAGTCATGTCAATGTAACAGTCATTTCGTTGTAATAGTCATCTCGTTGTAACAGTCACGTATGTCATGTCGTTTTATCAGACACGTATGGTATGTCGTTGTAACAGACATGTCGTTGTATCAGTCATGTCGATGTAGTAGACACGTATGTCATATCATTGTAACAGTCATGTCAATGTAACAGACATGTCAATATAACAGTCATTTCGTTGTAATAGTCATCTCGTTGTAACAGTCACGTATGTCATGTCGTTTTATCAGAGACGTATGGTATGTCGTTGTAACAGACATGTCGTTGTATCAGTCATGTCGATGTAGTAGACACGTATGTCATGTCATTGTAACAGTCATGTCAATGTAACAGTCTTTTCGTTGTTATAGTCGGCTCGTTGTAACAGACACGTTGGTCACCAGTACAATGAGTATTCTGTTATTGGATCATAGGTCACAATCTATTTTTAGTAACTAAGCAGGTATTGCATCAGAGATCAAAATCTATTTTTAGTAACTCAACATCCCCATTATAGGGGAACTGAGTAACACCATCTCTTTTTGTGAAAATTTCAGATTTCAATGCTGGGGCAAAAAAGAGATGGTGTTACTCAGTTCCCCTATAATGGGGATGTTGAGTTATTAAAAATAGATTTTGATCTCTGATGCAATACCTGATTAGTTACTAAAAATAGATTGTGACCTATGATCCAATAACAGAATACTCATTGTACTGGTGACCAACGTGTCTGTTACAACGAGCCGACTATTACAACGAAATGACTGTCACATTGACATGACTGTTACAATGACATGACATACGTGTCTACTACATCGACATGACTGATACAACGACATGTCTGTTACAAGGACATACCATACGTCTCTGATAAAACGACATGACATACGTGACTGTTACAACGAGATGACTATTACAACGAAATGACTGTTATATTGACATGACTGTTACATTGACATGACTGTTACAATGATATGACATACGTGTCTACTACATCGACATGACTGATACAACGACATGTCTGTTACAACGACATACCATACGTGTCTGATAAAACGACATGACATACGTGACTGTTACAACGAGATGACTATTACAACGAAATGACTGTTACATTGCCATGACTGTTACAATGACATGACATACGTGTCTACTACATCGACATGACTGATACAACGACATGTCTGTTACAACGACATACCATACGTCTCTGATAAAACAACATGACATACGTGCCTGTTACAACGAGATTACTATTACAACGCAATGACTGTTACATTGACATGACTGTTACATTGACATGACTGTTACAATGACATGCCATACGTGTCTACTACATCGACATGCCTGATACAACGACATGTCTGTTACAACGATATACCATACGTGTCTGATAAAACGACATGACATACGTGACTGTTACAACGAGATGACTATTACAACGAAATGCCTGTTACATTGTCATGACTGTTACATTGACATGACTGTTACAATGACATGACATAGGTGTCTACTACATCGACATGCCTGATACAACAACATGTCTGTTACAACGACATACCATACGTGTCTGTTACAACGACATGACATACGTGTCTACTACATCGAGATGACTGATGCAACGACATGTCTGTTACAACGACATACCATACGTCTCTGATAAAACGACATGACATACGTGACTGTTACAACGAGATGACTATTACAACGAAATGCCTGTTACATTGTCATGACTGTTACATTGACATGCCTGTTACAATGACATGACATACGTGTCTACTACATCGACATGACTGATACAACGACATGTATGTTACAACGACATGTCATACGTATCTGATAAAACGACATGACATACGTGACTGTTACAACGAGATGACTATTACAACGAAATGCCTGTTACATTGTCATGACTGTTACATTGACATGACTGTTACAATGACATGACATACGTGTCTACTACATCGACATGCCTGATACAACGACATGTCTGTTACAACGACATACCATACGTCTCTGATAAAACGACATGACATACGTGACTGTTACAACGAGATGACTATTACAACGAAATGACTGTTACATTGACATTACTGTTACAATGACATGACATACGTGTCTACTACATCGACATGCCTGATACAACGACATGTCTGCTACAACGACATACCATACGTCTCTGATAAAACGACATGACATACGTGTCTGATAAAACGACATGACATACGTGTCTGTTACAAAGAGATGACTATTACAACGAAATGACTGTTACATTGACATTACTGTTACAATGACATGACATACGTGTCTACTACATCGAC
Source organism: Megaustenia siamemsis (assembly GCA_032433765.1). Taxonomy (NCBI): domain Eukaryota; kingdom Metazoa; phylum Mollusca; class Gastropoda; order Stylommatophora; family Ariophantidae; genus Megaustenia; species Megaustenia siamemsis. Next base: position 30,706,246 of record JAVIAB010000107.1, read on the forward strand.
ATGCCTGATACAACGACATGTCTGCTACAACGACATACCATACGTCTCTGATAAAACGACATGACATACGTGACTGTTACAACGAGATGACTATTACAACGAAATGACTGTTACATTGAAAATGACTGTTACATTGACATGACTGTTACATTGACATGCCATACATGCCATACATGTCTACTACATCGACATGACTGATACAACGACATGTCTGTTACAACGATATACCATACGTGTCTGATAAAACAACATGACATACGTGACTGTTACAACGAGATGACTATTACAACGAAATGACTGTTACATTGAAAATGACTGTTACATTGACATGACTGTTACATTGACATGTCATACATGTCTACTACATCGACATGACTGATACAACGACATGTCTGTTACAACGATATACCATACGTGTCTGATAAAACGACATGACATACGTGACTGTTACAACGAGATGACTGTTACAACGAAATGCCTGTTACATTGTCATGACTGTTACATTGACATGACTGTTACAATGACATGACATACGTGTCTACTACATCAACATGCCTGATACAACGACATGTCTGTTACAACGACATACCATACGTGTCTGCTACAACGACATGACATACGTGTCTACTACATCGACATGACTGATGCAACGACATGTCTGTTACAACGACATTCCCTACGTCTCCGATAAAACGACATGACATACGTGACTGTTACAACGAGACGACTATTACAACGAAATGACTGTTACATTGACATGACTGTTACAATGACATGACATACGTGTCTACTACATCAACATGACTGATACAACGACATGTCTGTTACAACGATATACCATACGTGTCTGATAAAACGACATGACATACGTGACTGTTACAACGAGATGACTATTACAACGAAATGCCTGTTACATTGTCATGACTGTTACATTGACATGACTGTTACAATGACATGACATACGTGTCTACTACATCAACATGCCTGATACAACGACATGTCTGTTACAACGACACACCATACGTGTCTGCTACAACGACATGACATACGTGTCTACTACATCGACGTGACTGATGCAACGACATGTCTGTTACAACGACATACCCTACGTCTCTGATAAAACGACATGACATACGTGACTGTTACAACGAGATGACTATTACAACGAAATGCCTGTTACATTGACATGACTGTTACATTGACATGACTGTTACAATGACATGCTATACGTGTCTACTACATCGACATGACTGATACAACAACATGTCTGTTACAACGACATACCATACGTGTCTGATAAAACGACATGCCATGCGTGACTGTTACAACGAGATGCCTATTACAACGAAATGACTGTTACAACGACATACCATACGTCTCTGATAAAACGACATGACACACGTGACTGTTACAACGAGATGACTATTACAACGAAATGACTGTTACATTGACATGACTGTTACAATGACATGACATACGTGTCTACTACCTCGACATGACATACATACGGCGAGAGCTCACCCCGACCATGGCGCCGAGAGGTTGAGAGGTCAACGAGAGGTCACCGGGTATCCCGACATGAAATATCACGGTTAATTCCCTCTGCGCCGCACGCGTTATGCGCGCGGGGCGCCGCCCTATATATCTTCGTTAATTTAGCGCCTAAATGCGGGTCAATCTTTCTCTACTACTAGCTAGCTGTCAGGTACCAACAAAAGCATCACGATTCACCTGTCTCATTCAGCCTCTAATTCTGTGATCGCCTGTAGCATAGTGGTAAGTGTCTGGCCTGGCACGCCGTAGACCCGTGTTCGAAATCAGATGGAGACTTTTTTAAATAATTCGGAATTTTTAAAATACGGAGCGCCGAGGTCACGCCGACAGACACCCCCAGTCAACATCCCGACACGAAATGTCACAGTTAAAAAATAATTCTGAATTTTTAAAATACGGAGCGCCGAGGTCACGCCGACAGACACCCCCAGTCAACATCCCGACACGAAATGTCACAGTTAACTCCCCCTGCGCCTACAGTACATTAGGCGCCCAGAAGAAACCTCATTATGAGAAACCTGATGTTGTATAATCTACTAACCTATCACTATCGCTCAAGTACACCAAGAGCTCCAAAGTCAGGACACACCAGACATAAACACGTCACTTCCGGGATCTCCGGGACTAGAGGTCAACATCCCGACACGAGCTATCACGGTTAACTCCCCCTGCGCCACACGCTTTATGCGCGCCGCGCGCCACACTATATATCTTTGTTAATTTAGCGCCACAATACGGGTCAGATCCTTCCTGCTATACTACTGCCGCTTTACTTTCCCAGAAAAAAAATCCGGTACCCGTTAAAAGCTGGGTGAACCAGCGGCCGTCGGAGTTGCGTGTAGAGTCTTCATTTATCATGGTCATATCTCTGCTGTTAAAGGGGAGTGTAGTGTAGAGTCTTCACTTATCATGGGCACATCTCTGCTGTCATAGGGGAGTGGAGTGTAGAGCCTTCACTTATCATGGGCACATATCTGCTGTCATAGGGGAGTGGAATGTAGAGCTTTCAATTATCATGGGCACATATCTGCCGTCATAGGGGAGTGGAGTGTAGAGTCTTCATTTATCATGGGCACATATCTGCCGTCATAGAGGAGTGGAGTGTAGAGTCTTCAATTATCATGGGCACATATCTGCCGTCAAAGGGGAGTGGAGTGTAGAGTCTTCATTTATCATGGGCACATCTCTGCCGTCATAGGGGAGTGGAGTGTAGAGTCTTCAATTATCATGGGCACATATCTGCCGTCATAGGGGAGTGGAGTGTAGAGCTTTCAATTATCATGGGCACATATCTGCCGTCATAGGGGAGTGTAGTGTAGAGTCTTCATTTATCATGGGCACATCTCTGCTGTCATAGGGGAGTGGAGTGTAGAGTCTTCATTTATCATGGTCATATCTCTGCTGTTAAAGGGGAGTGGAGTGTAGAGTCTTCACTTATCATGGGCACATCTCTGCCGTCATAGGGGAGTGGAGTGTGAAGTCTTCAATTATCATGGGCAAATCTCTGCTGTCATAGGAGAGTGGAGTGTAGAGTCTTCATTTATCATGGGCACATCTCTGCTGTCATAGGGGAGTGGAGTGTAGAGTCTTCATTTATCATGGGCACATCTCTGCTGTCATAGGGGAGTGAAGTGTAGAGTCTTCATTTATCATGGTCATATCTCTGCTGTTAAAGGGGAGTGGAGTGTAGAGTCTTCACTTATCATGGGCACATCTCTGCTGTCATAGGGGAGTGGAGTGTAGAGTCTTCACTTATCATGGGCACATCTCTGCCGTCATAGGCGAGTGGAGTGTAGAGTCTTCATTTATCATGGGCACATCTCTGCTGTCATAGGGGAGTGGAGTGTAGAGTCTTCATTTATCATGGGCACATCTCTGCTGTCATAGGCGAGTGGAGTGTAGAGTCTTCACTTATCATGGGCACATCTCTGCTGTCATAGGGGAGTGTAGTGTAGAGTCTTCACTTATCATGGGCACATCTCTGCTGTCATAGGGGAGTGGAGTGTGAAGTCTTCAATTATCATGGGCAAATCTCTGCTGTCATAGGGGAGTGGAGTGTAGAGTCTTCATTTATCATGGGCACATATCTGCCGTCATAGGGGAGTGGAGTGTAGAGTCTTCACTTATCATGGGCACATCTCTGCCGTCATAGGAGAGTGGAGTGTAGAGCCTTCACTTATTAAGGGAATATCTTTGCTGTCATAGGGGAGTGGGGTGTGGATCCTTCACTTATCATGGGCACATTTCTGCTGTCATAGGGGAGTGGAGTGTGGAGCCTTCACTTATCATGGGCATATCTCTGCTGTCATAGGGGAGTGGAGTGTGGAGCTTTCACTTATCATGGGCACATTTCTGCTGTCATAGGGGAGTGGAGTGTAGAGTCTTCACTTATTAAGGGAATATCTTTGCTGTCATAGGGGAGTGGGGTGTGGATCCTTCACTTATCATGGGCACATTTCTGCTGTCATAGGGGAGTGGAGTGTGGAGCCTTCACTTATCATGGGCACATCTCTGCTGTCATAGGGGAGTGGAGTGTGGAGCCTCAACTTATCAAGGGCATATCTTTGCTGTCATAGGGGAGTGGGGTGTGGAACCTTCATTTATCATGGGCACACCTCTGCCGTCATAGGGGAGTGGAGTATAGAGTCCTCACACTCAATGGGCATATCTCTGCTGTCATTGGGAAGTGGGGTGTGGAGCCTCAACTTATCAAGGGCACATCTTTGCTGTCATAGGGAAGTGGGGTGTGGAACCTTCAATTATCATGGGCATATCTCTGCTGCCATAGGGCACTGGAGTGTGGATCTTTCACTTATCATGGGCACATATCTGCCGTCATAGGGGAGTGGAGTGTGGAGTCTTCATTTATCATGGGCACATCTCTGTTGTCATAGGGGAGTGGAGTGTAGAGTCTTCATTTATCATGGGCACATCTCTGCCGTCATAGGGGAGTGGAGTGTAGAGTCTTCATTTATCATGGGCATATCTCTGCTGCCATAGGGGAGTGGAGAGTGGAGCCTTCACTTCTCATGGGCATATCTTTGCTGTCATAGGGGAGTGGAGTGTAGAGCTTTCAATTATCATGGGCACATATCTGCCGTCATAGGGGAGTGTAGTGTAGAGTCTTCATTTATCATGGGCACATCTCTGCTGTCATAGGGGAGTGGAGTGTAGAGTCTTCATTTATCATGGTCATATCTCTGCTTTTAAAGGGGAGTGGAGTGTAGAGTCTTCACTTATACATCTCTGCCGTCATAGGGGAGTGGAGTGTGAAGTCTTCAATTATCATGGGCAAATCTCTGCTGTCATAGGGGAGTGGAGTGTAGAGTCTTCATTTATCATGGGCACATCTCTGCTGTCGTCATGGGCACATCTCTGCTGTCATAGGGGAGTGAAGTGTAGAGTCTTCATCACTTATCATGGGCACATCTCTGCTGTCATAGGGGAGTGGAGTGTAGAGTGGAGTGTAGAGTCTTCATTTATCATGGGCACATCTCTGCTGTCATAGGGGAGTGGAGTGTAGAGTCTTCATTTATCAGCACATCTCTGCTGTCATAGGCGAGTGGAGTGTAGAGTCTTCACTTATCATGGGCACATCTCTGCTGTCATAGGGGAGTGAAGTGTAGAGTCTTCATTTATCATGGTCATCTCATATCTCTGCTGTCATAGGGGAGTGGAGTGTAGAGTCTTCATTTATCATGGGCACATCTCTGCCGTCATAGGGGAGTGGAGTGTAGAGTCTTCACTTATCATGGGCACATCTCTGCCGTCATAGGAGAGTGGAGTGTAGAGCCTTCACTTATTAAGGGAATATCTTTGCTGTCATAGGGGAGTGGGGTGTGGATCCTTCACTTATCATGGGCACATTTCTGCTGTCATAGGGGAGTGGAGTGTGGAGCCTTCACTTATCATGGGCATATCTCTGCTGTCATAGGGGAGTGGAGTGTGGAGCTTTCACTTATCATGGGCACATTTCTGCTGTCATAGGGGAGTGGAGTGTAGAGTCTTCACTTATTAAGGGAATATCTTTGCTGTCATAGGGGAGTGGGGTGTGGATCCTTCACTTATCATGGGCACATTTCTGCTGTCATAGGGGAGTGGAGTGTGGAGCCTTCACTTATCATGGGCACATCTCTGCTGTCATAGGGGAGTGGAGTGTGGAGCCTCAACTTATCAAGGGCATATCTTTGCTGTCATAGGGGAGTGGGGTGTGGAACCTTCATTTATCATGGGCACACCTCTGCCGTCATAGGGGAGTGGAGTATAGAGTCCTCACACTCAATGGGCATATCTCTGCTGTCATTGGGAAGTGGGGTGTGGAGCCTCAACTTATCAAGGGCATATCTTTGCTGTCATAGGGAAGTGGGGTGTGGAACCTTCAATTATCATGGGCATATCTCTGCTGCCATAGGGCACTGGAGTGTGGATCTTTCACTTATCATGGGCACATATCTGTCGTCATAGGGGAGTGGAGTGTGGAGTCTTCATTTATCATGGGCACATCTCTGTTGTCATAGGGGAGTGGAGTGTAGAGTCTTCATTTATCATGGGCACATCTCTGCCGTCATAGGGGAGTGGAGTGTAGAGTCTTCATTTATCATGGGCATATCTCTGCTGCCATAGTGGAGTGGAGAGTGGAGCCTTCACTTCTCATGGGCATATCTTTGCTGTCATAGGGGAGTGGAGTATGGAGCCTTCACTTCTCATGGGCATATCTTTGCTGTCATAGGGGAATGGAGTATGGAGCCTTCACTTCTCATGGGCATATCTCTGCTGTCAAAGGGGAGTGGAGTGCTGAGCCTTCTTTTCTCATGGGCATATCTCTTGAGGGAGAGCGGCCCAGTGCTCTCTCCTCCATATTTTCCTGACCTTCCCAGACCAGCAGTCATGAACCCAATTTTTTTCCCAGCAGGGTTGACTGGCGGGAACGAGTTCACCTCGAACCCAAGTGTTCCACATGAAAGGTGATTTAGAATAATAAACTGATTACAAGAATGTTCATGAGAGTAATCTCCCCGCGTTGACGGCAGAAAAGTGTAGGGGGTAGAAGAGCGAAAGCAAACCAGGTACCACAAATTGTACGTCCAATGGGATATATTGGCAAGACGGAAAATAAAACGACTAAAAATGACCCTGAATCCACAACCGTGAACAGACTTCACAAATATCATGTCAAGGTCGGATATGTCAGACGGAAACGCTACACAGGAATCCAAAGAAGACTTGTCAAACAACGCGGCACCGGTGTCGTTAGGCGCAACACGTTGATGGATGCAGTTCAGAGGAGATCTGAGCACTTATGGACTTGTCTTGTGTGCAATGAAAATGATGACCTGTTGTCTACACTAAACCGGATGTGTTGGACCGAAGAAAACAACATAAGGTCACATCGTCAACATACTGTGACATACATAAAATAACACGTACTTTCGTGTGAACATTGAAGAAGTAGATATATGTATTTTCAGTAGTACATTCTTTCAGTCTTCAGTCTCCAGAGACTGTGGGTTCAGTGCCCGTGAGGAACTTGTGAGAGATCGCCGTTTAGAGCCGACAGTCTGTCTCAGTTTGCCAAAACAAGAGACTCAAACTTGTCTATGTTTGTCCACAACGGCTTCCAGGCACAGTCGTCTTCGTGTCACTGGCCAACGACCAACACCACATAATTTTGAGGGTCTTCTGTAATTTTGAAGGGAAGCAACATGTACCATTTGGAATCAGACTATCCTCATGACATCATCATTATCAAGCTTGTCCCTGTTGGAACTTGGTGGACTCAGACTATCCTCATGACATCATCATTATCAAGCTTGTCTCAGTTGGACTTTGGTGGACTCAGACTATCCTCATGACATCATCATTATCAAGCTTGTCCCTGTTGGAACTTGGTGGACTCAGACTATCCTCATGACATCATCATTATCAAGCTTGTCCCTGTTGGAACTTGGTGGACTCAGACTATCCTCATGACATCATCATTATCAAGCTTGTCTCAGTTGGAACTTGGTGGATTCAGACTATCCTCATGACATCATCATTATCAAGCTTGTCCCTGTTGGAACATGGTCCACTCAGACTATCCATATCAAGCTTGTCCCTGTTGGAACATGGTCCACTCAGACTATCCTCATGACATCATCATTATCAAGCTTGTCCCTGTTGGAACTTGGTGGACTCAGACTATCCTCATGACATCATCATTATCAAGCTTGTCCCTGTTGGAACATGGTCCACTCAGACTATCCATATCAAGCTTGTCCCTGTTGGAACATGGTCCACTCAGACTATTCTCATGACATCATCATTATCAAACTTGTCCTCGTTGGAACTTGGTGGACTCAGACTATCCTCATGACATCATCATTATCAAGCTTGTCTCAGTGGCAATTTGGTGGACTCAGACTATCCTCATGACATCATCATTATCAAGCTTTTCCTTGTTGGAACATGGTCCACTCAGACTATCCTCATGACATCATCATTATCAAGCTTTTCCCTGTTGGAACATGGTCCACTCAGACTATCCTCGTGACATCATCATTATCAAGCTTGTCCCTGTTTGAACTTGGTGGACTCAGACTATCCTCATGACATCATCATTATCAAGCTTGTCCTCATTGGAACTTGGTGGACTCAGACTATCCTCATGACATCATCATTATCAAGCTTGTCTCAGTGGCAATTTGGTGGACTCAGACTATCCTCATGACATCATCATTATCAAGCTTGTCCTCATTGGAACTTGGTGGACTCAGACTATCCTCATGACATCATCATTATCAAGCTTGCCTCAGTGGCAATTTGGTGGACTCAGACTATCCACATGACATCATCATTATTAAGCTTGTCCCTGTTGGAACTTGGTGGACTCAGCTAAGCCATCGACAGTGCTTTTGCCGTTTGTGTGGGCGGAGTGCTTCATACGTGCTGATGGGATCTGAAGTTGGGATCTGAGGAGGGGATCTAAGGAGGGTGATCTGAGGAGGGGAATCTGAGGTGAGGATCTGAGGAGAGGATCTGAGGAGGGGGGGGGGCTGAGGAGGCGGATCTGAGGAGGGGGATCTGAAGTAGTGATCTGAGGAGGGTGATCTGAGGAGGGGAATCTGAGGTGAGGATCTGAGGAGGGGGGCTGAGGAGGCGGATCTGAGGAGGGGGATCTGAAGTAGGGATCTGAGGAGGGGATCTGAAGTTGGGATCTGAGGAGGGGATCTGAGGAGGGGGATCTGAGGAGGGGAGCTGAGGAGGGGGATCTGAGGTGAGGATCTGAGGATGGGAGCTGAGGAGGCGGATCTGAGGAGGGGGATCTGAAGTAGGGATCTGAAGTTGGGATCTGAGGAGGGGATCTGAGGAGGGGGATCTGAGGCGGGGTTCTGAAGAAAGGATCTGAGGAGGGGATCTAAGGAGGGTGATCTGAGGAGAGGATCTGAGACTGGGATCTGAGGAGAGGGATTTGAAGATGGAATCTGTGGAGGAGATCCGAGGAAGGGGTCTGTGGAGGGATTTGAGGAAGGGTTCTGTGGAGGGGATCTGAGGAAGGGATCTGAGGAAGGGTTCTGTGGAGGGGATCTCAGGAGGGGATCTGAGGTGGGGATCTGAGGAGGGGATCTGAAGTTGGGATCTGAGGAGGGGAATCTGAGGAGAGGATATGTGGAGGGGATCTGAGGAAGGGAATCTGAGGAGAGGATATGTGGAGGGGATCTGAGGAAGGGAATCTGAGGTGAGGATCTGAGGAGGGGATCTGAGGCGGGGTTCTGAAGAAGGGATCTGAGGAGGGGATCTAAGGAGGGTGATCTGAGGAGGGGGATCTGAGGAGAGGATCTGAGACTGGGATCTAAGGATGGGATCTGAGGAGAGGGATTTGAAGATGGAATCTGTGGAGGGGATCCAAGGAAGGGGTCTGTGGAGGGGATTTGAGGAAGGGTTCTGTGGAGGGGATCTGAGGAGGGGTTCTGTGGAGGGGATCTGAGGAGGGGATCTGAGGTGAGGATCTGAGGAGGGGATTTGAGGAAGGGTTCTGTGGAGGGGATCTGAGGAGGTAATCTCAGGAATGGATCTGAGAAGGGAATGTGAGCACCATGGAGTTGTGTGTTGTGCAATGAAGATAATCTGTAGACTAAAACTAAACATAGTCTGAAGTTGAATGGATTGTGCTTTGCATAAAAAAGCAAGGCTGCCCTCATGACATAACTAGCAAAATAGATCAAGATCAGAATACATGGAGAAGTACCAGAGCAAGCAACAAATCTTTAATATGAAAGTATATATACATAAGTTGTCAAGTAAATATTATGAGTAGGGAAAAGTTACAATGAAACAATAAATATTAATTAAAAATTACAATAACAAAATAATAATTAAATATTACTCTGGGAACATGAGGAATGTCGTCTTGTATAATGAGTTTTGATGCTTGAAGCGACACTATCCAGAAGTCTTGAACACTTCTGGATAGGCGGCCGAGCACATATGGGTGAAAACTCATTTACTAAGAAGCTGATACAAGTCTTGTACTTTACCTAATAAATATTAATTTCTATATTAAAATATAGAAGCTCATATTGTGAACACTGATTTGTTAATTTAGAATTGAGATCATAACAAGATGCACATGGAAACAGATTACAGTTTGAGTGGTTTGGAATGAGATGGTACCAAAACACTCAGAAATATCACAGCCGAAAATGCTAGCAATAGAAAGCAAACTCTTGATAATGAAAGACAAACAAGGAAGAAAATCAACAACAACAAAAATCGAGTGTGATGGGATTGGAATGCTGTGAAGTAGAAAAAACAAATAAGACTTGATTCAGAGAAATGCTGCAGAAGGACTAACAAAAAATAACTGGCAATATGAAACATGACCCTGCAACACCTGAAAACATTGTGGCATATATGGAGGTAACAAAATAAGAGAAATCATTCTGTGCAGAATTAACGTATGCTCAACTGTAATTTAACAGACAATCAGAATAGCATACATTACGACCAGCAATTATGGTCCTGTGACAACACTTCTTATGTTATGTTGATTCCCACTCCAACTCATCTTTTATCCAGACTCTTTGTTTAATGTATAATGTTGTTTTGTTATTGCTAGCATTTTGATGTTGTTTTGTTCGTGTTGGACTACAAGTTTAATGTGTTTTGTTTTGTTCATGTTGGACTACAAGTTTAATGTGTTTTGTTTTGTTCATGTGGGCTACACTTTAATGTGTTTTGTTTTGTTCTGTTCATGTTGAACTACAAGTTTAATGTGTTAAGTTGTTTTCTTCATGTTGGGCTACACTTTAATATTTTAAGTTATGTTTTCTTCATGTTGAACTACAAGTTTAATGTGTTAAGTTATGTTTTCTTCATGTTGGGCTACAAGTTTAATGCGTTAAGTTATGTTTTCTTCATGTTGAACTACAAGTTTAATGTGTTAAGTTATGTTTTCTTCATGTTGGGCTACAAGTTTAATGCGTTAAGTTATGTTTTCTTCATGTTGAACTACAAGTTTAATGTGTTAAGTTATGTTTTCTTCATGTTGAACTACAAGTTTAATGTGTTATGTTATGTTTTCTTCATGTTGAACTACAAGTTTAATGTGTTAAGTTATGTTTTCTTCATGTTGAACTACAAGTTTCATGTGTTAAGTTATGTTTTCTTCATGTTGAACTACAAGTTTAATGTGTTAAGTTATGTTTTCTTCATGTTGGACTACAAGTTTAATGTGTTTTGTTTTGTTCATATTGGGCTACACGTTTAATGTGTTCTATTTTGTTCAAAATGGACTACAAGTTTAATGTGTTTTATTGTGTTCATGTTGGGCTACAAGTTTAATATGTTTTATTTTGTTCATGTTGGGCTACAAGTTTAATGTGTTTTATTTTGTTCATGTTGGACTACAAGTTTAATGTGTTTTATTTTGTTCATGGTGGGCTACAAGTTTAATGTGTTTTATTTTGTTCATATTGGGCTACACGTTTAATGTGTTTTATTTTGTTCATATTGGACTACAAGTTTAATGTGTTTTGTTTTGTTCATATTGGGCTACACGTTTAATGTGTTTTATTTTGTTCATATTGGACTACAAGTTTAATGTGTTTTATTTTGTTCATGTTGGACTACAAGTTTAATGTGTTTTATTTTGTTCATGGTGGGCTACAAGTTTAATGTGTTTTATTTTGTTCATGTTGGACTACAAGTTTAATGTGTTTTATTTTGTTCATGTCGGACTACAAGTTTAATGTGTTCTATTTTGTTCATATTGGACTACAAGTTTAATGTGTTTTATTTTGTTCATGTTGGACTACAAGTTTAATGTGTTTTATTTTGTTCATGTTGAAGTATAAGTTTAATGTATTTTATTTTGTTCATGTTGAACTATAAGTTTAATGTGTTTTATTTTGTTCATGTTGGGCTACATGTTTAATATGTTTTATTTTTTTCATGTTGAACTATAAGTTTAATGTATTTTATTTTGTTCATGTTGAACTATAAGTTTAATGTGTTTTATTTTGTTCATGTTGGGCTACAAGTTTAATATGTTTTATTTTGTTCATGTTGGGCTACAAGTTTAATATGTTTTATTTTGTTCATGTTGGACTACAAGTTTAATGTGTTTTATTTTGTTCATGTTGGACTACAAGTTTAATGTGTTTTATTTTGTTCATGTTGAACTATAAGTTTAATGTATTTTATTTTGTTCATGTTGGACTATAAGTTTAATGTGTTTTATTTTGTTCATGTTGGACTATAAGTTTAATGTGTTTTGTTTTGTTCATATTGGGCTATACGTTTAATGTGTTTTATTTTGTTCATATTGGACTACAAGTTTAATGTGTTTTATTTTGTTCATGTTGGACTACAAGTTTAATGTGTTTTATTTTGTTCATATTGGACTACAAGTTTAATGTGTTTTATTTTGTTCATATTGGACTACAAGTTTAATGTGTTTTATTTTGTTCATGGTGGTCTACAAGTTTAATGTGTTTTATTTTGTTCATGTTGGACTACAAGTTTAATGTGTTTTATTTTGTTCATGTCGGACTACAAGTTTAATGTGTTCTATTTTGTTCATATTGGACTATAAGTTTAATGTGTTTTATTTTGTTCATGTTGGACTACAAGTTTAATGTGTTTTATTTTGTTCATGTTGGACTACACGTTCAATGTGTTTTGTTTTGTTCATGTTGGACTACACGTTCAATGTGTTTTATTTTGTTCATGTTGATCTATAAGTTTAATGTGTTTTATTTTGTTCATGTTGAACTATAAGTTTAATGTGTTTTATTTTGTTCATGTTGAACTATAAGTTTAATGTGTTTTATTTTGTTCATGTTGGACTACACGTTCAATGTGTTTTATTTTGTTCATGTTGAACTATAAGTTTAATGTGTTTTATTTTGTTCATGTTGGGCTACATGTTTAATATGTTTTATTTTGTTCATGTTGAACTATAAGTTTAATGTGTTTTATTTTGTTCATGTTGGACTACAAGTTTAATGTGTTTTATTTTGTTCATGTTGGACTACACGTTCAATGTGTTTTATTTTGTTCATGTTGGGCTACAAGTTTAATATGTTTTATTTTGTTTGTGATGGACTACAAGTTTAATGTGTTTTGTTTTGTTTGTGATGGACTACAAGTTTAATGTGTTTTGTTTTGTTCATGGTGTACTACAAGTTTAATGTGTTTTTTTTTTTCATGTTGGACTACAAGTTTAATATGTTGTTTTAATTTGCTCATGTTGAACTACAAGTTTAGTGTGCTATATTTTTCTGTTCATGCTGGACTACAAGTTTAATGTATTGTGTTGATTTTTTTATGCTAGACTACAAGTTTAATGTATAGTGTTGTTTTGTCCATACTATTTAGTTACAGGCTCAATTATATTATTTTGTTTGACTAATCACTTTATGTATAGCACCCATCATTACTTGATTCTAATACCCTGAATATGCTCATAAAGATAACAGAAGATTGGTCCTAAGGTACATCCAGAATGAACTAACTAAATAGTTTGATAACACAACATTTCCATCAGGAAAGAGTATCATAAGCACACAAATATGAACACAATAAGTGAGGAATACATGAGATCAAAAAGCAAAAAAAATGCATTCACTACATTTAACATGCCATATTCTTGAGTCCTAGTCTGAATGTGCCATGATTGTTGAAGAATATGTCATACTATGTGTTATTAATACCAAACTATTCAACACTGATGCCACATTGTGCAACACTAATGCCTCATAAAATGCCACATAAAATGTCACATAAAAGCCACACTGTGTAAAAAAAAACTGTAACTCTAAGAAAAGAATTTATTTTTCCCCAGTTACTCTAAAATTTCCAACATTAGGAAGAGACACTCATAATTTTTTGGCCATGTAATGAGAAAAGAACAACTGGAATATATAGTAACAACTGGAACAATTGAGGGACGAAGAGATAGAGGGAAGCAAAGAGAAAAAATAACAGATAGCTTAAGAGAATGGCTTGGCAGAAGGTCAACAACAGAAATGATAAAGAGCTGCCGAGACCGAAAGTTGTGGAGAGACATGATCACCTGCGCCAATAGGCTCGGTACTTGATGATGATGACTCTAAAACACAGGAGAAACAATAAGAAATCAGAAGAGAATAACCTTAATATTGGCAGTGTGCACTCCCAGAGTGTGAATGTTGCTTGTTTCTATGAACTCCTACTAGTACTTTTGGCTTAGACAACTACATTATTAGTAGGGGAAAGATCAACAAATATGTGGGGATATATGACCAAAGTGACAATAGAGAGAACATAGTATAGGCCAGCAATTTTGTTTAAAATATCTGCTACAACTTTAAGGTATAGTTCTATGCATTAAGACATCATTATAGTATTACTTGATTTTGGCTTAAAAAGAGAGAAATAAAAGCCATTTATTGACACAAAGATAGGATTTTTTCTTGTGTTGTTTCGCAGTGACATACTCTCTTATGCCGAAACGTAGATTTGTCCTTATATCATCTTCCTTAAAAATATATATATTTTTTTTTCTTTTGGGAGGGCAGTGTCAAAATGTGGATGTTCTTGAGCCATCTTCCTTTGCTAAAGTGCAGATATGTCCTTGTCTGTTTGACAAAAACAAAACCTCAAAAAATACACAATAGCCTCCACTAGACCACTGACAAGACGAAAAGGCCCATATATATATATATCTCCCTTTACCATATCATTTTTTGCCAAAATGTAAATCTTGTTTTTGTATTGTCTCCCTGTGCCACAAAGCAGTACCACATATTAAAAGATATATTTTTTCTTCTAATTTATTTTATGCATCATTCATTTCACTGACAGGAGATAAGAACAAATATAAAAAATACAAAATATTAAATACTACTCTGGGCCGCGAATAGAAATGCTGAGAACATATCAAATAAACATAAAATGGTATAGAGCAAATAAACTAATAGAAAGACAAGACAAACGATGATGTTTTGGCAAAAGCTTTATTATACCTGATGAAAGCTTTTGCCAAAATACCCTAGTTTGTCTTGTCTTTCTATTATAGTCCGTTCAGATTCATTTGCCGAGATGTTATGATTTATAATTCAAAAGTTCTTGATGATTTCACATGATTTTTGGCATACGGTGTTAAAATGTCCATGTCATGAGAACATATGTGTTACTCGATGTCTAGCTATAACGGTTTTCTTAAAGCGGTGAATTCCTTTGATCTTTGCCCATGTAACTATTATTTTGACCCTAATCAAAATGTTTTACAGTAATCTAGTGCAACGATGACCCATAGGCGTGTCCATAAAATTTTACTTGGTGACAAGTATACAAATTTTAAATTATATATAGAACTTTTGTTCGTAGAGTCAATTTGATATAGTTCCATGCTCTTGGTGTGAGTTTCCCAAATGTTGTCGCTGCCTTTCAAATACGTACATTTAGTTCCTCATCTAAGGAAAGTGTGGCTGTAATAGTGGATCCAAGATAGCTGAACTTCTGTACTGACTCAAGCAGGCTTCCATTCAAAGTAATGGTTGTTGGTTTGCTTATAACATATTTTTGATTGCTTGGGTGGTCTTGAACAATAAACTGTTTAACAAATCAACAAGGAAATTTTGCAAATCAAACTATTTATCTGTAGACTTAATCAGAGTAATGATCATTCAGAATCAGACGAGTCAAATAGGTCGATTACTGCTTTTGGCTGAGCAAACAACAAACCATCCTTTTTCCAATATTCCTCTTCTTGTCGTAACACATGATCCTCACATTTTACCCAGTAGTCTTTATTTATATTTGATAGAGCCTGATTTGTAAGTGTCTCAACATCGCATAATTTGAAAGTTTTATTTGTATATGCTACGTGTCCTTTAACTTTTGCCCAAACTAGTTCTATAGGATTTAAGTGTGCATGATATGGAGGTAGTCTCAAACATCTATGGCCATGTTCTTGAATGAACTTGTCTATTTTAAATATCTTTGTACGTTGTGTCTGTTTTACAAGGCTAAGCAATTCGGGTTTCAAGTAGCTGTCGTTAACTTGTATGTGTTCTTTTATGAGCCACGTTTTGATTGCATCTTTTGTACTTGATGATGTTGGGATTCTATCTTCTACGTTAACTACGTTATGGTATGAAGCATTGTCCATTATCAGACAAGAAGGTCGATCTAATATTGGAAGGATACTTTTCTTGATCCAGTCTTTAAATATGTGCCCATTCATTTCGGAGTGGTAGTCTCTATAGTCTATGGATTTTGAAATGAAAACGAGATGAGCATTCTGCAACAACCCATTATGTCTGCTACCTGCATGTGCAACTATCAAACGTTGCCTTTACTGCTTGGTACTGATCTTTTAATACTTCCATCTGCTAACTGCCATTCCTTTTCATTTGTATGATGAGCGTTGATCCAAGTTTCATCTAAATAAACAATATCATAATCATTTTCGCGCATTTCCTTCACTTCACATAAATACTTGCTTCTAAGAGCTACTAGATGTGGCTTCTCACAAATAATGTTTTTTCCACCAGCATACTTTCTAAAGGTGAAGCCTGCACTTCTTAATATTTTCCATAATGAAGTTTTTGATATTTCAATGTCGTTGTTAGTTTTCAGCCAAAGCTTCAACTTTCTAAGTGTCACTTCTTCGTTTATATCAAACATTCGACAGATTTCTCTTTTTACTAGGTCCTTATCAAAACTGTCTAACGTTTCTTTCCTTCCTTGCTTTCTTGCATTTGTTGGCAATAAATATCCGCTTCCTTTAACTATTCGATCAAATGAACGTTTACACAAACCTAAAATATGCATTGTTCTCTTCTCAGGGTTTGATAAAGAACAATAAAGATGTCCCTTTTTACGCTCTCTGCAGAAGTATTGATAAATCTTTATAGCAATGTTATGCTCAGTAAAATATTTTGCCTTTATATTCATTCTCACATAGACTTGCAGAAGATAATATGGATAGTGCCGCCTCCTTTCTGTAAATATTGAGATTTGCCTCTGAATTATGACTCAAACTCGAGTCTACGGCCGTGATTTTGACGTCACATAATTTCCGGTTTCGGCTAAAATGTCATTTTGTGCTAAACGGGAAATTTCATATGTAACATTTCTTTATAAAAATTTATAGTGGAAACATAACTATTTTAGGACGGTGCGCATTCAGCCGTGAAGGTCATGCCTATATGTTAAAGAATCAGCTGTGAGATGTAAGCATCTACATAATCCCGCCGGTGTTTATAATATCGATTAACTTTTTTTAATATAGGCTAAATAAGGCATCTTTGAAACTGGATCACATTTCTTTGATAAAAAATATTTTTATAGCGACATTAGTATTCTAAACCTAACTTCAAAAGATCAATGCAAATGAACAATAAGTTTTTGAAAAAAATAAATTAATGTCTAGGCAAACGAATCTGAACGGACTATAGCTTAGCTGCTCCATACCATTTTACGCTTGTTTTATATTTTACTGACAATCTAATAATTTGCATATGCCAGTATCTGAATAGTGAACTTCTCAGACTGTGTTAATTGTGCTGCACAAATGTTTCATAAACTTACATGACACATTTTATGTGAATTAAATAAGAGACAAATGGTTCAACAGAAATGTCAAAAGTAAATGTCCAAAGTAAATGTCCAAAGTAAATGTCCAAAGTAAATGTTCAAAGTAAATGTCCAAAGTAAATGTCCAAAGTAAATGTCCAAAGAGTAAAGTTTGCACAAAAATGTTTGTGTCATGGGATGGAAATTTAGGAATGTTTTCCTTTTGGATCTTTCAGCCACAAAAAATAAAAGAGTGGCAATATAACAACAGATAAAAAAAAGTATACTTATTATTATTAAATAAAATAAGCATTTTAAATGTATACATTCATTATTAATAAATATTTCTCTCTCTCTCTCTCTCTCTGTGATCAAGTCTCAATCAGAGTAGGATTACAGACTCTCTTATGAAGTCAGCTGTCAGTTTAAGTGATCCGTTTGCCCCATTTAGTTTCTCTTCCAAATAAATAAATATTGAATAATAATGATATAGATATTTGTCTGTCAATAAATCTAATGCATGTTCTTTAGATTGTTCTGCCCTTAGACTGAACTTGATTAAATATTCAAATTCTATCAATTAGGAGGACCTAGCAGAAAACATGGGCTATATTTAAATCTATACCAGTTATTTTGTTAAATTATTAGTTAATTTATCAATCATTTTATAAATTTGATTTAAGCTATGTCATGAGTCCAGCTTAGTATGGATTATAAACTCTCGATTTCAAACAAGTGGGACCGTGAACTTTCACAATAAAAATTCTTCAATCGTTGTCATATTTATTTACCTGTTTTTATATTTTTTTTTTCACTGTGAAATATGGAATTGTTTTTATTTTTTTATTTGGGTCACTCATAATTCAGCTTGATTCACTTTTAAACCTGCTTCTTTGTCATCCTTCAGATAGTTCGATTTGATTGAAATTATTTTATTTGTAAAACAATTTGGAAATAAGAAAGATCAAATGTGTTAAAAATATCAACAGCTATTTAAGAACTAGACAACACTTGTCAATGGTAGCTCAATGATGTCTGTGGCTCTTAATAAAAATTGAAACAATCTATGAATTTTAAATCTCTTCATTTAGCATTAAATTCTCCAAAAGAAATATAATAAATATTTTGTCAGTTTGGAAAATTATCAATTAGACAATTAATGAAATCCTACTTTTGCACAGATCAAATATTTAAAAGGTGTTGAAAGTATCCAAAATGTTTGTAATGTTATCATTATGTTTATCATCTCATAAACTGGTTTCATGCAATTTTTCCACCAAAAAATGAAAGTTTTAGTTATGGTGTTATCATTTTAATTAACCACTCAAAAACCCTTGAGAATTCCAATTTATTGATGTAAAAGTCTTGTTTGCTCATAAAATAGTAAAAAAAAGCTGTGACAAATAGCACTTAAGTCCCAAAAAGGGAAAAAAAAAAGACATAAAAATTGTCAGTTTTGAAAGTTATAAAGTAATCAAATTAGTTACATTCCCTTCTACATTAACTGAATATGAAAAAAGTCTAGAATTGTACATTTAAAGTCTTCAAAATGTTTATAATAGTTTCTAAAGTAGTAAGAAGATTTATAAAGCAGAACTGTAATCGCACACAAATAAAATTGTTAATAGTAAACTATGAACCTGATTCAGGAACAGTGAAAGACTTCAAGTCAATGTACAAGATATCTCAGCAGAATAGTGTATGCAATAAGAAAAACAAAAGTCAGGCATGAGGATATTACAACATATAATTTACATGCAAAACACAATATATTATGATTTACATCTATTAACAACACAAGCTAACAATTTAACTCAAACCTAAAGCTGTCAACATTTCAAATTAGGCCACAAAATGATAACACAGTGCTGTCAATGTTTTGAGAGAAAATTTCTAACAATTTTTATTTTTATAATTGTAAACTTCTCTGGTCTCCAAAATATTTGGGAGTAATTTCCCTTTCATAATTTCTATTCCTTTGACAGGAAGTGGCATGTGTTGCACTCATTTGTTATCTCCAAAGTGGATATACATTTTTTTAAAGACAATTTTAACAGCAAAAATGGATTACATGCATCACGAATCTCAAATACTGAGTTCTAAAAAAGTATTTACTGAGCCGCAAGCCCAGAAAAAAAAAGGGATAGCTTGTACATATCAAATATTTCTTGTATCAAATTTAAAATATAGTTTGCATAGATATTTCATTATGAATTGTGCATTCTGATAAAAATAAACTTCCATCATAAATACTCATCCCTATGATGTTATTTCCACTTTGTGCAATATTTTCTCTTTAATTTGATATGTTTAATATGATATGTTTTAAGTAGAAAAAAAAATATACAGAAATGTTAATCTGATGACATTAGGTATTTTACAATTCCTAAATATCATATTCCACCTAAATACCTAAAAATATTTCTGGACTTTCTGATTTAAGTGGTCTGGGCCTACAACATGACTACCATCAAACAAAATCTCACACTAACCAAAAACAATGACATACAAGTTGTATGATGTACTCTATCAAAAACACCCCACATTCCATTAAAACTATAAGGCACAAGAGAGAGTGATATTAAATTATGCAAGCTTTGAGATGGAGTCATGCTATGTGTGAAGGCACTCATACCAAACATTACAGGCGGCAAACAAAGAAATTCGGGGCAATTGTATGTTTACAGCACTCAGAGAAAGCCACAAACAACAATAGAAAACATAGAGAACAACAGGCTGCTTGAACTAGGATCTAACCTGTACTCCTTGGCACAGCACTCAAAACGAAAGACATGTATTTCAGCACATTGCCAGCCAAGCAACCTTTTAGGTTATTTTTATATAACATTATTAGGTTGCTTAGATGACAGTGTTCTGAAATGCAGGTTTAGTTTAGTTTAGTCGACCAATCATCCTCATTGCACATCAGACATGTCTATATACATTCAGATCTTGTTCCCAATGTATCCTTCAGTATATAGAGAGACTGACAACCCAAATTCTGTGTAGATTTGCTATTCTTCTGTGTCTCCCCATACAGCACTAGTTTCTGCTTCTCAAGATTTAACCTGATGTTTGTGCAGTCTGGCCATGAAATGTAGGTCTCCTATTGCAAGACATTGTGTCGAGGAGTACGGGTTTAATCTTAGTTCAGGCTGTCTATTGCTCTCTGTTGTTTATTTGTTTATGAATTTTTCCAAGTGCTGTAACCATACCATTGTCCCTAATCTGTTTGTTTGTCTCTCACCTCGTAAAAGTTTCTCTTCATAATATTTACTTAGCATTATCATCTTCATTATAAATGGCATTCACAGCAGTATAAAATGAGAAGATGCACTCTTGTTATGCACTTCTGAGATACCAACTGACATGCCGCTTAATTTGAAGTGAATGAAATGTTCGGTGGAAACTAAATTTACATTGTAAATACTCAATAAATTTACAATGACCATAAATAAATCATAAGGGCAGTCACTCATGCTAACAGAAAAGACTATACTTTTCTCGTTGTCAAACATATGTTGCTTGCTCTAGGGTTGGCACTTTAATAAGCCTATACACTTTTAACCACCCCAGAGAAAAAAAAATTAAATTATGTAAAAAATAATAAGTATGCGAATTCCCCAATTATTGTCATTTTTTTTTCAACAACATTTTGTTATAACGTCATTGTAAAGAAAAAAACCACACAAATAAGGGATATTAAATATTCCATAGGATGGCATTCCGAATCTATGACAGCAGTCTTCTGTGTGTGTGCCTACTTTAGTGTGCATGCGGCTACTTTAGGCACCAGATCTGTTTTATTGCTGTCTGATAGTTTCTTGCCTCTTTTTAAACATTTATTTAGGAATCTATATTTGACTGGAACAAAAAATAGCTGAGCTATTAATGTAGAAATAAATGATACAGCCAAGTTTTGAATTGCATAATAAAGAATTATCAATTATAGCAATCTCATTCAGATGGAACAACAATGAGCAGTGGAATAAGAAGATAATGTACACAATAGAGAATATATTTGGTCTGAAATATGCCAAAGGAAATAACCTTTATTTTGATAATTATGTTTGACATACCTTATATTTTCTGGAACTTAACCATGACATTAATTGGGGATTATCAATACATAATACAAATATTACAATAATATTAAAAAAAACAGTAAGCAATGGTTCTCTCAATGCATTGCATGGGAAATATGGTGTTCGTGATCATATTTTTCTATGACAATGCATATTTTTGGGTGACATGGTTTGCATCACACCAGGCCGCCTTTACTTCCCAGAAAAATCTCTGGTACCCAATTTTAGAGACTGGGTGAGCACCAGAGCCCTCTCGGTCTGAAAAAAAAATTCACCACTTCTGGGGATTGAACCCGGACCCTTATAATCAGGAAGCAAGTACACTAACCACCCAGCACAAAGTCTACCATAAAAAATATACTATACAAAAATATACAGTATCAAATATATAAAAAAAAGTGAAGTAAAAAAATGAAGGGCTAAACTAATGGGCTTGTTTCAAGAGACAATTCATTCTTCTTGTTATTGCTGTGAACTAACACATTAGTCAATGCATACTTTGTACATCGTGCGAATCCCACAATTTGTTGGAATATACCATTTAAAATGAATGTGTATGGTCTTATTGGTTATTGGTTATGGAAGGCCTCGGTATCACTGCAAACGAATTAAAATTCTATGGTCTTAAAAGCTGTTGGTACATAAAATGTTATACCATTATAATGAGTGGGACAAGATGGTACACCAAGATGGTACATCAAGATGGTACACCAAGATTGTCTGTTTTCTACATTTTCAGATTCTGACTATTTTCATGGTAAATTACATACTGATGTGGAAAACAGTTGCACACAATTAAGTAAAGTTTTCACAATGTTTTCTCATATGAATTTTTTTTAAATGTTTCAACTATCATAATCATCTTTAGAGCATTTTACCTATTTTTGGGGTCTGCCAGGATAGAGAGGAAAGTGCTACATGATGGGTGAATAAAGGTTGCATAACTGTTCAATCTCCATGAGGTATTTGGGTCAGATCTTTGATTTTCCTTTTTAGAAAAATCATTTTTGATCCTACCATACTTTGAACCTGTATTCTCCTCACTCAGAAACTGAACAAGCTATTCACTTGGCCACCTGCTCCAAAATGAGTTTAAAATGTTTCTTTTTAAAAAAAGGGTTAATGTAGTGAAGAAGATAACCGGTGAATAAAGTTACAAGTTTTGCTTTAAAAACCACATTAATTCTTGTTATCTTATTAACACATTAATTTTTGTTATCTTATTAACACATTAATTCTTGTTATCTTATTAACACATTAATTCTTGTTATCTTATTAACACATTAATTTTTGTTATCTTATTAACAAATTAATTCTTGTTATCTTATTAACACATTAATTCTTGTTATCTTATTAACACATTAATTCTTGTTATCTTATTAACACATTAATTCTTGTTATCTTATTAACACATTAATTCTTGTTATCTTATTAACACATTAATTCTTGTTATCTTATTAACACATTATTTGAGATTAGCATTTTAAAAATGCAGTTGCTATAGAAAGCAAAATTTCGCATCGTAGAATGCACACTATTTCTGTGAAAAATAATTAAGGAGAGGAAATAACTGTTTTTTTTAATAACTATTTTAAAAGTAGGGATTATCTAAATGTGTAATTTTATAACTAATGTGTAATATAAACACCTTAACATAAAGTACTGTTTAGAAAATATCAGAATTACAATTTTAAGGTCCTCAAAAAACACTAACATGTAATTTTTTTTCCTTTGAAAAATATATTTTGTTGTCGTTTCATTAACACATTTTCCCTAGATAAATATGAAAGATATATTAGTGACTTGTGTGTTCTGTAGTTTTAGAGCAACAACAAGATCTTTCCACCTTGATTAGTCTGTCCTTCGCAGGGTGCCTTAAGTCATTCAGTGCATCTCTACAGTGAGTTATAGGCTATCTTTTTCAAGCCAAAATGTACACATAAAAATGTAAAACATATAATTATAGAATTTAAATTTAAATTAAACATTTAATTATATAATTATAATATAATTATATTATTATTTTAATTATTATATAAAAATAATAAGAACAGGTTTAACAATAGTAGGAAGAAAAGCAGATCAGTAATGAGTGATCATAAAGTTTGTTATTGCTGATTAGTCTGTATCAACAATGACAGTCTTGTTCACATACAGAACAGATGTTGAATGATGAGTCTGACGTTGGTGTGTTGTTGTCCCTCTTCCTTTCTTGCTGTGCTTGTTGTCACTGCATCTCTGTCTAGCTGTAGTTCAGAACAACATTATCAAAGTTGAATATGGGATGTTGTGTATTGTGAAAAGCATCAATAAACTGATAAAAAAGCAAGAATGAAAGGTTAGAAGAACGATATACAGACAGTTTTAATATATATCATCATCATCATCATCATCATCATCAAGTACCAAGCCTGCTGGCATAGGTGATCTTGTCTCTTCACAATTTTCTAATCTCAACAGTTATTTATCATTTCTGTTGTTGACCTTCTGCCAAGCCATCCCCTTAAGCTGTCTGGTAGTTTTTCTATTAGCTTCCCTCTATCTCTTCGTCCCTCAACTTTCCCAGTTGTCACGATATATTCCAGTTGTTCCCTTTTCATTACAAGGCCAAACAATTATGATTGCTTCTTCCTCATCATCATCAAGTACCGGGCCTGCTGGCGTAGGTGATCATGTCTCTCCACAACTTTCGATCACAACAGCTATTTATCATTTCTGTTGTTGACCTTCTGCCAAGCCATTCTCTTAAGCTGTCTGTTATTTTTTCTCTTTGCTTCCCTCTATCTCTTCGTCCCTCAATTTTTCCAGTTGTTACAATATCTTCCAGATGTTCTCTTCTCATTACATGGCCAAAATATGGTGATTGCTTCTTCCTAATATTGGAAATTAGCTCTCTTTTTGTTTTGACCTCTCTCAGAACATCTTCATTACTCTTCTTAGCTGTCCATGATATTCTCAACATTCTTCTGTAAAACAACATTTCTACAGACTCCAGTGATTTTCTTGTCTGTTGTCCTATTGTCCTTGATTCGCATCCATATGTTAAGACTGACTCTACATAACATTTATGAACTCTTTTTCTTGTTTCTATTGTCAAAAATGGATTGCATAGTATCTTCCTCATTTTTTGGAAATCTGCTTTTGCCTGAGCCATTCTGCATCTCACCTCTTTTGTACATCTTCCGTCTGAGGTTAACAAAGTTCCCAAATATTTAAATTCATTTACTTGTTTTAATATTGTTCCACTTGTCTTTATTTTGCACTGAGGTGATGTCTTTTTCTTTGTTGTTACCATTACTTCTGTCTTTTTGCTATTGAAGCTGAGTCCTTTATATTTATATTAATTTATTTTAATTAAATAATTATTAAATAATTTAATAATATTATATAATATTATAATAAATTAATTTTAATTAAATATTATTAAATTTATATATATATATATATATATATATATATATATATATATATATATATATATATATATATATATATATATATATATATATATATAAATTAAGAATTAAAATCACATTAAACTCATTTAAAGAAAACAAATGGAAAAAAAAAATTAATTTCATGTGAATTTTGTTGTCAGTGACAAAATAAAAATGAGATGTTAAAATCAAATTATTTAATTTGTACTTTCAGAAAGATGTTAACATTTTGAAATTACTGCCTCAAAGTAAAATATTTAGAAAATAAAAATAAATGAGTTTGCAGAAATATTAATGATAAGTAAAGTTTCTTTCCCGTGTGTTACCGGGGCCTCATTATGAGGGAATAAAGAATAGTTACACTGTGACCTTCCAGGCATGTCGTAAGAGGCGACTAAGGAGGTTGATCGATGGCTTGACAAGCTGTCATTGTAAAAAGTATTGTTATGGAAACAGAGCCATAGATTTTGGAAGCAGCAATCTCTGCAGTATGTGACATTTTGGCACGCAAGGTTTCTGTTTTTAAGACTGTGGTTCTGCCCTATGTGCCGTCTTCGGCTCGAAAGGACAATAGATAGATAGAGAAAGTTTCTAGTTTCTGTCGTCATGAAAATCATCATCGTTCACATCTTACCGTTGATTCAACAGACAAGCATCTTCAGGCACATTTGCATCACCTGTAACAAAAGATGAGAAGAATTATATTATTTCATATATTTTAATTTACTGCATTTTATTTTCTTATTTATTTCACAATCTATAATTAACTCATACTGTAAATCATCTAAGTTTAAGTTTCATTTAGTTTTTAATTACTACATTCAACCTTTCTATCTATAATTTCATGACATTTTTCTGTATTGCAGTTTCATTTATTATATATGCATCACTACTTGTTTATTTTTCATTTCATGTTTTTACTTTAGCATCTGCTTATCTTGATCTTCATCCTTTCAGCATTGGCTAGTCTAGATGTCACCTAGAACCTGTAGTGTCTTTCACCATCCATCTGTATTCTTGATGAGATATTCAATATTGACTAATGAATCTATGCTGCCAACATTACATCTCATATCAGTGTTCTTTTGAGTGACTCTCTAGGTTTTCCTCTTTTTCTGCATCCTGATGTTTCCCGTAGAAGAGTCTGCTTTGAAATTCTCTTGTGGTCTCTTCTCAACAAATGTCCAACGTATGTTCATCTTCTTTTTCTAATGGTAGATGAGATCATTTGCATGGCCATTTCTCTTATCTCTATATCAGTCTTGAATTCATCTACCTTAGTGTTATGCTGTTAAAAACGGAGTTCTCTCCCACAAAGTCTGACCAGAATGTTTGTCTAGCCCGCTACTCCCAGAAAAATGACACCATGACTATATCTTTTATATTACGATCCACTTAATTCACAACATTTAATCTCTCTTATTAATATTGAACTATATTTGATTATACAGAAATACAATTATATAATTTCTATAGGTAAATCACAAATCTCCACCCTCATAGTTTAATTTTCATTCCAAAGAGTAGAAAAAAATCACAGATAGCCAAGTCAGAAGAAAAGGAAGAATGTGGAACAATATTCAAGCATGGGGCTAAAAACTGATGTACTTCGATGGATGTGTGAGCCATGGCATTGTCATACTGGATCAACCAGTTTAACACTGGTGGCAAAAAATCTTGCAGCAATTCAACACATGTTCAAATCTTTAGTTAGAATTGATTGAACTGAGCTACATCTGATGTCATGTGTTCCAGCACCATCTGAAATTGTTCTTCGACAATATTTGTGAATTAATGCACAAACCTTCTCAACATGTTCTCGTATGTGGATTGTTGAAGGCCACCCAGAATGTTCATTGTCTTTGAGGAATTCTTAACCACATTTGAAATGTTCCTTTCATTTACATATTTGTGTTTGACCTAGAACACGCTCACCAAATGCCTGCCAATTTATAGATTTTAGCGCAGTATTTGATGCACACACAATATTGACATTTTTCATTAATTTCCAGCACCAAGATAATTTGCAAGTCATCACAAATAAAATAGTGCTGCGTCATATCATGTGACACCAAGATGGTGTCTCTTAGCATACTAATTCTCACAAAACTTGTGTAGAGCTATCTAGTGGCAGAATACTGTATAATTCACCATTGCAGTGCAAAACCCAACATTTGAAACTTTTAGTAGCATCTTGTATGTTCATCTAGTGTTTCAGCTCTTTAGAATTCTTGACACTGTTAAAGGAAAAGGTAAACCTGAGCTATGACTCCCAATATTTCATTGAGCCTAAAAACAATCAAAATGTTCTGATTGATATATTTCTGCTTCAACAGCCAGGACAAAACTTTGTGACTGAATCAAGTCATTTCCACATCTAACCACAACTATTTCACACATTTATATGTCACAAACTTACCTAAATATTTTATAACTTTCTATTTTACATTTCTCACCAAATTACAAAATTAATGTCCAGTGACCAAGTGATACAAGTGTCCAGCAACCAAGTGATACACGTGTCCAGCAACCAAGTGATACACGTGTCCAGCAACCAAGTGATACACGTGTCCAGCAACCAAGTGATACACATGTCCAGCAACCAAGTGATACACGTGTCCAGCAACCAAGTGATACACGTGTCCAGCAACCAAGTGATACACGTGTCCAGCAACCAAGTGATACACGTGTCCAGCAACCAAGTGATACACGTGTCCAGCAACCAAGTGATACACGTGTCCAGCAGCCACGTGATACATATGTCCAGCAACCAAGTGATACATATGTCCAGCAACCAAGTGATACATGTGCCCAGCGACCAAGTGATACATGTGTCCAGCGACCAAGTGATACATATGTCCAGCGACCAAGTGATACATATGTCCAGCGACCAAGTGATACATATGTCCAGCAATCAAGTGATACATATGTCCAGCAACCAAGTGATACATGTGTCCAGCAACCAAGTGATACATATGTCCAGCAACCAAGTGATACATGTGCCCAGTGACCAAGTGATACATGTGTCAGACGATAAGGTAGTACATATACCCATACCCTTACCTCTAGAAGTGTTCCAGACTTTTAAGCTCATCCATCCACAAAACTTTACAGGTGTAAAAGTTAATTTCCACCTTCTTTATATAATTCATGTTGTCTTTTTATTGTTATTGGCTGCAGGTTGACATAACAGTCAATGTTTGTCATAACAGAGTCTTGTATGGCCATCTGGCAATCCCGTCACACCATGCTGATAAGCATTCTTTGTTACTGAATTTGTGTGGCAAAGCATTCTGAAATTGTTTTGTTGTCAGGTTTAATGAAATTAAGACAGTCTTTATTTTTTTGTTCCATTTTCTCTCCTTACATATGCACTTTGGGGAGCCACGATAGCTCAGTGGTTAGTGAACTGGACTACAAAGGACAAGAGGTCTGGTTTCAATTCTAATCAACGGCTTCTGGGTTCACCCAGCCTTAAATGGGTACTATATTTTTTTCTGGGAACATAAAGCAGCACGGGCGTAATACCGACCGCATTATCCCAAAAATCATGTGCCAAAGGTTTATAAAAATTATGGTTACTAACACCATATTCCCTCCACGCCACTTGGCGTGACAGGCCTCTTTACTTACTTTTATATGCACTTCGTGGCACGTTTAGTTATTTGGGCAGCAGATCACAGTGGAGCTATGATGACTGTGGCTCAGTACTTCTGATTTCAGCAGGGTGGCTTGGCATGATAATAAAGTAAGCCAGTATTACATCCTCCTACAAACGTCTTTCAAAAAATGCCAGGGACTACTGTGAGTCAAACCTTACAGGACTGACACATTTGGGTTGTTATCTCTCAATATTTTAATCTATTTTCTTCTTCACTCTCACACACCTGTACTAAATCACTCACCGCCATTGTTTTCATTCTGAACTGTCTGTGATGACTCTTCTGCTAAAGAACCTAAGGTTTCTGCTGCTGAAGACCTTTGTTGATGGATATCCACATCTTGATGCAATTGAAATAAAATACAAAATTGTTTATACTTTTACAAGACATCACATCTTATTCACATCTTGCAACAATTGTTACACAACTTTATTCATGCACTTTCAAATAAATGGAAATTAACATACACGTCAAACTTGTCAATTTCACATACATTAATGTGAAAATTAAAAAAGCAAAAAAAATAAAAATATAAAAAAAAAACATCTCAAAAGAAAAATAGAATACCAACATAATTGGACAAAGAATTGGAGGAACATAAATAACAAAAATAGACCCCTGAAGCATCACAACTAGGAGAATTGACCAAAATAAAATAGAAAAAAAGTTATGGTTAACCCTTTACATAATTAATGGATGACCCATATTTGAAAGGCGTTTCGGCTCAATAGGCCTTCAGCAGGAACAAACAAACAAGACACATACATATATATAAGTAAATAAAATTATATCTACATAGATAACTAATAATGGAGGAGCTAAAATAAAATAATTTTGAACTAGAATGAGAAATAAAAATGTCTGCCCTGCATACTGCGCTGTGGCCAGAAGGAAAATAAATGATAGTACACACAGGGTACCCGATGTAGCTAATGTATGCTAATGGTAAGATCAAAACACACAGGTGGAAGGGTTCTAAAAATATATATGGGGGACAGTGTATAGGTTTCCTCAAGTGTAACGCAACCGGCAATGTCTACACGTATCGCCATACATACAACCATGCGAGAAAACACAGATCTATATATATATATATATATATATATATATATATATATATATATTATGTTGAGTTATTTGCGGATCATCATCATTACACTTTGAACATGTCCATAGGTAAGAGAGTCATGATAGTGCAATGTTTAGTGAACTGGACTATAAAGGACAAGAGGTAGGGTTCGATCCCAACCGACGGCTTCTGGGTTCACCTAGCCTTAAATGGATACCGGATTTTTCTGGGAAAGTAAAGCAGCGCGGGCATAATACTAACCACATTACCCCAAAAATCATCTGCCGAAGGTCTGTAAAATTTATGGTCACTAACCCATATTCCCTATACGCCACTTGGCGTGACAGGGGCTCTTTACTTTTACTATGTCTATAGCTGCTCAGATCCCCTCCCCTGCGATCTCACAGTGTCCAGCAACTGACGACTCCAGTTCTGTGTTGATTAATCAATTTTCTTATACACCCACTAAGTTTCTCATTTCTGGCAGTGCCTATCTATATATATATATATATGGCTACATCCATACGTGTGCATACACACACGTGAAAATGTGCATATATATCATGCATCCCTAAAAAGTGTCAACACCTAGGTCCGTGTGCATATACAAAGCATAAAGAATAGACCAGAAGAAAACAGGGAACTAAAAGAAGGAAAGAATGAGATGTCTCAGAATGGAGTTCACTAAGAACATGTAAAATGTGGGGTACCGTACAGTGCAGGTGGTGAGGGTACCGTCTTGCACACAAGCAAGCAGCCCAGACACAAGAGATATAGGGAATAACCAAAGTATTGCAGTGTGGTCTAGTAGAGGAGAGCTGTGAATAGCATAGCATGTGCATATACTAATGTGCTCAAACATGAGCAACTGAGTATGTGCATTAGGGAAGGGGCAGCCACAGGGAAACTATGTGTATGAGTGTGATACATTAGTTAAAAAAAAAAAAAGTAAAGAGCCCCGTCACGCCAAGTGGTGTTAGTGACCATAATTTGTACAGACCTTCAGCACATGATTTTATGGGTAATGTGGTCGGTATTATGCCCATGCCACTTTACTATCCCAGAAAAAAAATGTGGTACCCATTTAAGGCTGGGTGAACCTGGAAGCTGCTGATCAGGATCGAACATGACCTCATGTCCTTTTTAGTCCAGTTCATTAACCACTGAGCTATTGCGGCTCCCAGTGTGATACATTAATGCCTGCTAATCAGTTATAACACATTTTGTATGATATTCCTTGATCAAGCACACTACATACAATCCTCCTGAGGGACAGACAACAACATTATGTTAGAGTTTGTTAGAGTGGTCGTTTTGGGCAGAAGAAAAATAATCTCTACTGAGATGAAATGTGTTAGACGAATGACAGGAGACAACCTGAGAGACAAGATCAGAAATGAAGAACTGCGAAAAAAGCTAGAAATATCCCCCACCATAGAATATATAAAGAAACAACAGATAAAATGGTTTAGCCGCATGACAGGGCTGAGTAATCAAAACTCAACACAACGAGCCCTCAATAAACTTTGTGAGTATACCAAACCCAGGGGTCCACTATGAAAAAGATGGATCGAAGGAATATTAGAAGCACTAGGAAACAACAGCAGCAGAGGCGAACAGAAGAGCAAAAGACCGCAAATTATATTTCCCCTCGACGCTGAAAGGTAAATGAGGAAGGAAAGAAGAGGAAGAAGAATTCCCCTATTATTAAATATAAACTGGATAAAGCAAGATACAGTTATAACGACAATATTTGATGGTCCCGAGGATCTTGTTATAACCGGATTCTACTGTACCATTGTTGCAGGTTACATTACCTTGATTGTGCTCATTATCATGCAAGGTCTGTGATGTTTCTGCTGCATTTTCAGGTAGTTGGGGGCCAGCCATGGCTGTTACTTGAGGCTGATAGGGTTGTTGTTGTCCTGTAGATAAAAGCACATTTAGAATTATCACATTGTTTTGTTAATCAATAGTGCACTTTGTCAAGCATGCACATTATCAAACATGGACTTTGTCAAACATGGACTTTGTCAAGCATGGACTTTGTCAAGCATGGACTTTGTCAAGCATGGACTTTGCAAAATATGCCACTTTGTATGCTGCTTCGGAAGAAGCTCTATTAACTGTAAAGTCTTCGTTCTTTATGCCCTAGTGTAACAAATCAGTCAATGGCAGATTAGACCATGCATGACAGTAACAGAGTTCTACCACTTTTCATGATTATAAGCTGTCTACTGAGCCTACAGTGTATGTTTACCATAAAGCAAGACTTTAGTGTATTTTCTCTCTCACTTTTGTTGTTGTATATTGTGACAGGAGATTAGAATAATATTTACTTGACAAATAAACCAGCTTATTTTAGTAAACTTTTCAGAGAACATAAAATGTTCTAAAGAATTCCTAAAGAAAAAGATAGAGTTAGGAATCACTTTCACAGAATAAAAAAATTTAATAAAACAGCAAATTAAATGGCTGAGCTAAATAATAAGACACAAACTTGGGGGGGGGGGGAACCTCGGTAGCCTAGTTGGGAAAACCACCAGACTGAGCTACAGACGTTTGGACAACCCGTGTTTTATTCCCACTGGAAGCAGTGTAAGTTGTACTCATGGTTGGAAAAAAAATACCCCCGTGGTTGACCAAGCCACTGGCAGAAATGGATACCAGGGTAACACTCTAGGAAGATGAGGAATGCTGCCTTGCATCGTGAGTATTGATGCTTGAAGTGACACTATCCAGAAATCTCCAAACGCTTCAGGATAGGCGGCTGAGCACATATGGGTGAAAACTTGCGTGCTAAGACGCAGATTCAAGTCTCGTACTTTACTTTTTACCTTTACCTTTAAGACAAAATCAACTAAACATATTCTACGAGGTTATAAAGAAATGCTAGCTGCGATAGCTCAGTGGTTAGTGAACTGGACTACAAAGGACAAGAGGTAGAATTCAATCCCAACCGACAGCTTCTGGGTTCACCCAGTCTTAAATGGGTACCAGATTTTTTTCTGGGAAAGTAAAGTGGCACGGCGTAATACCGACCACGTTATCCCAAAAATTATGTGCTGAAGGTCTGTAAAATTTATGGTCACTAACACCATATTCCCTATACGCCACTTGGCGTGACGGGTCACTAACACCATATTCCCTATACACCACTTGGCGTGACGGGTCACTAACACCATATTCCCTATACGCCACTTGGCGTGACGGGTCACTAACACCATATTCCCTATACGCCACTTGGCGTGACGGGTCACTAACACCATATTCCCCATACGCCACTTGGCATGATGGGTCACTAACACCATATTCCCTATACGCCACTTGGCATGACGGGTCACTAACACCATATTCCCTATACGCCACTTGGCGGGTCACTAACACCATATTCCCTATACGCCACTTGGCATGACGGGTCACTAACACCATATTCCCTATACGCCACTTGGCATGACGGGTCACTAACACCATATTCCCTATACGCCACTTGGCGTGACGGGTCACTAACACCATATTCCCTATACGCCACTTGGCATGACGGGTCACTAACACCATATTCCCTATACGCCACTTGGCATGACGGAGCACTTTACTTTTTTTTTACTTTTATAAAGAAATGCTACAAAAACAAACAGAAATGTGACAGCAGATAAGACTAATAAAAAAGCAAAAGACCTAAAACTAGCTCTCCATTTGTGATAGGTAGATGAGGACTGAAAGAAGAAGACATAAACTGTGAGAAATGAAAAAACCAAATGAACGACTTTAAAAATGTAAAGGTACTCTATTGCAGCACTGCAGTTTGGGAGGAGTGGGGTGTATATCTCCTCTTGTGGTGACATCACTTGGGGGACATCACTTGGAGGACATCACTTGGGTGACATCACTTGGGGGGACATCACTATTGCCCAATGTTTCCTCACTAGATGTCTTTTTTCTCATATCAAAGTCAAGACACCTATTTTGTTCGTAAGGTTCCACAGCTGGATGTGTCTTGAACCTTCATATTTGTTTTTCATTTCCTCCTTATTCTATTTTTGTCTGTCTTTCTTTATCACTCTTATTCTTCATCTATTAAACATTTTTTTTTTCTTTCATTCTATTCCTTTGTACATCCTGTTTTAAAACTTGTCCAACTTTTATCTCTGCCACCAAATTATATATATTATCTGTCTCACTCTTTCATTATCTTTGTGTCTTTCACTATATGCTTCTCATACTCATTCTCTTTTTATATTTGTTTGTAAATAAATCATGACACAAATTATACACCCACCATTCATTTCTATTTGTAGAACCTCATTAGAATTTAGCCTGCTGTTGTACTTTTCCAGATTTTGTTTTCTTTCAGCTTGTTTACAAACCCTTTGATGTTGAATGATGTAAACACTCAGACAGATACAAATAAGCAATAATATAGCAACGAGAATCCAAGGAATGATGTTGCTAGCTGTTGAATCTGAAATTTAAAAGAAAAAAAAAACATAGACTAAGTATTACAATCTCAGGACAAGGGTGATAATTTTAGTGGTTGTATCGATTGATGATTGATGTAATGCCATGAGTTCATGCGGGAAGGGTGCCCTTTAACTCACTGAATTGGTGGGTAGTAATTGTTTTCATGACATTTTTTAATCTTACTGGAGTAGTTTGAGTTTGTCCAGTTTCAGGCTATGCTGGGAAACTACTAGTCCAACCCAGAGGTACTTCAATACTGGGTCTTCTATATCAGTAACAACCACCACTACAGGGAAAATGGCAATCCTAGCTTCTGTTAGCCAGCCTGTTTTGACGCAGACTGTTAATGGGGGAGACCATGAGAAGGTAGAACTGCCAGGTTTTAGTCAGCTGATGGTGTGCTGACCATGCTAAAGCGACCACAGGTTCTTAAATCTGATGAATAATAATTGTTATTTGTCCTAGGCCACCACACTTTGCTCAGGACCTGAAGTGTGTACCATCATAAATCCTTGTTCTTGGCAAGCCACTTGACCTCAGAAAGGGAGTTAATACCCACTATCATTACTTCTTTTATCACTGTCTTGTTGTATCGGTGGTGGCAAGAAGTAATCAGTAAAGTAGCATTTCAAAGACATAGCAAACTTTAGCCTAAAGATTACAGTTATATAATAGTTAGTCGAAGGCCCCGGTATCACTGCAAATGAATTAAAATCCATAAATGCTTAACCGCCCGTGTCAGTGAAATCATCCGAATTAACATATCATCTCAATGAAGGATCCAAACAAAGAAAGGCAGCTGCAGTCGCTTTCATAGCAGCTACAGCAAAATGCCAAAAGACATAATGCTTGGCACATTGAGAGTGAACGCAACCGAACTGTCCTTTGTCATACGATATCATCATTCACCATAAGCAATCAGGATATCAAAATATGATACGAATGAAAAACACAGCTCACGGTGTGAACAAAGCACTAAACTCAGTAGCTCCTGCAACAAGCCAGACTTGAAATATGAGGAAACTGCAACAAGAAACACTTTTCAGACAGAGCCTTAATGGTTCCTGCCGCCTATCCACCATATTGACCAGAAGTATACATAGTAAAAAACAATAGTAAAAGAAAGCAACAAGATAGGTTTCAGCGTGAATAGTAAGAAAACAGAAGTAATGGTCATATCGAAGAAATAATCATCATCATGCAGCTCATAAAAGTAAACAGGACAAATTTGAAACAAGTGCAACATTGAAAATACTTGAGCACAATAATAACATGAGATGGAAGAAGTACTACAGAAATAAAAAGCAAAATAGCTCAGGCCAAAATAGCATTTCAGAAAATGAAAAACGTTTTATGCAACAAATCTATTTCAATAGAAGTGAGAAAGAGTGTTCATCGGTGCTATATTGAGCCTGTTCTGACTTATGGAAGCGAATCATGGACAGTATACAAACAAATGAAAAGATGATAAGAGACCACAGAGATGGGACTTCTAGAAGGAGTCTAAAGATTATTTTCAGAGAATGAGATTAAGGAACAACAAAGGCTTGGGAAGGCTAAATAAAAAGATAAAAGTACAGTCTTCACATGTGGAAATAAATCATGGACAATCAGATAACAGAGTATAGAATTGAACAGTGAATAATTTCAGGGGAAGAGGTATGTTTACAACACTCGGAAACAAATCACAAATAATTAACAACAGAAAAAAACAAAGAACAATAGACAGTCCAAAGCAGGATAGAACCTGTACACCTCGGCACAGCGCATTAAATCTTTAGAGAGTACAGAAATCAGGTTTTACAAAACAATATTGAAAATAACATAGAAAGCTAAACAAAAAGTAGGAGGACACTCTAAAAGAGGCAAAAACACAATTTAAAAAACACGTAAATGTCAGAAGGAAAATAATTATTATTTTCGCCTCATTATGAGAAGAGAACAACTGAACATATAGGATAAGTGGAAAAATAGAGGGAAGAAGAGATGAGATAGAGGAAGTAAGGAAAAAATATACCATACAGTTTAAATGAATGGTTTGATATGATGTCAAAAACAGAACTAATAAACAAATGTAGAGATAGAAAGTTGTGGAAATATATAATCAGCTATGCCAGAAGCACAGTATTTGATGATGATTTCCAAATAAGAAGATCAGACCTATAATAAAGATTCTAGAATTGCTTGACAAGGTGAGTTGGATTTAGAAGCAGAGATGATATGAGCAAAATATTTAAAACCACAGAGATACTACTCTCAAATAAAAACTGTTTCATCTATACTTTGCACTGATAATAAATCTATGTTCTTGCCACTGATAATAAATCTATGTCCTTGCCACTGATAATAAATCTATATCCTTGCCACTGATAATAAATCTATGTTCTTGCCACTGATAATAATTCTATGTTCTTGCCACTGATAATAAATTGATGTTCTTGCCACTGATAATAAATCTATGTTCTTGCCACTGATAATAATTCTATGTTCTTGCCACTGATAATAAATTGATGTTCTTGCCACTGATAATAAATCTATGTTCTTGCCACTGATAATAAATCTATGTTCTTGCCACTGATAATAAATCTATGTTCTTGCCACTGATAATAAAGCTATGTTCTTGCCACTGATAATAAATCTATGTTCTTGCCACTGATAATAAATCTATATCCTTGCCACTGATAATAAATCTATATCCTTGCCACTGATAATAAATCTATGTTCTTGCCACTGATAATAAATCTATGTTCTTGCCACTGATAATAAATCTATGTTCTTGCCACTGATAATAAATCTATACCTTGCCACTGATAATAAATCTATGTTCTTGCCATTGATAATAAATCTATACCTTGCCACTAATAATAAATCTATATCATTGCCACTGATAATAAATCTATGTTCTTGCCACTGATAATAAATCTATGTTCTTGCCACTGATAATAAATCTATACCTTACCACTGATAATAAATCTATATCCTTGTCACTGATAATAAATCTATACTTTGCCACTGATAATAAATTTATATCCTTGCCACGGGATAATAAATCTATACCTTGCCACTGATAATAAATCTATATCCTTGCTACTGATAATAAATCTATACCCTTGCCACTGATAATAAATCTATACCCTTGCCACTGATAATAAATCTATACCCTGGCCACTGATAATAAATCTATATCCTTGTCACTGATAATAAATCTATATCCTTGCCACTGATAATAAATCTATACTTTGCCACTGATAATAAATTTATATCCTTGCCACGGGATAATAAATCTATACCTTGCCACTGATAATAAATCTATATCCTTGCTACTGATAATAAATCTATACCCTTGCCACTGATAATAAATCTATATCCTTGCCACTGATAATAAATTTATATCCTTGCCACTGATAATAAATCTATACCCTGGCCACTGATAATAAATCTATACCCTTGCCACTGATAATAAATCTATACCCTTGCCACTGATAATAAATCTATACCCTGGCCACTGATAATAAATCTATACCCTTGCCACTGATAATAAATCTATACCCTGGCCACTGATAATAAATCTATACCCTTGCCACTGATAATAAATCTATATCCTTGCCACTGATAATAAATTTATATCCTTGCCACTGATAATAAATCTATACCCTGGCCACTGATAATAAATCTATACCCTTGCCACTGATAATAAATTTATATCCTTGCCACTGATAATAAATTTGTATTCTATTTCTTTGAATAATGACCTGACATGGGCAATCAATCAAAATAATTCAAGTAATTCTTGCACAAGTGGTAGAACTGATATGGAATGCCCTGATTGCCCTGAAAATGATTACATGAATAGAGAGATCTTATCAGGTAAATACAAAAAAAAAGCATAATGCACGCTGTTATAAATGTAAACCTAACATATGTACACACATATATCTTAACACTACATCTTCATAAGTCTGAAACAAAAGTTACAGTTTGATGTTACGTCATCCCTGTGATCTTTGGTTGGAAGAAAGTTTGAAGCTACATTATCCTGATGATCTATGGTAGGTTGTACACTTGTAGCACTGCTGGATGTTTCCAGTTGAAATGTAGAAAAATTCTTTGCTGTTAAAGTAAATGAATGATGGAAATTAATCCTTGTTAGTTGCACAGTTTGTTTATTAATTATTACAAAATACAGTCATTTTTCCACATTTTGCAAAAAAAAGAAGCAAATCTTATAAACATTTAACCTTTACCACAAGATAGTACATGGATAAGAGAATCTTTGACAATGAATGAAATTAATAATAAAACTCAATTAAAAGAACAAATAATTTTCCATTCAGACCAGGTACAAGTATATGACAGCAACAGAGGTGAAAACTGTCTAGTCAAGTTTGGCCAAATGAGTTGGGATCAAAAGGGAAAACAAACTGGTATTAGAAAATGCTGTGCTGAAGTCGGATGTGTTGGGTCAAAAGGCACAGATATCACAGTTCTACAACAAACCACAATACACCCACTTAGCATCACCCATGAAGAAATCTACTTATTCCTTTAGTTGTTGGGTGAATGCAAGAAAATAGAAAGACTATGTACAATTAAAAGAAAAAAATCAAATGAGGAAAATTAAAGCAAAACTATAGTAAAATCACAATTTGGTGCCATTAGTAATACTTTTATATTTGGATGGCACATGAAATCTCTCGGTTAAGGTATTGTACTAAATAAAATTGAAAGCTGTTCAAGAAAAAGGACTGTAAAATCATTATATTGGAATAGCATAAAGCTCCTAGTGTCTACTTGTGTATGGTAGCGCCACCCTTCGGGCAATTGTTATGGCTGGCTGGTTAAACTATAAGGCCCTTGGCGTCTTGACAGATGGTGGATGGCAAGCAATCATGATTAATCAGTGATTTGGTAAAATGTTGATGTTTTATATTGGATGCTGCTTTATTGAACAGCTTCTCTCAAGACTGAATCTGCCAATTTTGGATGGA
The DNA here is from genome assembly GCA_032433765.1 of Megaustenia siamemsis. Lineage (NCBI taxonomy): Eukaryota > Metazoa > Mollusca > Gastropoda > Stylommatophora > Ariophantidae > Megaustenia > Megaustenia siamemsis. Next base: position 30,745,546 of record JAVIAB010000107.1, read on the forward strand.
CAGATCTGACTGCAGAACGAACAAGAAGACAAGAAGAACAAGATACATTTGTAGTGCTTGGCCTTATTTCCTTTCTACTACGACTTTTGTCTTCATTCTTTGACATCAATGTTTTCTTGAATGTTGCTGCGTCATTTTTTTATTTTTGTTCTCCAAGTGCTGCTCAGCAGCAAGAATCGGCTCCCTCAATGAGATAGAGTTGCTTGCACAGAACAGAGACAAATGGTGAGATTTGATAAAATATCTTTACAAGGATTGAAAACTGCTAGAATAAAAATTTAGATAAGAGAAGGAGTATCTAGGTCTATGCCCTATGGGCCGGCTACGGCTAGAAAGGTCAATAGATAGATAGATAGACATGCTATGATCTGATGTCAGATTAAACTATGCAAACAAATTAAGGAAGAAAGCCCCCCTTCTATAGTACACACAGCTGCTGGCAAAAAGAATGGAGGCATATAAACACTATTCTACAGAGAAAATTAAAATACTATAGCTACATCACAAGACACAGTGGGTTGGAAAGAACAATAATGGAAGGCATGTTCCTGGACAACACATCAGGAGCAGACCAAGATGAACATAGTTTCAAGACATCAAAGAGGCTTTTGAACATGACAACAGATCTATCTATCTATCTTTCGTGCGCCTGAATTATTGTCTATACCTGCAATGTTGTTTCCTGTATAAATTTTACTGTCTTTTGTGATTCTTGCAGTGGCCCATATAGTTTTGTCTGTAGTGTTGTATCTATGGGCCAATGGATTTTCCTCAGTCTACTATATTCAGTGCAGTCTTGAAGTATGTGTTCAGCAGTCTGGGGTGCCTGTTCACATGTACATGTAGTTGATGTGCCGATCTTGAATTTTGTATACATGTGACTATGGAGTTGATTGTGTCCTGTTCTGAGACGTATAATGATAACTTGTTATATCTATTCATATTATGAAAGGCATTCTGATTTGGGGCTTGTGGTCCTCTGATTGATTTGATTATCAGTTTCTTATGATGGTTTGTGACCGGTGAATCTAATTATGTGCCTGTTGAACCTTCCTTTGCCAACTGATCTGCTTTCTCATTTCCTGGTATTCCACAGTGAGATGGGATCCACTGCAGGGCAACCCTGTGGTGCTTGCAGAGTTCAGTCAATAAGGTCTGCAGATGTGGTAATTTTCTGGATTGTAGTGCCTGGAGTACTGATCTTGCATCTGTCAAAAACACTACAGGCTGTGGGCTAAGATTACTGTTTAGCAGTTTTTCTATTGCCAACTTTATTGCTTGTATTTCTGCATCATAATTGTGACAATATTTCCATGTTGCTATTTTATTCACATCCCTAATTGTTATTTGGGTACTCTATATATGCACCTGCTTCCCCATTCTTTACTGCATTCTGTGCTGATCCACCTGTGTACACACGGATCCATAGGTCTTGTGGGTATTCTTCATCCAGGAAACTGAGAGACATTGTTTTTCGCTGTAGACTATTTTGTTCCTCTTTGTCAAGTATTCCTTTCACTTCTGTCCGTATTTGAACTGATAATCCTGATTCATCTGTCCAGGGAGTCTGTTCTGGTATGGGCAGTAGGGGGCTAACAATTCTTGGCATGTCTGGTGTTTGTCTATTAATACGCTTGGCTTGGTGGATAAAACTGCTTCTTTTAAGTCGTCCCAATGCAAGATTTTGAAATTGGTCTTTCATTGGATGTCTCAGCATGCATGCAAATTTTTCTGCCTGTATCAGCACCTTTGTGTCCCTCCGTTCTCTCAGTGCTGGTATCCTCCACAATTTCTCCATCTCCAATATTGGTGTTGATTTCATTGCTCCTGTGATGACCCTAAGTGCCTGGTTTTGTATTGTATCCAGTTCTTGCAATGTAGTGTTTGATGCTGAGTACCATGCAGATGATCCATATTCTAAATGTGGGTGTATACTCTGTTGGTAAACTTTACTGATTATTTTCCCACTTGCACCCCACGTGATTCCACACAGCTTTCTTAGAATAGCCAATTTCCTCCTTGCTTTTTGGGTTGCCTTATTTATCTGCTGTTTCCAAGATAGTTTGTTATCAAATGTAACTCCGAGATATGTAGCTTGTATGTCTTCTTTCACATGCTCATTGTTTATGTAGATGGGTCCTGCTTTTTGTTTTGGAGAGAGAGTGAAAAGTGTAGTACTGTATTTGTCTGTATTGATGCTGATACACCATCTATTTGTCCATGAATTCAGTGCATTCATAGCTCTTTGTAGCAATTTGGAGGCCTCTGTTGCACACTCCTCTGTGCACCACATTACCAAGTCATCTGCATACATTGCCACTTTGATGCCATGTGGTAGTTCAGTAACTAGGTCATTGATGTAGATCAGAAAAAGTGTTGGAGATAGTACCCCTCCCTGTGGAATGCCCTGGCACAGTAAGACCTTCTTACTCTTAAGACCATCCAGTTGCACTCTGGCTCTCCTGTTAAGCAGGTATCTATCTATCTATCTATTGACCTTTCGAGCCGTAACCGGCCCATAGGGCGTAGACCAAGATACACCTTCTCCTATATGAATTTTTGTTCTAGCAGTTTTCTTTTAAAGATATTTTATCAAATCTCGCCATCTGTCTCTGTTCTGTGCAAGCAGTTCTATCTCATTGAGGGAGCCGATTCCTGCTGCTCTTGCCTCTCTCATTGGGTCTCAAATCTCAAATGGGTCTAAGCAGGTATGCTTTGACCCATTTGTACATCCTGCCATTTACTCCATAATTTCTCAGTTTCTTCAAAAGCCCTTCCTTCCATACCTTATCAAATACTTTCTTTAGGTCTAACGATGCTGCTAGTACCAGTTTCTTTTCTTGAAATGCATCTTCAATTTCCTGGGAAAGATAGGTTGCCTGATATTCGGTAGAGTAACACTGTCTAAAGCCTGCTTGTTGCGGGACAAGGAGGTGTTCACTTTCCAGGTACCACTGCAGTCTGAGATTGATTATACGTTCCATTGTTTTACACAAACAGCTTGTAAGGCTGATTGGTCTATAGCTGGATGTCATTGAACCATCTTTTCCTGGCTTTAGTAATGGTATCATAATTGCTTCTCTCCATGCCTGTGGCACTCTACCTGTGATCCAGAAAATGTTGTAGGTCTGCAGTAGCTTTGCTTTAGCTGCAGTTCCCAAGTTCTTAATCATTTCATTGGACACTCCATCACTGCCTGGTGACTTTTTCATTTTTAATTTGGATATTGCCAGCTCTAGCTCTCTTTGTGTAATGGGTATTTCCATGACTTCATGTGTGGTCTCTTCTTGTCTTGCATTTTGTTGTTTTAAACGGGTCTCTTGTCGTTTCTCTAGGCTAATTTCAATATTATTGTCATTTGCAAAGGAGTCTGCAAAGTGATTTGCTGCATGCTTACCTGTTAGGATGTTTCCATCCTTCTTCAGTGTAATTTTGGTGTTCCTTTCTGTACCCTCATCATTCAGCTGTTTTACCAGCTTCCATACTTTTCTTGTGTCTCGTTCAAGATTCAAGGACTTTTTTTTTCTCATTCCAGCTTCTCCATCTGGCTTGTAGTTTAGCCCATTGAAATTTGGCCTTAAAATGCTCATAGTTATTGTGGTATTCCTGGCAAGGGTTATTTTCTGCTTCCTTTTGAGATATTTCCATGTCATTGTGCAGTTGCTCTAGTTCACAACTCCAGTATGGTTTGTAGAGTTTCCGTGCTCCTCTAGGTATTGTTTCACTGGCAGCTTGTATTATTAGTCTACTGAATTCATAAACTATTTTGTTAATGTCTTTGTCTGTATTTAGATCTTTAGTCAGTACACTGGTGTAATGTTGGTACATTTTCCAGTCTGCCTTTTTGTAATTCCATCTGGAGAGAGTGCTGCTCTCCCTGAGGCCCTCATTTTGCACCACTAAAAAGACTGGTAGGTGCTCGCTGCCTCCAAGTTGTTTCCCAATAATACGTGTGATATTCCAATCCAGGTCTGGTGAATGGAAAGCAAGGTCTGATGTAGATATGGTATGCCATGATCTGGAATAGAATGTTGGTGGATCTGTTGTCTGGTTTAATAGTATAAGCTCATTGTCATCATTCCAATTGTCAATTTCTTCACCTCTCTTGTCCATATGTTCATAGCCCCAGCTCTGTGAATGGCTGTTAAAGTCTACACATACAATTATTCTTTCTTTTAATGGAATTGTGTCTAGTGCTAGTGGGCGGTCGCTCGGACAGTAGTAGTTAAGTAGGTGAAACTCTGTACTTTCTGTCCTGAGGTGCAATATTTGATATTCCGCCCCATCCATATACACTTCAATCTGACATACAATGATGTTGTTCTTTACAAGTGTCAATATTACTCCCTTTTGTCTGTTTTTTCTGTCAGATCGGTAGCATTGGTATCCCCTAATCTTCAAGGCTATGTTGTTGTTTAGATGGGTTTCCTGCAAACAGCATATGCTTACTTGTTCTTCATGCAGGATATTTTCTAATTCTATCTTTTTACTGTACCCATCTCTTTTGCTGTTGATGTCTTCAGCATTCCAGTGCATTATTTTGAGTGGTATTATTTTGGATTGGCCAGTAGCTCTATTCTCTCACCCCCTGACTCCACAGAATGGTTGAGAAGGACATCTAGTAGTAGTGGTTGGGCCCTTTCGTGGCTGAGGGCCCAGCACTATACCTGCCTGAGTGTCCATCACAGGGCAAGTGCCATATTGATTTGTAGTTATAGACATACTTCCCATTGGTGTGAGAGCATGGCATCTGATTGTTGTAGCGTGTCTTTTGGCTGGTTGCCTCCTACTTCAGCACTTAAACTTGCTAGAGCAGACTGTGGTCTTGCTCGGGTGTAGGAAGACCTGACCAGTCTTGGTTTTCAGTCCCTGGTGACTGTTAAGCCCCATCCCCACGACTAGGAGCTGGCCTTGATAGAGATAACAACAGATGAAGGTGAAGATCTGCCTAAAGACAGAGATTCTTTCAGACAAGCTGTAGTGAATGCAATGTACTGCGAAGGACAAGTGACATGATGGTAATGTAATCGGGGAATAGTGATGGAAGATGCACAGAGAAAATTAATAAAATATCAGCAAAATCTTGAGCAGTTTTTAATGACATGAGAAAGATGCTCACAAATTCATCAATATCAATGAGAGAAAAAAAGTACTAAACGTCTCAAAGAGTCCATCTTACTTCATGCATGTAAAACTTTAACAATTAATGAGAAAATGACAGCAAAAGTAGAAACACAGATGAGGTTTAGGAGAAAGATGCTCTAAGTTTCATGGACAGATAAGAAGACAAGGTAGTTCTCAAACAAGTGATGAAACATACATAGCACTTTATCCTGCTACTTTATTTTGAGCAACTGAATGAGACAGCTCATGTGAAAGTTTTTCAGTTTTTCTGGTCAGTCTGATAATTTCTGATCATGTCTTACTGCTATACAACAGAGGAGTAAGCACATACAATTTCTGACAACAAATTAACTAACATACCAACTAATTAGACAACTAAATAGCTACAAGAAATTGCCAATCAACCACTAATATCTTCAGTAATCAAGAAAAGACGATGGTCATATGTTGGACATGTGATGAGGAGAGATAATAACCGAATAGCAAAGCAAGCCCTCATATGGGAAACAACAAGTAAGAGGAAGAGAGGAAGACCCAGAGAGACACTGAGAAGAACACTGGTAAGAGAGACAAAAGCAGCAGGAACCGGCTCCCTCTTGCACAGAACAGAGACAAATGGCGAGATTTGATAAAATATCTTTAAAAGAACTAAAAACTGCTAGAATAAAAAAATTAGATAAGAGAAGGGGTATCTTGGTCTATGCCCTATGGGCCGGCTACGGGTCGAAAGATCAATAGATAGAAAGAAATAGCTAAGGACAACTTCTCTAATTGTGGACTGGGTGGTCTAGAGGTAAGATGTTGTCTTCTGGATAAGGCGGTCTCAGATCTGAATCCTGCTACAGACAGTGGGAATTTTTCTTTCAAAATCCATGGTTTCTTTTCTGATTTACCTTCCCCACCTTTTGGTAGAGCGATCTAATATTTAGCCTGGATAACAGTGATAAACTGGAGGTACCTCCTACTCACATTAAAGATCTTTGGCAATTAAAAATAGAAAACAGTAGGCCAAAATGGCCAGTGCCTGAACAAAATTGTTAAGCAATTAAAAATAGAAAACAGTAGGCCAAAATGGCCAGTGCCTGAACAAAATTGTTAAGCAATTAAAAATCAGGTCTACGTTTCATTAACAACCACTAATATCTTCAGTAATAAAGAAAAGACGATGGTCATACGTTGGACATGTGATGAGAAGAGATAATAATCGAATAGCAAAGCAAGCCCTCATATGGGAAACAACAGGTAAAAGAAAAAGAGGAAGACCCAGGGAGACACTGAAAAGAACATTGATGAGAGAGGCAAGAGCAGCAGGAATCGGCTCCCTCAATGAGATAGAACTGCTTGCACAGAACAGAGACAGATGGCGAGATTTGATAAAATATCTTTAAAAGAAAACTGCTAGAACAAAAATTCATATAGGAGAAGGTGTATCTTGGTCTACGCCCTATGGGCCGGTTACGGCTCGAAAGGTCAATAGATAGATAGATAGAATTAAAAATAGAAAACAGTAGGCCAAAATGGCCAGTGCCTGAACAAAATTGTTAAGCAATTAAAAATAGAAAACAGTAGGCCAAAATGGCCAGTGCCTGAACAAAATTGTTAAGCAATTAAAAATAGAAAACAGTAGGCCAAAATGGCCAGTGCCTGAACAAAATTGTTAAGCAATTAAAAATAGAAAACAGTAGGCCAAAATGGCCAGTGCCTGAACAAAATTGTTAAGCAATTAAAAATAGAAAACAGTAGGCCAAAATGGCCAGTGCCTGAACAAAATTGTTAAGCAATTAAAAAACTACCACTGCCGAAAACAGATATCGGGCTGAAAAGTACAGATGTCACAGCTTAGTGTAAACTATAGACACAATGTCCACGTAACTAGTAGATGCGAAAGAAGAGGAAGACTTCACTGATTATCCAACTAATACCTAACTAGCCAAACAAATTCAAATAACTCATATCTAATTAACTAAATGGCTAACCTTGGCAGTGTTCCAACCATGTAGTGCTCCCCAACTGGTACTTGCAGGCCTCTGAGAGACCTTCGTTTGTGTCATTTGTTGACAGTGCACTGCAGCACGCCTTATGTTCATCTTCGTTATTTTTAAAAACAGGCTCACATGTTTCTGAGGAGAAGCTGCATACCTCTGTCTTTTTCTTGCAGCAGTTTCCATAATAAGGACACAAGAAAGTGTCGGAAGCACATTTTATTTTTCTCAGTTCCTCACAACTAGGTTTTCCATCAGCAACTAAAATAAACAAAGTAAACGATATCAATATGTATTTTTCACTTATAATTAAATTGATTATCTTCACAGAATAAATTCACAATTACCAAAACAAACTGATATTGAGTTATTTGTGGGTCATTATCATTGCACTCCAAACATGTCCATAGTTGCTCAAATCCCCTCCTTAGCAAGTCCAGCGACTAACGACTCCAGTTCTGTGTTGGTTGATTAGTCTTCTTACACGCCCACTAAGTTTCTCATTTCTGGTTGTGCCCATCTTAACCCCCAACTCTTTCATTGCTCTCTAAAAAGTCCAATTGCTTTCCAACTCCTCTCTAAAGACAGTCCAATTGCTCTATAAAGACAGCCCAACTCCTCTCTAAAGACAGTCCAATTGCTCTATAAAGACAGTCCAATTGCTCTATAAAGACAGCCCAACTCCTCTCTAAAGACAGTCCAATTGCTCTATAAAGACAGCTCAACTCCTCTCTAAAGACAGTCCAATTGTTCAATAAAGACAGCCCAACTCCTCTCTAAAGACAGTCCAATTTCTCTATAAAGACAGCCCAACTCCTCTCTGAAGACAGTCCAACTCCTCCATAAAGACAGCCCAATTGCACTGTAAAGACAGCCCAACTCCTCTCTAAAGACAGTCCAATTGCTCTATGAAGCTCTATGCTCTATGTTTCCAACATACAGATGGACTAAAATCATGCATAAAACGCATAGAAGGATTAAAACAATCAAACACACAGAAGGATTAGAACCATACACCAAACATACAGAAGGATTTTTAAAAATCAAACAGACAGAAGGATTAAAACAAACATATAGATGGACTAGAACATGCATGAAGCACACAGAAGAAATAAAACAATCAAACACACAAATGGATTAATATGTGCATCAAACCATGTTTCATAAGGACTAAAATAATCAAACACACAAATGGACTAATATGAGCATCAAGCACATAGAAGGATTAAAACCAAGCAGAACACACACACAAGACTGAAAACTACCAAACGATTGGGCTAAAACTATGCATCAAGTACACATACATAATTATGCATCAAACATATACAAGGACAAAAATCATACATCAAACATATAGAATTAATAAAATCATGCATCAAATATATAAAATGACTAAAACCATGCATACAGAATCCAAAGATTCAACTAAGTAATTAAAACCCAAAAGTGCATCAAATAAATACGTAAAGCTTCCCATGAAGAGTTTTCAAATTTGGAGACTGTGATAAATAAGTCAATTGCACACATTCCTACAACACTTTTATTTCAATGACTGCTAACTAATTTAATATAAAAAAAAAATTAATAATAATAATTGTCTTCAATTCTTTCCGAAGAAACGTAACTTGCATGCATATACTTTAATTTTTATTCATAAATTATTAAAATGACATGCCTATGCACTTAGTCACATCAAAATAAAGGCTCGAGGATGTTATAAATATAATTTGTACAAGATTCTACCTAATTCTTCATTAATCACAAGATGGGTACAGAAAGAGGGAACATTATTGTATCAACTGACATAATTAATGAGAAAGGTGGAGCTGCATTACAAACCTTGTTAAATAGGGATTCACTTGTGTTTTAAATTCTGATTATAGGTTTTTCAACAGTTTCAATATTTATTTTTATTAAATGATTTCAAGACTTTTTCAAGATTTAATATAGAGATGAAACGATCATGCTACCAACGATCTATCTACAATTAGGAATAGAAGATTGCCATATATGTATGGATATACATTGTAATTTACATATAATATATATGTCGGAGAAAAGCAGCTTTCCAAAAAAATGAGGAAGATACTATGCAATCTCTATAAAGACAGTCCAACTTCTCTATAAAGACAGCCCAACTGCTCTATAAAGATAGTCCAACTCCTCTATAAAGACAGTGCAACTTCTCTTTAAAGACAGCCCAACTCCTCTATAAAGACAGTCCAACTCCTCTATAAAGACAGTCCAACTCCTATGTAAAGATAGTCGAATTGCTCTCTAAAGACAGCCCAACTCCTCTATAAAGACAGCCCAATTCCTCTATAAAGACAGTCCAACTCCTCTATAAAGATATTCCAACTTCTCAATAAAGACAGTCCAACTCCTATGTAAAGATAGTCGAATTGCTCTCTAAAGACAGCCCAACTCATCTATAAAGACAGCCCAACTCCTCTATAAAGACAGTCCAATTCATCTATAAAGACAGTCCAACTCCTCTATAAAGACAGTCCAACTCCTATGTAAAGATAGTCGAATTGCTCTCTAAAGACAGCCCAACTCCTCTATAAAGACAGTCCAACTCCTCTATATAGACAGTCCAACTCCTCTATAAAAACAGTCGAACTCCTATGTAAAGATAGTCGAATTGCTCTATAAAGACAGTCCAACTCCTCTATATAGACAGTCCAACTCCTCTATAAAAACAGTCGAACTCCTCTATAAAGACAGTCCAACTCCTCTATATAGACAGTCTAACTCCTCTATAAAGAGTCCAACTGCTCTATAAAGACAGTCCAACCGACTCCTATGTAAAGATAGTCGAATTGCTCTACAAAGACAGTCCAACTCCTCGATAAAGACAGTCCAACTCCTCTATATAGACAGTCCAACTCCTCTATAAAGAGTCCAACTGCTCTACAAAGACAGTCCAACTCCTCTATATGGACAGTCCAACTCCTCTATAAAGAGTCCAACTCCTATGTAAAGATAGTTGAATTGCTCTATAAAGACAGTCCAACTCCTCTATATAGACAGTCCAACTCCTATGTAAAGATAGTTGAATTGCTCTATAAAGACAGTCCAACTCCTCTATATGGACAGTCCAACTCCTCTATAAAGAGTCCAACTCCAATGTAAAGATAGTTGAATTGCTCTATAAAGACAGTCCAACTCCTCTATAAAGACAGTCCAACTCCTCTATAAAGACAGTCCAACTCCTATGTAAAGATAGTCGAATTGCTCTCTAAAGACAGCCCAACTCCTCTCTAGAAACAGCCTAATGGCACTCTAAAGACAGTCCAATTGCACTCTATAGACATTGGATTTGTGTGTGTTTTATATGTATAGTCTGTTTGATGTAAGTGATGAAGGCATTTGCTGAAACGTTGTAGTGTATTATCTGTCTGTTAAGTCAAACTGCTCAATGTCATTTAATGAAAAATAGTGCATTATAAATAGATGAAGCTAATAGCATGCATCAGACACACACAGAGATAAATACCATGATTCAAACATAGATGGATTAAAACCATGTTTCCAACATAAAGATGGACTAAAATCATGCATAAAACGCATAGAAGGATTAAAACAATCAAACACACAGAAGGATTAGAACCATACACGAAACATACAGAAGGATTTTAAAAAATCAAACACACAGAAGGATTAAAACAAACATACAGATGGACTAGAACATGCATGAAGCACACAGAAGAAATAAAACAATCAAACACACAAATGGACTAATATGTGCATCAAACACATAGAAGGATTACAACCAAGCAGAAAACGCACACAGGACTGAAAACTACCAAACGAGTGGGCTAAAACTATGCATCAAGTACACATAAAAATTATGCATCAAACATATACAAGGACAAAAATCATACATCAAACATATAGAATTAATAAAATCATGCATCAAATATATAAAATGACTAAAACCATGCATACAGAATCCAAAGATTCAACTAAATAATTAAAACCCAAAAGTGCATCAAATAAATACGTAAAGCTTCCCATGAAGAGTTTTCAAATTTGGAGACTGTGATAAATAAGTCAATTGCACACATTCCTACAACACTTTTATTTCAATGACTGCTAACTAATTTAATATAAAAAAAAAATTAATAATAATAATTGTCTTCAATTCTTTCCGAAGAAACGTAGCTTGCATGCGTATACTTTAATTTTTATTCATAAATTATTAAAATGACATGCCTATGCACTTAGTCACATCAAAATAAAGGCTCGAGGATGTTATAAATATAATTTGTACAAGATTCTACCTAATTCTTCATTAATCACAAGATGGGTACAGAAAGAGGGAACATTATTGCATCAACTGACATAATTAATGAGAAAGGTGGAGCTGCATTACAAACCTTGTTAAATAGGGATTCACTTGTGTTTTAAATTCTGATTATAGGTTTTTCAACAGTTTCAATATTTATTTTATTAAATGATTTCAAGACTAATATAGAGATGAAACGATCATGCTACCAACGATCTATCTACAATTAGGAATAGAAGATTGCCATATACGTATGGATATACATTGTAATTTACATATAATATATATGTCGGAGAAAAGCAGCTTTCCAAAAAAATGAGGAAGATACTATGCAATCCATTTTTGACAATAGAAACAGGAAAAAGAGTTCTTAAATGTTATGTAGAGCCAGTTGTAACATATAGATGTGAATCATGGACAATAGGACAAAAGACAAGAAAATCACTGGAGTCTGTAGAAATGTGGTTTTACAGAAGAATGTTGAGAATATCATGGACAGCTAAGAAGAGTAATGAAAACGTTCTGAAAGAGGCCAAAGCAAAAAGAGAGAACTAATTTCCAATATTAGGAAGAAACAATCATAATGTTTAATGAGAAGAGAACAACTGGAATATATTGTAACAACTGGACAAATTGAGGGACGAAGCGATAGAGGGAAGCAAAGAGAAAAAATACCAGACAGCTTAAAAGAATGGCTTGACAGAAGGTCAACAACAGAAATGATAAATAACTTTTAAGATCGAAAGTTGTGGAGAGACATGATCACCTACGCCAGCAAGCCCAGTACTTGATGATGATGATCATATGTCATATGTCTGAGATGAGAAGAGACAACAAGAGAATTCCAAAACAGGCTCTTCTATGGAAAACATCAGGATACAAGAAAAGAGGAAGATCTAAGAGAAGTGATCTTGAAAGAACACTTATAAGAGAAGACGGCAGGTATAGACTCGTTAGATAAAATAGAAACTCTTGCCAAGAATAGCGATGGATGGCGAAAAACACCACAGCAGTGACTACAATTCTTCATTCAGAATTATTTTCGAAAATTTATCCACAACACACCGGAAGTGCCAATTAATCGCTACATGTTGGTGTTATTTGTGGACCACATGAAGGAGTCTTACATAATATACATGCAAGCTATTTAAAATGTTAGAAAGTGGAAATGACAACAGTAATTTAAAATAAAATTAACTGGAAACATCCATACAATTAGCAAGGATAACAATCAGCAATGACATATAAACCAGATTTAACACCAAATTTGGCATGAACGTCTGCACTCACCAGGTCCTCTCTGTCTGTAGATTTAAAAACATGGATTTAAGAAAGACAATTTACAAGGTTACAATAACTCATGTAGAGGCAATATTTGAAGAAAGAACGACCTCGGCATTATATATTTATTATATGCAACTTCTTTTTTATTAGTTATTACCTTGGTGGGATCATCGACTATCCTAAAATACTATACATAGCTTTGGACCAAAATTAAATTAAATCCCATTGCAAAATATTTGGTTAAAGACCCTTAAGTACACACATAATTGTTTCTTTGTCTGAAACAGCTTATAGAATGCCTAAAAGAGATACATCTAGAAGACATGGACATACGACTAATATGTAATCTATGCTGGGAGCAAACAGCAATAATAAAATATAACAAAGAGAACTCTTCACCCATTTATATAAAAAGAGGAGTAAGGCAGGGATAACTCAAGGCAGGTATGCCTTATCACCAAGCTTGTTCAATCTATACAATGAGCAAATCTTTAAAAATATCACAGAAATGCCAGGCCTACAAATTAGTGGAAATATAATCAATAACCTAAGATATGCTGATGATACTGTACTAGTAAAGGGTTAAGGCATAAAAATGCGAAGCTGCAGTAAAGCTGAATATGAGGAAAAATTAAAAAATAAAAAAAGGTATGTAAGAAGCTTTACGTGACAAGTGGACGACACAGACTAAACAACGTTTCGGCTCAATAGGCCTTCATCAGGAACAAACAATAAAAACACACACACACACAAATTAATAACGAAACAACCAAAACAAAAACAATCGAAATGTGTTAAAGAAAACAACAACAAAAAGTAAAACTCCCACCCTCAACACTTCGGTACGGCCCCTTGTGGTCGAAACTGTATTACCTGTGCCTATGTGCTCCCTGCTGACTCGGTTTTGTTCCCTAATGGACGGTTCGAGATCAAGCATAGCTTCACATGTGTGTCCCGCAACATCATTTATGCCATCATATGCCAACGATGCCATATGACCTATATTGGTGAGTCTGGAAGAAGATTAGCGGAAAGATTTTGTGAACATCTACGTGATGTCCAACAAAATACTGGTACTCCGGTATCTTCCCACTTCAACTCCCCTGATCACAAGGGCAAAGACGACATCCGTGTCACTGGTATTGTCCTTTGTCACTCTGGCGACCGCAGCCGCTATACTTTGGAAAATCGCCTTATAGTCCAGTATGGTTCGCTGACCCCGAGAGGTATGAATGTATCACACTCATACGCATAGTTTCTTTTTGCTTGCTCCTTCCCTTTTGCATAGCCTTCTCTACTACACATATTTGGGTTCTTTGGTCTACTTACTATGCCATACTTTTTATAGTTCTTCTCCTCTAGTCCCTTATGAGACACTTCGGTTTTCTCCTCTATAAAATTTTTTTTTTTTTTCTGTGCTTCTTACCCCTCATTTATTTTTACTGTACCCCACTCTCAGACATCTCACTCTTAGCGTCTTTTTACACCTGTCAGACTACTATTCGATTCTTTCTCCTTTGTGTTTGCACACTGACCCCTGTGTTTACTCATCTGGTTCTGTTTACATTTACGCACTTTTTCGCACGATTTTCGACGTTCACGACAGCCGCACTTGGTTACGATTTTATTTTGGATTTGACAGGATAGTTTTACTTTTTGTTGTTGTTTTCTTTAACACATTTCGATTGTTTTTGTTTTGGTTGTTTCGTTATTAATTTGTGTGTGTGTGTTTTTATTGTTTGTTCCTGATGAAGGCCTATTGAGCCGAAACGTTGTTTAGTCTGTGTCGTCCACTTGTCACGTAAAGCTTCTTACATACCTTTTTTTATTTTTTAATTTTTCCTGATACTGTACTACTAGCAGAAAATCCTAAAGATCTACAACAATTACTTAATGAAATAAACATGACAAGCAAAAAATATGGACTAGATATTAATATAAAAAAAGACTACAACTATGATTATAAACAAAGAAAATACTCAAAACCCACAAGTGGATATCAAAATTGAAGGAATAGACCTGGAGACAGTTCAGAACTATAACTACCTTGGACATACTATAACCAGTGATGAAAAATGTACAACTGAAATAAACAAAAGAATAGGAATGGCAAAAAGTAATTTTAATGTAATGAAGAACATACTAGCATCAAAACAAATAACAGTAGGGCTGAAACTAAGAATAGCAAAATGTTCCATCTTCTCAATATTCCTGTATGGTGCAGAAACATGGACATTAGACAAGAAAACAGAACAGAGAATTAAAGCCTTTGAAATGTGGATATATAGAAGAATAGGTAGAATTGGATGGAAGGAAAAGAAAACAAACGATAAAGTCTTAAAACAACTAAAAATGAAAAGAGAACTACTAAACACAATTCAAAAAAGACAAATGCGATTTTGGGCCATGTTAAAAGACACAACAGCCTACTAAAAGTAATCTTGAAGGGGAAAATACAAGGTAAAAGAGGCAGATGCAGACCAAGACTAACATGGACGAGTAACATCAAAAGATGGACAAACCAGCCTATAACAACCTGCACCATCAAAACAAGAGACAGAGCAGAATGGCGCTCCATGGTAGCCAATCTTCGTTGCGGAGATGGCGCTCCATGATTATGATGATGATGTCTGAAGAACGTGTTATTTTGATACAAAGATTTAAATTAAAAGGGCAAACGCCTCGGGAAGATGCGACCACAACCATTTAGTTAATAGAGCTAGCGGTAGAGAGGAAAATCCTTAAACACTCCCCCACACCAAAACCCCAATCGTAATATATCGTTTAGTTAGCCGAGTTGGCAGTGTTCACTAGCGTTTTGCTTTTCGTGTCAAGGTGCTTTGCCAAGGAGTACGGGTTCGATCCTGCTTCGGACCTTATATTGTCCATTGTTTTTTTTCCGTCGTTGATTATTTGTCTTTTTTTTCTGAGTGCTGTTAATCAGTGACGTATTCTCTATGTTGCCGCAGCTACCGTCGGTAGCCTTGAACATATTAACGAAATACAAAAGGAAATGATAATTTATTTCATTTTTAAAAAAATAATTATATTTCAAATTTTCAAATATTCTATAACACATTTCGCAGGCCAAGATGATTTATTTGCTTTGATTTGCATTTATTAAAGCAAGGTTTTCCTCTGGCCACTATAACGTTTTTGAATGAAACCGAAACTACCCTACATTGAAACCTCTAGTAGCTAGCGGTACATTTTTCCTCTATCCGGACCTAGTATTAACGACCTTGACATAAAAATGGGAGTCAAAATAATATAGCGTGAGCTACCGCTAGAGGAATGCGGTTTCATAGGTTATTTTTAGTTCTAGCCAATTAGAAGCGTTAAAAGTGAAAGTGAAGCTATGTCTGATTACCAGAACTTCCTTAGCTATTTATTACTACGTTATGCGCATCAGCATCTGTAGAAAGAACTTTTTCTGCGCTCAAGAGAATCAAATCTTATTGTTGCTCAACCCAGTCACAAGAACGCTTATCTGGTTTGGTATTAATGTCCATTGAGAAATCATTCCCTCAGAAACTTAGAAACCAACCCAACAGTACTTTTAATGACAAAGTCATCGAGACATTTTCTTCCCAAACAAGACGGATATAATTAACATATACATAAGTAGGTAATTTAAAATGTAGTGATGTCATTAAAAAATATTACTTTATGTTAGCCTACTGAATATAATGTATGTTTTTATTTATTATGTTGTCGGTAGACCAGACCCCCAAACCAGTCTACGCCACTGCTGTAAACATAGCTCTTCCTCTGAATTGATTCACTGATTATCGCCTCGGCAGTTTCCCTCTATAATAATATTCATTTATTATTATTTGTCCCCAATCGTGACGCCTTGTTACCGGGGTAGATACAATCCTCGGCAATCTGGGATAGATCGGTCATGCTTCAGTTGCATCAAAGAGACATCTCCTCGCACAATTAAATTAAACACAGGAAAGTGACCTCTTTTTTTTATTTTCCTCTCTTGAGTGTCTAGCATATTATCGCCATGTAGTTTGACTTGTTAATATACCCTTATATATATTTTGTGTGTTTGTTGTTCGTCCAGCCGAAGGCCTCTTTGCCGAAACGTTGACTTTTGTTTCGTCCATTTCCGCGTAAAGCTGTCACCATACCATTTTTTTCTCTTTTTTTTTATTATTGCTTAAATTAAATTGGATAGTATCAAAACAGGTCAATGTGTTCAAATACATTGGAACAATGATAACTTCAGATAGCAAACAGTAGTTGCTGAGTTGAGATACGGAATAGTTCCGGCAAAAAGTTATGTTATCTTCCAACAAAATGAATTCTTCCCTGTTGTGTAGTCAGTCTTGACGTCTGGATGTGAATTCCGGACAGCCGAACAACAGAAACGTGATTTAACAGAGATTTTCTAATTGACAGCTAAAAAAAAAGACTAACTAGAACGTTCTGAAAGAGTCTAGAGTACAGAGCAATAAAGAAATACGTTTGTCGCCAACATTAGAAGGAATCAGTCTTGTGGCCATATTATGAGAAGGTAACAGCTGAAAGGAATGTAGGCCCTATTGTGGAAAGAGGAACAAATTAGGGAAGAAGAGATAAACGCAAAGTAAACAAAAATAAAAGTTCCCCGTTTATTAAGAGGCGCGTTTGGTGAACAGTTTAACAACAAAATATATTTTTTTTCAAAACTTAAAAAGATAGAAGCAAATGTGCAGATATGGAGAGACACGACCATCTTATGTTGGTAATGTCTATAAATAACGACACGTCAAACAATCGGCACTTCCCGATTGTATTTATAATACTCTTGCTGTTTCTTTCACATAATGAGTCACATGAGTGTACAAACCACACAATTTAACCGCGCTTGTTGACTCTTGACTGCATGTGGATTCAGTCAAGTAAGCAACATACGCTTAAAATAAAGGAGAGTGATTTTTAATAATAATACAACCTTCGCGATGACAACCATTAGTGGAAAATGTTGCAACATCTTACATAATTCATAATACGAACCCGGATATTTCACAAATACGTTCATATGCAAATCAGTGGCGATTCATGATTGTACAAAGAGGTTATGACGGTGGTTTTCTGTTGCCTTCCGTCGGTTTGTTTACGGTTGATTCCGCTAGCCTTTGACTAAAAAGTCTCACCCACAAGGCAGTGGGGTTGTTTTACTTCGGGGTACCCTCCCTTAGCCTTTTACTCTCACGAGCTTACCTGCAAGGCAGCAGGGCAGCCACAGGTTGTATTGTTTACTGCATACAGTAGCGGGTAAAATTACCTGACTGACATAAAAACCTAACAAGAAAAAGAGTTGTTAAATGTCATGTAGAGCCAGTCTTATATGGATGTGAATCATGGACAATAGGACAACAGACAAGAAAATCACTCGAGTCTGTAGAAATGTTGTTTTACAGAAGAATGTTGAGAATACCATGGGCAGCTAAGAAAAGTAATGAAAATGTTCTGAAAGAGGTCAAAGCAAAAAGAGAGCTAATTTCCAATATTAGGAAGAAACAATCATCATTTTTTGGCCATGTAATGAGAAGAGAACAACTGGAATATATTGTAACAACTGGAAAAATTGAGGGACGAAGAGATAGAGGGAAGCAAAGAGAGAAAATATCAGACAGCTTAAGAGAATGGCTTGGCAGAAAGTCAACAACAGAAATAATAAGGAACTGTCGAGATCAAAAGTTGTGGGGAGTCATGGTCACCTACGCCAGTAGGCCCGGTACTTGATGATGATGATGCAAATCAGATTCTAGGTTTTTTCCAAATACGTTGTGTGTGGATTTTTCCGTTTACTTTTTAAAATATAAGTATTTTCTGGGATAAGGTGAAAGTAAACAAAAAAGGAAGAAAACACGATAAACAACATTATAAATAGAAATTATGGGAGAGATATGACCATCCGTTACATCAGGATAAACAACATTATAAACAGAAAGTATGGGAGAAACATGACCAACGACACCAGCATGATGAACAACATTATAAACAGAAAATATGGGAGAAACATGACCAACGACACCAGCATGATGAACAACATTATAAACTTAAAGTATGGGAGAGACATAACCTTGGACTTAAGTCATGAAAAGCTTGATTCCAACAGATGACAGAATATACACGGAAAATGAACCAGTGGAAGAGATCGATCAATCACTTTATCTATCTTGGAAGTCACATTGATCGAGAAGGGGATACAAGTAAAGAAATTAGAATCAGAATAGCTAAAGCAGCAATGTCTTTCAGAAGCCTTGAAAAGTTGTGGAAATCAAAACTCATCAGCACAAGCACAAAACTTAGACTATTCAAATGAAACGTACTATCTACCCTTACGTATGCGTGTGAGAGCTGGAAAACAACAAGAGACAGAGAAACAAAGTTGAACGCATTAAAAAATAAATGTCTAAGGAAAATACTTGGTATAGCGTGAAACGAATTCAAAGCAAACGAAGAAATTAGAGAGATCGACAATCATCAGTTAATATCTTCAGTAATCAAGAAAAGACGATGC
Source organism: Megaustenia siamemsis (assembly GCA_032433765.1). Classification (NCBI taxonomy): domain Eukaryota; kingdom Metazoa; phylum Mollusca; class Gastropoda; order Stylommatophora; family Ariophantidae; genus Megaustenia; species Megaustenia siamemsis. The sequence goes on from JAVIAB010000107.1 coordinate 30,764,747, forward strand.
ATACGTTGGACGTGTGATGAGGAGAGATAATAGCCGAATAACAAAGCAAGCGCTCATGTGGGAAACAACAGGTAAGAGGAAAAGAGGCCGACCCAGACAGACACTGAGAAGAACAATGATCAGAGAGGCAAGCGCAGCAGGAATCGGCTCCCTCAATGAGATAGAGTTGCTTGCACAGATCAGAGACAAATGGCGAGATTTGATAAAATATATTTAGAAGGATTGAAAACTGCTAGAACAAAAATTTAGATAAGAGAAAGAGTATCTGGGTCTATACCCTATGGGCCGGCTACTGCTCGAAAGGCCAATAGATAGATAGATGTAATAAACAGGATGGGGATAGTACACACCCCTGTCTTACACCTGATCTAACTTTGAAGTGGTCCGTTAGCCTGCTGCTGTTCTGACTGTGCAGCTGCTGTTGATGTAGAGACTTTTAATGCAATGCTGAGCTTGGTGTCATGGCATGGAAAACAGTCAACAACAGAACTGATACGATGCACTGTGGATAGAAGATTGTGGAAGGACATGATCGCCTACGCCAACCGATATGGCACACGATGATGATCAAAACAAGTCAATGTGTCCAAATACATTGGAATAATGTTAACTTCAGATGGCAGACAATAGTTGCAGAGGTGATAAGCGAAATAGTGCCAACAAAAAGTTGTATTCCATCAAAAAGGTTATCTTTCAGCAAAAAGTTGTCGGTAATGCCTATAAATAAAGACACGTCAAACAATCTGAACTTCCCGATCGCATTTATAATATTCTCGCTGTTTCTTGTGTAATAGGGTGGGATTGTCCATGATAAGCAAGTAACATCTAGGATCATATTGCTCTAGTCAGCCACATACAACTACTGTACACGACCACACCGCAATCCGGGCCATGTTACGGCACTGCAGTAAAGGTAAAGGGGGGGGGGGGGGGGAGGCGCCGTGGGGCTTGGGGGGGGGCGCCAGGAAAATAATTGCAGTGCTGCGATAAAGCTGACTCTCACACCGAATTTTACTACCTTAAATTTTTGGGGCACGTTAAAAGGCACAACAGCCTACAAATGTAATATTGGAAGGGAAAATACAAGGTAAAAGAGGCAGAGGCAGACCAAGACTAGCATGGACGAGTAACATCAAAAGATGAACAAGTCAATCTATGACAACCTGCACCATCAAAGCAAGAAACAGAGTGGAATGGCGATCCATGGTAGCCAACCTTCGTTGCGGAGACGGCACTCGATGATGATGATGATGATGACCACATTTTTAAGTAATGAATAATTAAGTTATTAGTCATCATTGAATTGCGATGTTTAAGCAGATGTGTTTTATATACTAAAATGACTATTCTCTTTTTACTCTTAATATTTCCCAATATTGCCTATTTTAGACATTTGGTAGAGCTTTCAATAAGAAAATATCAGATAGTGATTTTTTTGGAGCTAGTAGAAAAAAAAAACGATTATATGCGAGTTTAGATGCACAGACTAACGTGGGGTGATAACATCAAAAGATAGGCAGGAGAACTTATAACTCAATGCGTACCATAAGGTAAATGATAAATGGAATGGGGATCCATGGTAGCCACTATTCGAAGCCGCAAGGGCTCGAAATGATGATTATAAGAAATGAATAGTAGAAAAGCAAGTAAAGATATTGTTTAAATACAATCAACGAGCTACAGGAACCATTCAGATATACAGCAAACCTTATACGCGAGTTACAGGAACCATTGAGATATACAGCAAAACTTATACGCGAGTTACAGGAACCATTCAGATATACAGCAAACCTTATATGCGAGCTACAGGAAATATTCAGATATACAACAAACCTTATTTGCGAGCTACAGGAACCATTCAGATATACAGCAAACCTTATATGCGAGCTACAGGAACCATTCAGATATACAGAAAACCTTATATGCGAGCTACAGGAACCATTCAGATATACAACAAACCTTATATGCGAGCTACAGGAACCATTCAGATATACAGAAAACCTTATATGCGAGCTACAGGAACTATTCAGATTTACAGCAAACCTTATATGCGAGCTACAGGAACCATTCAGATATACAGCAAACCTTATATGCGAGCTACAGGAAATATTCAGATATACAACAAACCTTATATGCGAGCTACAGGAACCATTCAGATATACAGAAAACCTTATATGCGAGCTACAGGAACCATTCAGATATACAGAAAACCTTATATGCGAGCTACAGGAACCATTCAGATATACAGAAAACCTTATATGCGAGCTACAGGAACTATTCAGATTTACAGCAAACCTTATATGCGAGCTACAGGAACCATTCAGATACACAACAAACTTTACATGCGAGCTACAGGAACCATTCAGATATACAGCAAACCTTACATGCGAGCCACAGGAACCATTCAGATATACAGCAAACCTTATATGCAAGCTACATGAACAATTCAGATATACAGCAAACCTCATATGAGAGCTACAGGAACCATTCAGATATACAGCAAACCTCATATGCGAGCTACATGAACCATTCAGATATACAGCAAACCTTATATGCGAGCTACAGGAACCATTCAGATATACAGCAAACCTTATATGCGAGCTACAGGAACCATTCAGATTTACAGCAAACCTTATATGCGAGCTACAGCAACCATTCAGATTTACAGCAAACCTTATATGCGAGCTACAGGAACCATTCAGATATACAGCAAACCTTATATGCGAGCTACAGGAACCATTCAGATATACAGAAAACCTTATATGGGAGCTACAGGAACCGTTCAGATATACAGCAAACCTTATATGCGAGCTACAGGAACCATTCAGATATACAGCAAACCTTATATGCGAGCTACAGGAACCATTCAGATTTACAGCAAACCTTATATGCGAGCTACAGGAACCATTCAGATTTACAGCAAACCTTATATGCGAGCTACAGCAACCATTCAGATTTACAGCAAACCTTATATGGGAGCTACAGCAACCATTCAGATGTACAGAAAACCTTATATGGGAGCTACAGGAACCGTTCAGATATACAGCAAATCTTATATGCGAGTTACAGGAACCAATCAGAAATACAGCAAACATCCTTTTTGATAAAGTGGAGCTTGGCTACTCATTTTTGGGGCTGTCTAGAGCACAACGAGATTCAATAAAACCACTCATAATATACAGTTGGTCATAGTCATAGTAATATTTAAAAAATAATGATAACAATAATGGGCAATGATAATCATAATGATGATAATATTAATAAATAATAATTATTAATAATCATCATTTGTACTGTTCCTTTGAACTAAACAAATTGAAACATAAATTAACAGTCTCATTGTTTATTTTTAAAAGTACTTACAGTGATGGAAATATAGAATCGTCAACAACAAAGCAAGCTTGGTAGTCCTGTGAAGGTTTACCACTTTAACAGGAGGCATCGTGTCAGAGACGAGAATCAGCCATGTAGATACAATATTAATTAATGTTCTTTTATAAATGAGCAGTCGGATTTAAGAGTCAACTTGTAACGACAGCTTCAAAATTATTTATGATGAACTTATTACAGTAGTAGTATGCTGAGAGAAAAGGAAATGGGAAGGAGGGGATACACCACTTTTTTTGTCATTCACTTATTAAGAAATGACGCAACACCATTCAAGAATGTACCATTACACATTGCTATTACTGCGCAGCTGTTGTACTTATCGGGACTTACCGATTATGCGGAAAATTCCATGTTATTTTTGGGTATTCCCGAAATATTACTACATTTACCATTGCCAGGGCAAAAGTATGAACTTAACAAAAGAGTATCTTTGAAATGTACCTTAAGTAACCTTTGTTTACTAGGTTAAAACGTGTTTTTTTTTCAGACACGTTTTAATGAATTTAAATACTCACTTATAATATAAAAAATGCAATTCTATTTACAGTAATCGCACACTATTACATCTACAGTCGACAAATACTTTTCTGAAGAGTGAATTTTCTAGCGAAAACAGCAAAGTGTGTAGTACACAGGAGGCGTATTGAGGACACGAAAGATGAATATGGCTGACCACAGAGGAAGAGAAAGGAGCCTCACTTTGTATCTATCACTCAAAATCAAGCCAAGAAGAGCAATTTGAAAATTCTTTAAACAACAAATACATTGATTTAATCAAGCATTTAAAGAGAGATTAACGCTTAACTATGGTTAAAAAAAATATTGTTATGGCATTTGTGATCTAATAAAACTCAGAAGACCTAGTCTGGAGATGAATGAACCGCACCTTGTAAAGAGGAAAAACTCCCAAAGATAACAACTACCAAATGTTACACTTTTATAGATGTCTCACATACAATATGTTCATGTTGCGCTACTGCTCATTAATTTCAGTTATACTTTGTTAAGTTTTAATTAGGAACAATAGTTTAAGCAGAAACAGGAACCTGGTTATTCACAAAAGTAAAGTCTGATATTTCACTTCTCAAAAATCGAGTAATAATTTCAGAATGAAAGTGGTCAGTGACCATACACTTTAAACTGACTTCTGGACAGAGATGACCAAAATGTTACTCCATCCATTGATTCCTGATACAGACAACTTGTTCTTTGTCAAGAGAGCAGAACCTGCAGAATGAAGATAAACCCAGACATAAAAATATGCTGCATCCAAGTTGGAAATGTTGAGCATAAACAAAAACTTAAAAAACACTTTGCCAATACAAACACTGACATAGCAAAAGAAACTGTTTCTCCGTGTGAACGTAGATGAAGTAGATCTTTTGTTGTTGTATGGATGAAGTAGATCTTTTGTTGTTACATGAATCAAGTAGATATTTTGTTGTTACATGGATCAAGTAGATCTTTTGTTGTTACATGGATCAAGTAGATCTTTTTTTGCTATTAATGCCCATTGTGGCATCCTGTCCTTCTACAAACATGTGAATTCAGAGTCCCCTGACAGGAAATTGTCAGATGTCATTGATTCTGTCTTCATGCTTAGACTGTAGGCACCTGGTCTCAGTTTGATCTCATCAGCTTTCAGGCCAGTATTTAATATCTAACTCTAGCTGTATCTGTCTTAGGAAAGATTTCCCAATTAGCTGTTCTCATGTCTAGCCCCTTCATGGAAGTTCTTCTCAGTTAGCTATGCTCATGTCTAGCCCCTTCATGGAGGTTCTTCCCAGTTAGCTATGCTCATGTCTAGCCCCTTCATGGAGGTTCTTCCCAGTTAGCTATGCTCATGTCTAGCCCCTTCATGGAAGTTCTTCTCAGTTAGCTATGCTCATGTCTAGCCCCTTCATGGAGGTTCTTCTCAGTTAGCTATGCTCATGTCTAGCCCCTTCATGGAAGTTCTTCCCAGTTAGCTATGCTCATGTCTAGCCCCTTCATGGAGGTTCTTCTCAGTTAGCTATGCTCATGTCTAGCCCCTTCATGGAGGTTCTTCTCAGTTAGCTATGCTCATGTCTAGGCCTTTCATGGAAGTTCTTCTCAGTTAGCTATGCTCATGTCTAGGCCTTTCATGGAAGTTCTTCCCAGTTAGCTATGCTCATGTCTAGGCCTTTCATGGAAGTTCTTCCCAGTTAGCTATGCTCATGTCTAGGCCTTTCATGGAGGTTCTTCCCAGTTAGCTATCCTCATGTCTAGAACTTTCATGAGGGGACTAATTTTGAATTTTGTTATTAAAATGGATTTTTTGTGGAAACAACAAAGTGACAAAATAATGAACAATGTGATCTGCTGTTATCAGATTTATTATTAATAGATCACATGCACATACTTGCAAGTAGTTTCAAATAATTACAACACAACAGAAGGAATGAAATCATGAATGAAGATATTAGAAAAGAAAGTATAGGTAATACACATTGTCAGTTGCTTTCAGAACAAAATTAATGGCTTGGACACTTAAGCTTCAGTCAGTAAAAAAAACGTATCCTACAATAAGAGTTAATTACTAGATGCAACAACAAAAGTGGAAGATCACCCAGAATTGGATTAGCAAAATTTTGTATGTCAGAAATGCTCCATTTTCTTTTCATGTTGTAAAGAACATAAGAAGATAACAGATCAAACTGAATAAAACTGAATTTGTAACTTATTCGTATTGGTAAAAACAAAATAATTTTTTGATAATTTTAAACCTGATGTAAACCAAAAAAAACAACTATATGAAACTAAAAATTAATTTATTGCATGCACTGGAGGCTACATTCTCTTTTTCATTTATTCCTACTGCTTCTACCATCTATTATGTTGTGATATGCCTTGAGCATGCCCATGAATGTAACAAATGTGGTTTTGACCTACATTAAAAATAACGTATCAACAAAGAGCATTCCACAACAAGTATTAACAATTTCAACAAATGATGGAATTCTATTCTATTCTATTCTATTCATGGACCAAGTTTCATTGCAGCCAGGAGTACCCCATATCCACTCCACCACTTGTTGCAGCATTTCCCAAAATGCATCGGTAACTTCCGGTGAAAAGGTCAACCTGTGCACGTCCTACTCGAATGAACAGGTGATGATACAAATCTCCTTAGTCATCTATTATGACGCGTGGCAGGTATAAGTGGTTCTATTGTTTTCTCCCCTAACCATGGGGGCTCCGTGGGGTAAATGATGAAATGATGAATAAGAAGACATAAAGAAAAAGTTAATGGCATTTCAAATGCCACACAAATACAATACGCATTAATTAAGATAGAATTATATAGCTCTATCAAAAGTATTTAATTTTTCCCTGATTTCTGTAAGGCACAAGAAGTGTAAGAATAAAACAGAACAAAATACACATAATTTTGGCAGTGTACTTCAGTGGTTAGTGAACTGGACTACAAAGGACAAGAGGTAGGGTTTGATCCCAACCAATGGCTTCTGGGTTCACCCAGACTTAAATGGATACCGAATGGGTACCTGATTTATTTTCTGGGAAAGTAAAGCGGCACGGGCATAATACCAACCACATTACCCCAAAAATCATGTGCCGAAGGTCTGTAAAATTTATGGTCACTAACACCATATTCCCTATACGCCACTTGGCGTGACGGGTGCTCTTTACTTTTTTTTACTTACTTTAACAGTGAGTGTTTCTTATTGCCATTTATTCCTACATAAACATTGGTGGCTAGGCCATTTGTATTACTAGTTGGGAATAGACTTACATGTACATGGGGCTAGTAAACTTGGCAAAAGGAAGAACAAGTGAAGAACAAAATACCAGACAAATATAATTGGGGGGGGGGGGAACAAAATGATAAAAATGTATGCTACAGTTTTATGCTAACAGAGGACAAGTGACGTGTGCTTGTTGTGACCATAATAGGCAAAATGTGGCCTTGGATGCCAAAACATGGACACTCCTACTGTGCTTTTACATATAAAATGTAGATGGTGTCCTTGTATCATCTTTTTGTAAGACATCTTTTTTGGGTCAGAATTCAGATATTGTACAAAATAAAGTGAACAATAAAACAAAAGCAGTATATTTTCATAAGAAAAAATACAGAAAAAAATGTATGCATCTCTCTTAGTCTGTCACACATAACAGACAGTATATAACACATGCACATATAAATGCACACACACACATAGCTAGAGAACAATTAATAATTGCACCTCCTTTGTACCATAGTCAGGTTTGTTCATCATTTATTTATATATTTTGAGACTGTGCTAAGGCAACACTTAGAAGAAAAAAGACTCATGAAAAAGGATGCAAAACCCTGTGGATCAGTGGACCTGACTTGTTCATTCTGTGGCTGTGTGTGTTTGTCAAACATTGATAGAATTAACCACAAGAAAAGCTGTTCGACAAAAACAAAACCTCAAAAACAAAAAAAAATACACAATAGCCTCCACCAGACCACCCGACATGATGAAAAGGGCCAAATATATATATATATAAGATGTGAAATTTTAAAATACAATTTAATTTGGTATTTGAAGTTTCACAAAGGAAAATAAAGCTTTTTAAGATAACTTCAATCTGCTAGTTTTGAAATTTATCCGATGAATCAGTTAAATCATTTATTTCCTGTGTGATAAATATTAAGAATTTTAAATTAAAATTCTCACAATGTGCATACCAACTTTCAACATTATAAATGGATTTACAAAGCAGAACTTTTGTCATAGTAAAATGAAAGTGTTAATAAGGACATCATTACCCTGATTCAGGAAGTGAAAGATTTCCAAGCAATGCACAAGAATATCACAGAGAAATACTAAATGTAACAAGAAGAAATAAAAATAATGAACAAAGTTACTAAAGTAGATGCAACAAAAAATTATCACTGCATCAATTAATATGCACAGTTGCTGGCTTGAACTTCAAAGTGAAATTTTAGTTATAACCCAACAAATATTGCAGGATTTATGGGCATAGATGTCCTGAGTCAAGTGCATGTTTGTCTTCTTATAATTGTTTCCATTGAATTGAAAATGTCCTCGTCTGTTGGGGTGTCTTTTAGTGGTTTAACACTAACATGTCCTCTGTAATGTTAAAGAGTTTGTTAATGCCCTAATAAAGATAACTAATTGTGCTGTGTCTGTTATATCACTTGACTCATCTAAGGTAATGTAGAATGCTATAAATTCTGTTGCACTTTCTTTTAAGCTTTTTTAAACATCTTTCCCTGTGTTATCCATGCATCTTCCAACAGTCTGGCATGATAAACTTACTGCTGAGATAAATAACTCCTCTCAGGACAAAGCACTTCAGCAGCTGCTTCCAAACACCTTTTTACAAATTCTCCATTAGAAAATGGTTTCAAACTTCGCAATTCTTAAACTAATAATAGAGCTCACACAACAGCATTCTCTGAACATTTATTGACATTGTAAAACACACTCTGTTGACCTTCCAATGACTTCTTTAAATGTGATATTTTGTCCTGACAAACTTATCCTTGCAGTGAATTGTAATTTTTAAGTTTAGATTGTCTCTGGTTTAATTCTTTAGAACAAACATTTTTTTTAATTACATATTAAACACACAGGGTTTTTGTGATACAGAATAAATAAATAAATAACCCAAAGTCCATCTTTCCTAAAAAATAAAAAATTTTGTATCCACTTTTCTTCTTTTGCTTGACAGTGCCATTGTGTAACTAATTGGTGCAACCAGTTAAAAATTTTAAATACATTACTATTTTAATTAAAAATTACATAAAATCTATCCACCATCGCAAATCATAACCCTTACAAAAACCATTGCTAAAGAAAAAGACACACACATCCTTTGATCTGACGCAGAATTGTTATCAAATAAACGTCCCCTTATCTGACTTTCAGCGCCGACATATTACAATATCACTCCCAAAATCATGATCTTTTAGCCATCGCAACACTAACAACAAAGGCTACACCACTCTTGTGATGTCAACTAATTAGCAACATTAAAAGGACTGCATGGCAGCATAGTGTACATTATCAAAAACAATGAACTTTGCAGTCTTGGCTTGCAACATGTAGCAACTAATAAATCAAAGGTATGATATAAATTATTTCATTTTAGCGAATTCATTAATCAAATTACTATTTTATTTTAAACAGGTTCTGAAATTTGTGCATTTATGTGTTACTTTTTATTTATTTAGTAATCTTTTTGTGCTCAGGAAATGGACCATGGAGTGAATAGTAATTTTCAAATCAAGGACAAGAACAAATAGCCAAATTAGCTAGGGGGGTGAGTTCTGGCCTGCATGTTGTAAGTTACCCAACCATGCAATACTGGCTTAAAATCCATGCTTTTACAGAGCATAGTAAAGCTAAAACAAATTGTGGCATGAGTGAATATATATATATTGATATAACAATCCTTTAATCTCCTTTAATGTTATTGTTGTGCATTTTATATCAAGATTTGTAGAATTAAATGAACATTTTATAAAATGTATTCACAAATAGATTTTTTCAAAAAAAGTGCAAAAATTAATTGATAAACCTGATAAAGAAAAAAATAGAATTTAAAAGCACAAAATCAAGAAGTGCAATTGAAATAATATTTACAAGTTTATGTAAGAAGGTAACATTATAAGTGTTGTTAATTATAAAATATATTAAATTTTACACAAAATTGTACATTCAAATGCTTACACTTAAAAATAAAATTTCTGTAATTTGTAAAAAAAATCTTGGTGTCACTTTTTTGCACAGGCATTATAATGTAACGGGAGCCGCGATAGCTCAGTGGTTAGTGAACTGGACTACAAAGGACAAGAGGTAGGGTTCGATCCCAACCGACGGCTTCAGGGTTCACCCAGCCTTTAATGGGTACCGGATTTTTTTTCTGGGAAAGTAAAGCGGCGCGGGCGTAATACCGACCACATTACCCCAAAAATCATGTGCCGAAGGTCTATAAAATTTATGGTCACTAACAGCATATTCCCTATACGCCACTCGGCGTGATGGGGGTACTTTACTTTTTTTTTTTAATATAATGTAACAATCATTTTTTTCAATTCAAATATTACAGAAATATGTGTATATATAAAATTGTGTACAATTAAAAGAACTACTTATTAGAGAAAACATCTACTTTGATATTTTTTCTAGAAAAGTGCTAAAATTGTATGACTGACCTGCTATTTCTAGAGCTAGAAGTAGTAAAAGACAACGCCCCCTTTACCTCCCGTGATAATATATGTATATATCAATATTATCACCCAGTGAGAAATCTAAATTAAAAAAATAATCCATACTGGTAGATAGATAAATCTTCTAACTTTTCAAATGGTAATCCATGATTGCGCCCGTGCACTGCCGGGGCCCGAAAGGGGAGTAAAGAATAGTGGCTCAGTAACCTTCCAGGTATGTTCGTACGAGGCGAGAAAGCAGGGTTGGGCATGGGACTGTCTATCCCATACTGTAAAAAAATAAGCCAAAAAAACTTCACAAACATGAATAACTCAAAGAAATGAATAAAAGTAAATCCGCCATCCAGAAAAGATAAAGGCTCTCTGTCTAAGAGATATATGACGCAAGCCGAAGAAAGCTGTAAGGAGTTCGGATTGCCAACTCACCTTTTGTCTACCAGGAAATCCTCCAGAATTGGCACCTGGTATATACGCACCCTAAACGAACAGGGAAAAGCTGCACAGATAGCAGCAGAAATGAGAAATTACAAAATAGATATTCTGAGAATGTGTGAAACAAGATGGCTAGGAACGGAAAGGATAAAACTAAATACAGGAGTGATGATTTTATCATCAGGACACCAGGAACCTGGAGCACAATATAGTGAAGGGGTAGCTATAATGTTTTCAAGGAATGCACATAAGACACTAATAGAATGGAAAGCAGTAGGGCCAAGACTGGTGAGAGCAACATTTAAAACAACAAAAAACCAAATAAAATTACACATTATCCAATGCTATGCACCACCCAATGATAAGGATGATTCAGTTAAAAATGAATTCTATAAACAGTTACAAGGTCAGATGGATGCAAGATGAGCCAAGGATTTTGTAATCTTGATGGGAGATATAAATGCTAATGTAGGATCAGACAACAGAGGCTTCGAAGAGATTATGGGAAAACATGGACTTGGAGATATAAACGAGAATGGAGAGATGTTTGTGAAATTCTGTGCCCTTAATCAAGTGAGCCTAGGAGGAACAATATTCCAACATAAAAGAATACACAAAGCTACATGGGTGTCACCAGATCATAGAACGGAAAATCAACATATGTATTAATAATAAGTTTAAGTCATCCTTACAGAATGTAAAAGTATATAGAGGGCAAATGTAGCTTCTGATCATCATCTTCTGATAGCCAAACTTAAAATTAAACTAAAAAGGTATACTACAACGAATAAGGGTAGAAAGTATTTCAATGTAGGATTTCTTAAAGAACAAGGAATTAAAGATAAATTCGTAGTCACAATATCAAACAAATACCAAGTCCTCCAACAACTTGAAAATCCAATAAATATAGAAGATCATTGGAAACAGGTAAAAGATATATCGAAAGAGACATGCGAAGAAAGTTGAAAATGTTCAACTTTCTTTGAGGAAAAGAGAACGCAAGAATAAGGCATGGATAACAGCAGAGACCCTGGATGAAATTAAAGAAAGAAAGAACAAGGAATTAAAGATAAATTTGCAGTCACAATATCAAACAAATACCAAGTCCTCCAACAACTAGAAAATACAATAAATATAGAAGATCATTGGAAACAGGTAAAAAATATATGGAAAGAGACATGCGAAGAAACACTGGGGGGAAAGAGAACGCCAGAATAAGGCATGGATGACAGCAGAGACCCTGGATAAAATTAAAGAAAGAAAGAACAAGTAAGCAGACATAAATAAAAGCAAAACGAGAAGTAATAAAGCCAAGACATAGGAAGCTTACACAGGCTGAACAAAGAAGTGAAAAGATGCATTAAAAGGGATAAGAGGGAATGTATCGATGAACTAGCTAAAGAGGCAGAGGAAGCAGCAAATAAAGGGAATATAAAAGAACTGTACAACAGCACAAAGAAATTAAGTGGAAAATACAAACAGATCAATGTCTTTATTAAAGATAAGAAAGGAAATCTGCTTAGTAATATAAGGGAACAAATGGAGAGATGGAAAGAGCACTTTGAAGAACTTTTGAACAGACCCGGCTCAAAAATTCCTCCTGATGTACTACCAGCAGAAGAAGAGTTACAAGTTAATTGTGGAAAACCAAGCAAAGAAGAAATAATGAAAGCCATCAAGCTATTAAAAATGGTAAAGCCACAGGACCAGATGAAATTCCTTCGGAAGCCATCGAAGAAGATATTAACACCTATACCAAGATGTTACATTATCTTTTAGAAAAAATTTGGGAGGGGAAAGAAATACCTAAAGACTGGAAAAAAGATTATATGATCAAACTACCAAAGAAAGGAAGTTTACAGGAGTGCACAAATTATAGGGGAATTATGCTTCTATCAGTGCCAGGAAAAATATTAAGCAGAATCATTCTGGAGAGACTAAATGAGGCCATAGAGAAACATTTGAGAGATGAACAAGCAGGTTTTAGGAAGAACAGATCATGTGCTGATCAAATAATTCTATCTATTGACCTTTCGAGCCGTAACCGGCCCATAGGGCGTAGACCAAGATACACCTTCTCCTATATGAATTTTTGTTCTAGCAGTTTTCTTTTAAAGATATTTTATCAAATCTCGCCATCTGTCTCTGTTCTGTGCAAGCAGTTCTATCTCATTGAGGGAGCCGATTCCTGCTGCTCTTGCCTCTCTCATCAATGTTCTTCTCAGTGTCTCCCTGGGTCTTCCTCTTTTTCTTTTACCTGTTGTTTCCCATATGAGGGCTTGCTTTGCTATTCGATTATTATCTCTTCTCATCACATGTCCAACGTATGACCATCGTCTTTTCTTTATTACTGAAGATATTAGTGGTTGATTGGCGATTTCTCTAATTTCCTCGTTTGTTTTGAATTCGTTCCATTCTATACCAAGTATTTTCCTTAGACATTTATTTTCGAATGCGTTCAACTTTGTTTCTATATCTCTTGTTGTTTTCCAGCTTTCACACGCATACGTAAGGGTTGATAGTACATTTGATTTGAATAGCCTAAGTTTTGTGTTTGTGCTAATGAGTTTTGATCAAATAATTACTCTATGTATAATAATTGAACAAAGTTTAGAACTAAAATCCTCACTTTATATTGGATTCATAGATTACGAAAAGGCATTTGATAGTTTAGACAGAGGAATGCTTTGGAAGTTGCTGAGTCATTATGGAATCCCCATAAAGTTTATTAACCTGATAAAAACAATGTATGAAGGAATGAAATGTAGTGTGGTGCATGAAGGACAGCTTACAGAAGCATTTGAAATAAGAACAGGAATAAGGCAGGGATGCCTTCTGTCACCATTTCTCTTTCTACTGGCCATAGACTGGATTATGAAAATAACTCAAAACAACAGAAATGGGATCCAGTGGTCACTGACCAAACAACTTGATGATTTAGACTTTGCTGATGACATAGCTCTCCTATCACACAGCCATCAACAGATGCAGGATAAAATGAGCATAATTGATGAGAGATCACAACAGCTAGGACTGAAAATTAATAAAGATAAGACCAACATTATGAGAATTATGCATTTGGCAATAACCAAATAAAATTAGGAGAAATACCTCTACTAGATGTGCAATCTTACAATATATATCTGGCCAGTAATATAGATAAAGAGGGAGGAACAGAAAAATGATACCAAAATAAGAATATCAAAAGCATTCGTTGCACTGGGAAACATATGGAAGTCCAAAGAAATTAGGTTAAATACAAAAATAAAAATTTTCAAATCCAATGTTAAGTCGGTCCTATTATATGGCTGTGAAACATGGAGAACAACAAAATTGACAATCATGAAGATACAGACTTTCATTAATGGATGTTTATGCAGAATAAAAGGATGGAAATGGCAGGACAAAATCACTAACATAGAATTATGGAAATGTACCAATCAAATACCAGTGGATAAAGAGATACAGCAAAGATGATGGCGCTGGATAGGACACACACTGCAGAAGCCAACTAAGAGTATTACATAACAGGCCCTTTTTTGGAATCCCTAGGGGAAAAGACAAAGAGGAAAACCAAGGAATTCTTGGAGAAGACAGAAGCAGAGATGAAGATGATGGGGAAGACATGGAATATCTTAAAAGAATGGCAAAAAACAGAACGACTTGGAAAGTGTTTGTTGAAAACCTATGCTCCACAAGGAGCTAAAAAGTTAGAAGTAGAAGAATCCATGATTGAATTAATTGTGAGGCTTGTTGACCTGAATATCTTTGCTTATATAAGGAAGTCAGGCATTCATGTGGAAACTGTCTGATAAAAGAAGACCAATAGAATCACTACGCAGATCAATTACTTGGGAAGGCTCAACCATGGGACTAAGAAACAACCAAGAACTACAAGTACTAGCAGCAAATCGTCAATTGTGAAGAACCATGACTTCCGCTCTGTGTGCTTCTTCAGCCAGAGAGAAAAATTAATCAATGTTCTTTGATTGATGTTAAGATGTATCAATTATTGCCAAAAATAATGATTGTACATGATAACCTTTTTGATGACTGTTATCACAAAATTAATCAAGTATAAACTGCACATTTTCTCTGGCGTCTTCTTCATGGCTGTTATCATCAGCATCTTCATGGCTGTCAAACTCAGCATCTTCTGGCTGTCCCTGAGCTTCGGCAGCAACAGGCGCTTGAACTTCTTCTGTAACAAAAGATATGTAATATTTTACTGTTTGATTTATCATTTGTACGTACATTAAACAAATGTTTAATTTAAGTATGATCTTTTCACTGAAAGTTAGATTTAATTTAGCCTTCAATTTTACATTTTATTCTTTTATTTACAATTTTTAGTGCACTTTCATGATAGCTTCAGATGATAGATTGTAGAGCAAAATTTAAAACAAATGAAGTCCTAATCAAGGAGATTCTATTTTCTGATGGTACAGCATTGGTAGATCACAATGAGGCTATGCTGCAGTCAATGATTAATATAAAAAACAACATATATACACTGTTAGAAAAGACACTAGTCCTGCAGTCCTTAACAGTCCTGCAGTGGATACCAGCACCCTGTGACACTCTTGGAAACAAGAAAGTAGACAAACTCACATAATCAAGTGGGAACCTTCAACATTCTAACCAACCCCACAGCCTCAAAGAAGTAAAATCTAGTAAAGACTATTTAGAAAAAAGTTAGGAAAACAGAATAGACAGATTTATATGGAGAATTTGAGTTAGAACATGACAGCTTAAATAAGCTCTGCAGACATGAGCAGACCAAGATTTTCAGACTCAGTGAACAGCCCACTGTTGTTTCATAACACACCTACACAAAATTGAGATAGGACTTTGTGACATTTTGACATGTGAACAACCAGACAAACTCTAGAACGTATCCTACAGGTCTACAACACTCTCAACACACTAAGAACATAAATATGGCCCACAGAGAAAACTCAGCATGATAAACTATAGAAGGCGATGCAGACCTCAAATGTGCCATCTTATTTGTGACCCATGTTGGTTTAAACACATAAATGGATAGCAGTAGCTGATCATTGAAGAAGAAAAAAAAACAATTGACTATCTAGCTAGACCATGTGACTTATTTTCCATCTCAATAAATGTCCAGAAGACTGGTTCTCCAACAGGATGTAGCCAAAACTGTAACTATGACACTAAATAATACACCACTTGAAATGGTTTAGAAGTTTACTCACCTCAGCACTATTGCTTATCACCAACCATCTGTTAAGATCCCAAAGCAAAATACCGGAAATGCTTAAAGAGGTCTTCTCTGGTGATCACATTGCCTCCCCCTACAAAGCTCTTAATTTGGTCATTCACTTGTACAGTGTCCTAAATAACTCACCACCATTGTTCTAAATGACTCACCACCATTGTTCTAAATGACTCACCACCATTGCTCTAAATAACTCACCATCATTGTTCTAAATAACTCACCACCATTGTTCTAAATAACACACTACCATTGTTCTAAATAACTCACCACGATTGTCCTAAATGACTCACCACCATTGTTCTAAATAACTCACCACCATTGTTCTAAATAACTCATCACCATTGTTCTAAATATCTCACCACCATTGTTCTAAATGACTCACCACTATTGCTCTAAATAACTCACCACCATTGCTCTAAATAACTCACCACCATTGCTCTAAATAACTCACCACCATTGCTCTAAATAACTAACCACCATTGCTCTAAATGACTCACCACCATTGTTCTAAATAACTCACCACCATTGTTCTAAATAACTCACCACCATTGTTCTAAATGACTCACCACCATTGTTCTAAATGACTCACCACCATTGTTCTAAATGACTCACCACCATTGTTCTAATGACTCACCCTCATTTTTTCTAAATAACTAACCACCATTGCTCTAAACAACTCACCATCATTGTTCTAAATGACTCACCATCATTGTTCTAAACAACTCACCACCATTGTTCTAAAAGACTAATCAACATTGTTCTAAACGTCTCACCATCCTTGTTCTATTTGACTCACCATCATTGTCCTAAATGACTCATCACCATTGTTCTAAACAACTCACCACCATTGTTCTAAAAGACTAATCAACATTGTTCTAAACGTCTCACCATCCTTGTTCTATTTGACTCACACCATTGTCCTAAATGACTCACCACCATTGTTCTAAAAGACTAACCAACATTGTTCTTATTGACTCACCACCATTGTCCTAAATGACTCACCACCATTGTTCTAAATGACTCAGACCATTGTCCTAAATGACTCACCACCATTGTCCTAAATGGCTCACCACCATTGTCCTAAATGACTGACCACCATTGTCCTAAAAGACTAACCAACATTGTTCTAAATGACTCACTATCATCGTTCCAGAAGACTCACCACCATTGTTTTAAATTACTCATCGACATTGTTCTAAATAGCTCACCACCATTGTTCTATATGACTCACCACTATTGCTCTAAAAGACTAACCAACATTTTTCTAAATGATTCACCACACTTATTCTATTTGACTCACCACCATTGTTCTATATGACTCACCAACATTGTACTAAATTACTCATCACCATTGTTCTAACGATGCACCACCATTGTTCTAAATAACTCACCACTATTGTTCCCACTCTGGTCTGGCCTGGGTGACACTGCATCTAGAGGACCTCCAATTACTTGTCTTATTCTCTGACTGCGATGGAGACTCACAGTATCCTGAATGTCTATTAAAAATACAGAAGGAAAAATACTTTAAAAAGACCAAATATGTGAAATAAATAATCAATGACATTTTCCAAAAATAAAGCTGTTCAAGTTATCAGTATCCAACAAACCTTTTAACTTTACAAATAAATGTATCTATTATACACAGTTACCATCAAGAACCATCACACTATTAGTCTCATGAACGATATGACCAAAATATTACTAAGAATTATCATGAGATGTGTAAGGAACACAATAAAACCAGAAATAAGCGAGGAACAATGTGGATTTGTGGAAGGAAAAGGCACCAATAATGAAATATACATCTTAAGAACATTGATAGAAAGAGCTATAGAGGTACAAAAAGATCTATATATGTGCTTTATAGACTACACAAAAGCATTTGACAAAGTAAAGCATATGGAAATAATCAATATGCTGGAGAAATTAAACATTGATGGCAAGGATCTGCGAATCATAAAAAAACATGTACTGGCAACAAACAGCAGCTATATGAATTAACAACCAAACAGGACAATTCCAATATATAAGATAAGAAGTCAGACAAGGCTGTGTTCTGTCGCCGGATTTGTTTTCACTTTACAACGAAAATATTATGAGATCAATAGTAGACAAAAAAGGAATTGAAGTCAACGGTCACAACATAAATAATTTGCGATATGCGGATGACACAGTCTTAATAGCAGAGACAGAGAATGAACTACAAGAAATGATAGACATAATAGTAAAAGAAAGCAACAAGAAAGGTCTAAGTCTGAATAGTATGAAAACAGAAGTAATGGTCATATCGAAGAAACAATCATCACCATAATGCAGCATAAAATAAACAGGACAAATCTGAAACAAGTGCAACGTTTCAAATACTTGGGCACAATAATAACAGATGGAAGATGCAGCACAGAAATAAAAAGCAGAATAGCTCATGCCAAAATAGCATTTCAGAAAATGAAAAATATCTTATGCAACAAATCTATGTCAATAGAAGTGAGAAAGAGAGTTCATCGGTGTTATCTAGAACCAATTCTGACCTATGGAAGCGAATCATGGACAGTAGACAAAGAAATGAACAGACGAATAGAGGCCACAGAGATGAGATTTCTTAGAAGAATGTTGAAAGTTCCCTGGACAGCTAAAAAGACCAATGAGGAAATTCTCAAAGAGGCCAACACAAAAAGGGAGCTCCTAAAAAAATACAGAAAGAAACAATGAACATTTTTCTGGCACATCATGAGAAGAGGAAAGTTGGAATACTTGGTTACAACAAGAAAATACAAGGAAAGAGAGTGGAGGACAACAAAGGGACAAAATACTGGATAGCTTTGTGTCATGGCATGGAAAACAGTTAACTGCAGAACTGATACGATGCACTGTAGATAGAAGATTGTGGAAGGACATGATCGCCTATGCCAAACAGTATGGCACATGATGATGATGATAATATACAATAAATGTAGTTCAAAAGAGATAGAGGCTAATAATGTGATCAAATTTAACATCTGCACAGACATACTCGAGGACAAATAGATTCCAAATGGATAAAGCTATTGTATACTGCCAAGTGTAAGTCCCTGTCCGGACAAAGTCTTTGAACCAACTAATTAGAATTGCAATATTGAATGTGAGAACAATGTATGAAACAAGCAGGACAGCTCTCATCAGGGGATTAAAGAGATGAAGAGATACAACATTGACATTTAAGGTCTAAACAAAAGAGAATGACAGAAAATGGGAGATACAGAACAAGAACTGGAAAAACCACATATTATTCTGGGAGAAGTGATGATAAACATCATGGTGGAGTTGCTATAGTTGTGAACAAACAGACAAAAAAAAAACTCTTAGTCATCATCATCGTCATCATCATGTTCCATACCGGTTGGCGTAGGTGATCATGTCTCTCCACAAACTTCTATCTACCATGCATCTTATCAATTCTGTTGTTTCTGTTTTCATGACACCAAGCTATCCAGTATTTTCTCAATTCTCTCTTTGTCGTCCATGATCTCTTTCCCTGTATTTTGCCTGTTGTAATCAAGTATTCCAATTTTCCTCTTCTCATGATGTGACTGAAAGATGTTGATTGTTTCTTTCTGATGTTTTTTAGGAGCTTCCTTTTTCGTGTTGGCCTCTTTGAGAATTTCCTCGTTGGTCTTTTTAACTGTCCAGGGAACTTTCAACTTTCTTCTGAGAAATCCCATCTCTGTGGCCTCAAATGCCTTTTCATTTGTTTGTCAACTGTCCATGATTCGCTTGTTTTATATATTGGAATTATCTTGTTTGGTTGCTAATTCTTATGGCTGCTGTTGTTGCCAACACATGTTTTTTTTAATGATTCGCAGATCCTTGCCATCAATGTTTAATTTCTCCAGCATATTGATTATTTCCACATGCTTTACTTTGTCAAATTCTTTTGTGTAATCTATAAAGCACATATATCGATCTTTTTGTACCTCTAAAGCTCTTTCTAACAGAGTTCTCAGGATGTATATTTCATTATTGGTGCCTTTTCCTTCCACAAATCCACAATGTTCCTCACTTATTTCTTGTTTTATTTTGTTCCTTACACATCTCATGATGATTTCAAAAAATATTTTGGTCATAAGGCTCATGAGACTAATAGTGCGATGGTCTTCATAATTAGTGGCGCATAACTTTTTCGGTATGGCTACAAAAATAGATTTTAGTAGATCTTCGAGTATGTATCCAGTATTATATATGTCATTGAGTAGCTTTGTTAAGACTTGTACTCCCAGCTCTCCTAATGCATTATCTCTTTGATAGTTATATTGTCGAGACCTGGAGCTTTACCTCTTTTCAAGTGCTGAATTGCCTCCTCCACTTTACTCTGCATTATTATGGTCCTGTGTCTTTGTTTGGATTGTTTAGCTTTGGTATTTCATCATCATAGAGTTAACTGATATATTCTGTCCATCTTTCCATTATCTTCTCCTGTCCATTTATTATATTTCCTTCCTTTGATTTCACACATCCTGAAATTTTGATTTCATTCAGATCAATAAACGTCTCTAATGAAAAGAAAATTATTAAAGAGAAAGAAACAAAATAATAATTCAACAATACCAATAGAAACAACAGCTTTATATAAGAAAGATGTAAAAGAAACTTATACTGTACAAGTAAAGAACACATATCAGAAGCTGTTAGAAGAAGGGATTGAGCAGTACAGAAGAGAAAATCCTGAAGAAAAAGTCACAACCAAATGGCAATGCATAAAAAACAGCATACAAGAATCCTGCATCATCTTACCCAAAAAGGAAAGTAACAAAAAACAAAAATGGATAACTGACAACATTTTAGAAAAAATGGAAGAGAGAAGACAAGCGAAGAACACTGCCAGATACAAGGAAATTGATAATGAAATACGAAAAATGTGCAAAAAGGCAAAAGAAGACTGGTTCAACCAAAGATGTCTAGAAGTCGAAACTATGGAAAGTAAACAAAATTTAAGAGGGATGCACACAGAAATAAAGAGAATGACTAATAAAGACAAAAAAGCTGCAGGAAGCGGATGTATTGCAAACAAAGAGGGAAGAATGCTAACAGACAACAAAGATATAATCGATAGATGGCAGGAATATATAACAGAATTATTTAATGATGAAAGGGACAAAAAACAATTTATAAAATGTACATCAAGCTATAAAATCCTGAAATCTGAAGTAGAGAAAGCTATAAAAACAATGAAAAAGGGACAAGCAGCAGGACCTGACAATATACAGATAGAGATGATACAGGCACTAGAAGATTTTGGTATTGCAGTGATCACAGACATATGCAATAACATATACCATACAGGATACATACCAAATGAACTAAAAACATCAACTTTCATTGCATTGCCTAAAAAGAATGGTGCAGTTGAATGCAGTGATTTCAGAACAATAAGCCTAATGAGCCAGGTAACCAAAATTTTACTAAAAGTTATACAAGGAAGGATTCAGAATAAAATTAATACTGAATTAGATGAGCAGCAATTCGGATTCATGAAAAACAGTGGGACAAAAGAAGCCATATTCTGCATGAGGACATTGATCGAAAAGTACATCGCAGTAAACAAACCAATATATACCTGCTTCATATACTACACCAAAGCATTTAATAGAATACACCATAATCAACTTATAGACTGCCTAAAAGATATAAATCTGGATGACACAGACATACGATTGATATGTAATTTGTACTGGGAGCAAACAGCAATAATAAAATATAACAAGGAGAAGTCTACACCCATTGATATAAAAATAGGAGTAAGGCAAGGATGCATCCTATCACCAAGCTTGTTCAATCTATACACTGAGCAAATCTTTAAAAACATCACTGAGATGCCAGGCCTAAACATTAATGGGAAGATAATCAATAACCTAAGATATGCTGATGATACTGTACTACTAGCAGAAAATCCTAAAGATCTACAACAATTACTTAATATAATAAACATGACAAGCAAAAAATATGGACTAGATATGAATATCAAACTATGATCATAAACAAAGAAATGTCTCAAGACCTACAATTAAATATCAAAGTGGAAGGAATACATCTAGAGACAGTTCAGAACTACAACTACCTGGGACATACTATAACCAGTGATGGAAAATGTACAGCTGAAATAAATAAAAGAATAGGTATGGCAAAAAGTAATTTCAATGCCATGAAAAATATACTAACATCAAAACAAATAACACCAGGGCTAAAACTAAGAATAGCAAAATGTTACATCTTCTCAATATTCCTGTATGGTGCAGAAACATGGACATTAGACCAGAAAACAGAACAGAAAATTGAAGCCTTTGACATGTGGATTTATAGAAGAATAGGTAGAATTGGATGGAAAGAAAAGAAAACAAACGAGGAAGTTTTAAAACAACTAAAAATGAAAAGAGAACTACTAAACACACACAATTAGAGCAAGACAAATGAAATTTTTGGGGCATGTTAAAAGACACAGGAAGGGAAAATACAAGGTAAAAGAGGCAAACCAAGACTAACATGGACGAGTAACATAAAAAGATGGACAAGTCAGCCTATGACAATTTTCACCATCAAAGCAAGAAACAGAGTAGAATGGCGCTCCATGGTAGTCAACCTTCGATGCGGAGACGGCACTCAATGATGATGACGAATGAAAATCAATAAATCAATAATGAGAAATGTATGCAAAGAACCAAAATCCATTTTCTTCTTTTAAATTTCAAGTGCACAGGTCTCCAACAAATATTTTCAAAGCAATCTTGTTTTTTCTAAAGATCATTCAAGTCCTCATATCCTTGATTTCACTGCGAGAGCAACTGCGACTGCCGCTTCTAGAATTGTTGCCACTATGAGATTGGCTGCAACGATGATCTATGGATTTTAGCAATGATGAGAAGTAAGTTTAGAGTTTTTCAACTCCAATGTTAAGTCAGTCTATGGCTGTGAAACATGGAGAAAACAAAAATGACAATCATGAAGATACAGACCTTCATTAATAATAGATATAAAAGAATAAAAGGGTATAGCAGTTCCAATATTTGGTTTGCCTCGTTACATTGGATATCTATTTCTTTATCAATTTTACCATCTTCAGAGAATATTGTTCGCAGATTAAAGTTTATTGCTTACTTTATAACTTCATGTTCTATTTCTATGGCTAATATCTGACCAATAACCTGTAGTTGTGTTGTACCTATACCACTAAAATGTCATGATTGGCAGTGATCAAGTTGTCTTAACTATCAATGGTAAAAATAAGTACAACAAAAATTACAAGCCAACAACAGCCATATGATAGAATTAATTTAACACTGGGGTTGAAAATAAAACTCCATGAGTGAAAAGATTTAAAAAGAAAATGCTGGTGCTGACTGTGACATACATTAACAAAAACAAATGAAAAATATATGGGTTGTATTAAGACATTTACATTGATGAAATAGAAAAACCAGGAAACAAATTAAAAATTGGAAATAGATTTTAGAATCTGAGAAAAAACTTAATAGAATTAGAAATAGATTTGTGAGTCTGAGAAAAAACTTAATAGAATTAGAAATAGATTTGTGAGTCTGAGAAAAAACTTAATAGAATTAGAAATAGATTTGTGAGTCTGAGAAAAAACTTAATAGAATTAGAAATAGATTTGTGAGTCTGAGAAAACCTTAACAGAATTAGAAATAGATTTGTGAGTCTGAGAAAAAATGTAATAGAATTAGAAATAGATTTGTGAGTCTGAGAAAAAACTTAATAGAATTAGAAATAGATTTGTGAGTCTGAGAAAACCTTAACAGAATTAGAAATAGATTTGTGAGTCTGAGAAAACCTTAACAGAATTAGAAATAGATTTGTGAGTCTGAGAAAAAACTTAATAGAATTAGAAATAGATTTGTGAGTCTGAGAAAAAAACTTAATAGAATTAGAAACAGATTTGTGAGTCTGAGAAAACCTTAACAGAAATGGAAGGGTTAGTTTAAGACAGAAAGCAAATAGGGTAGGTTCGGTTAAAGATCTGAGTCTCATCATCGCCATCAAGTGCCATCTCCACATCGAAGACTGGGTATCATGGAATGTCATCCCGCTCTGTCTCTTGCTTTGAAGGTGCTCGTTGTCATAGGCTGACTTGTCTATCTTTTGATGTTACTCGTTCCATGTTAGCCTTGGTCTGCCTCTGCCTCAATTACCCTGTATTTTTCCTTCCAATATTACTTTTAGTAGGCTGTTTTGTCTTTTTACATGCCCCAAAAATCTTATTTGTCTTGTTTAAATTGTATTTAGTCGTTCTTTCTTCATTTTTAATTGTTTTAAGACTTCATTATTTATTTTCTTTTCATTCCACCCAATTCTACCTATTCTTCTATAAATCCATATTTCAAAGGCTTCAATTTTCTGTTCTGTATTCTTGTTTAATGTCCATGTTTCTGCACCATACAAGAATAATGAGAAGACATAACATTTTGCTATTCTTACTTTTAACACTGGTATTATTTGTTTTGATGTTAGTATATTTTTCATGACATTGCGTGTAAGAAGACTTATCAACCAACACAGAACTGGAGTAATCAGTGGACACTGCGGGACTTGCTGAGGAGGGGATCTGAGCACCTATGGACATGTTCGGAGTGCAATGATGATGACCCGCAAATAACTCAATAACTCAATAACTTTTTGCCATTCCTATTCTTTTGTTTATTTCAGTTTTACATTTTCTATCATTGGTTATCGTATGTCCAAGGTAGATGTAGCTCTGATCAGTCTCTAGGTCTATTCCTTCAAATTTGATATCCACTTGTAGGTTTTGAGTATTATCTTTGCTTATGATCATAGATTTAGTCTTTTTTGATATTCATATCTAATCCATATTTTTTGCTATTCATGTTTATTACATTAAGTAATTGTTGTAGATTTTTAGGATTTTATACTAGTAATACAGTACCATCAGCATATCTTAAGTTATTGATTATCTTTTCATTAATGTTTAAACCTGGCATCTCTGTGATGTTTTTCAAATACTATCTGATTTGCTCAGTGTATAGATTGAACAAGCTTGGTGATAGGATGCATCCCTGTCTTACTCCTCTTTTTATATCAATGGGCGTAGAGCTCTCTTTGTTATATTTTATTATTGCTGTTTGCTCCCAGTATAAATTACATATTAGTCGTATGTCTGTGTCATCTAGATGTATATCTTTTAGGCAGTCTGTAAGTTGATTATGGTGTATTCTATCAAAAGCTTTGGTGTAGTCTATGAAGCAGGCATATATTGGTTTGTTTACTTCTATGTACTTTTCTATTAATGTCCTTATGCTGAATATGGCATCTTTTGTCCCAGTGTTTTCCCTAAATCCAAATTGTTGCTCCTTTAATTCAGTAACATTTTTTCCCTATCTTTTTTCCTATAGATCTGAGTCTATGAGAAGCTAAATTATTAATGATGAGAAAGGGAGAGAGGCTCTGGGCAGTTGGAAATAAAAATATATTAGATAAAAAATGCTGTTGTGTTAGCAAAATGTATAGAGAAAAATGTACCCAAAATGTGAAAACACATGATGATAAAAAAATGAGAGTACTTCTGAAGTCAGAGATTAAACTGCCCTTTATGGCAGGGGGCAGTTGAGTACATGCCTGTCAGTGTGATAAAATGGGAAAAAGTTATATTCACACAAGATTCAGTCCTTCGGGACTTAACTAGAGATATAAATCTGGTGTATGCAAACAAAGAAACTAACTAACATTAATAAGAGAAATAGTTTTTTTTTAAAATACCATTATTGTGATTTATGTGAATCATGGACAACAGACAAGAAAATCACTGGAGTCTTTAGAAATGTAGTTTTACAGAAGAATGTTGAGAATACCATGCACAGCTAAGAAGAGTAGTGAAAACGTTATGAAAGAGGTCAAAGCAAAAAGAGAGCTAATTTCCAATATTAGGAAGAAATAATCATCATTTTTTGGCCATGTAATGAGAAGAGTTCCCATGTGTTACCGGGGCCTCATTATGAGGAATGTAAAGAATAGTGACACTGTGACCTTCATGTCGTAAGAGGCGACTAAGGAGGTTGATTTAATGGCTTGACAAGCTGTCATTGTAAAAAGTATTGTTATGGAAACAGAGCCATAGATTTTAGAAGCAGCGATATCTGCAATATGTGCCATTTTGGCACGCAAGGTTTCTGTTTTTGAGATTGTGGTTCTGCCCTATGTGTCGTCTTCGGCTCGAAAGAACAATAGATAGATAGAATGAGAAGAGAATAGCTGGGATATTTTGTAACAACTGGGAAAATTGAGGGACAAAGAGATAGAGGGAAGCAAAGAGAAAAGATACCAGACAGCTTAAGAGGTTGGCTTGGCAGAAGGTCAATAACAGAAATGATAAATAACTGTCAATATCGAAAGTTGTGGAGAGACATGATCACGTACACCAGCAGGCCCGGTACATGATGATGATGATTGTGATTTACCATTATTAGAGTTTACATTACCTTGAGTATCCTGGTTGATATTCAAGATCTCTACAATACCATTTTGTTGAGGATTGAAACGAATTCTAATTTGATCCTGGCAGGGTTGTCCTGTAAAGAAAAGCACATTTAGAATTAGTAGATTTTGTATGCTTGTTTATGAATTGTACACATTTTTTCAGTGGACACTGTACATTTTTGTCTGTTTTGTGTGTTCATTCTAATGAAGTTCTCTTAACTGTAAAATCATTTTTATTTCATGGACCGATAAATCAGTCAATAGCAGCTATGACTTAATGTTTCATTCATCCCATAATTGAACTCATTCACTTTGTAAGTCAATGGCGAAACAATGAATTCCAAGCTTTACTTTGATGCATTTTCTATAATTTTTTTCTTCAAGTTTTTGTTGCTGCTGTTGGTGTTTTTATGATCGATGTGTATATATCTATCTATTGACCTTTTGAGCCGTAGCCGGCCCATAGGGTGTAGACCCAGACACTCTTTCTCTTATCTAAATTTTTGTTCTAGCAGTTTTAAATTCTTTTAAAGATATTTTATCAAATCTCGCCATTTGTCTCTGTTCTGTGCAAGCAGCTCTATCTCATTGAGGGAGCCGATTCCTGCTGCTCTTGCCTCTCTCATCAATGTTCTTCTCAGTGTCTCTCTGGGTCTTCCTCTTTTCCTCTTACCTGTTGTTTCCCACATGAGGCTTGCTTTGTTATTCGGTTATTATCTCTTCTCATCACATGTCCAACATATGACCATCGTCTTTTCTTGATTACTGAAGATATTAATGGTAATGTGTATCAACATCTACTTATTTACTTAACACATACAAACACATTTTAAAATTAATAATTTTAGAGAATTTATCAAATAAAATCCAAAGTAAGACTTAAAAAGAGAAGGGGTAAAGGTATCCAATAGCATTACAAGCATTTGCTTGATGGTGTAAATACCATGATACAAACCAAGAAAAGCTGTTAGTTGAATTCCCCCTGAAAACCATTTTTTCCCCTTTGTTCAAAAATACTGTTCAAACCCTCAGAATAATAGCTCAGTGGTTAGTGAATTGGATTACTAAGGACAAGAGGTTAGGTTGGGACCCACTTGACAGCTTCTAGGATCAACCAGTCTTAAATAGGTACCAGATTTTTTGTCTAGAAAAGTAAAGCAGCATGCTTTACTTTTCTAGACTTTTCTATTGACATGTTCTGAATCTGAAGATCTTGTTCTGGCTCATATTTTCCATATAACTCCCTCCATTCGGTTTTCCTCCAGATGGTCTGTCAGGTCGGGTAATTTTACCTGCTACTGTATGCAGTAATCAGTACAACCTGTGGCTGCCCTGCTGCCTTGCAGGTAAGCTCAGGAGCGTAAAAGGCTAAGGGAGGTTACCCCGAAGTAAAACAACCTTACTGCCTTGTGGGTGAGACTTTTTAGTCAAAGGCTAGCGGAGCCAACCGTAAACAAACCGACGGGCAGGCAACAGAAAACAACTTCTTTGTACAATCATGAATCGCCACAACAATAGAAAATTGAGGGACGAAGAGATAGAGGGAAGCAAAGAGAGAAAATACTAGACAGCTTAAGAGAATGGCTTGGCAGAAGGTCAACAACAGAAATGATAAGTAACTGTCGAGATCGAGAGTTGTGGAGAAACATGATCACTACGCCAGTAGGCCCAGTACTTGATTATGATGAAAGCAGCATGAGCATAATACTGACCACATTATCCAAAAAATCATGTGCACAAGGTCTATAAAAAAAAATGTGAACACTGACACCATATTTCCTATATGCCACGTGGTGTGACAGCACTTTTTACTTCTTTTTTTTACCCTCAGAATAGCTCCAACACCTACTGGGATGATGGTCCATCGATTGATCAAAATCTCCCCACAATGAACCAGTTGATCTTGCCTGGAAAAGCTTGTGTCAAGACAGGCTGACTAACTGTGGTGAAGATCACCATTTTCCCAATATGGTTTGGTCTGTTGTTACAGATGACCTAGTATTGTGGTATCAGTAGTATAGAAAAGAGTTTGCGCAAGCAAAAGGTAGAGCCAGATCCACAGTTTTCTGTGGAGCCACTGCATGAGACCCGACTCGGTTATCGCGGACCGGCACGTGACCTCGGTTATCGCGGACCGGCACGTGACCTCGGTTATCGCGGACGAGTCGGATTCGATGCGTGACGGCTTATCTCGGGGGATTATCTCGAGTGGTTAGGACAGCGGTTCTAAAACTTGTGTGCCTGGTGGGTCGTCGCGCTCTCTCTCGCGGGCGGGTCGGGGATTATCTGTTAGGCGAGCGGTTCTAAAACTTGTGGTTACGCGGTTATAAAACTTGGTGATTATTTTGATTGGTCGTAGTATCGCTGACATCATCATGTGTCGGTTGGCGTGAAGGTGGTAATGTGCTAACATTAAATAGTAACTCTCTCTCTCTCTCTCTCTCTCTCTCTCTCTCTCTCTCTCTCTCTCACACACATTCAAGGTAAAGCAAATAAAAAACAAAATTCGTTCTATATTTCACAGCTTTATTAATGCAACAAATATTTGAAAATATATATTACTGTCCGGTTGATGAATTTGGGCGTCATTGGACCCCCACGAAGTCGAAATAGCCACGGTGCGAGCAACCGATGAATGATACGGTCGTTAATATCTTGTCTCAATGAAAAAGACATGAGAATTCTGTTAAGTTTTGCGCCACGACACATAAGAAGTATATATTAAACACAATATAGTCCGCACGTGTTGCTAAACAAATCTTGCAACACCCGTGGCTTGTAGACGAATGGAACGTGTGAGTTCCACTCGATCAAGTTTAAAATATCCGTGTGTCTGGGAGGTAAACCGTAGGAATCGAAATACTCACATTCTCCGAGACCGTTGTAAAAGAGGGCCACCCAATGTTCACCAGGTTCGTGGGCAGGGTCCGTGTTTATGACAAAGGCTGCGGTCGCGGTTGGGTCGATGGTGGGCGGTAAGTGGTTTTGTGGAATGACACTAACAAACAAACAACGTCGAACGAAAATATTCGACAACAAAAGGTTGTAAATCTCCCTCGTATTCATCTTCTTTCGCTCAAATGGCGAAGTCTGTTAGAATCTGCCGTGTCTTGGACACCTCGAGTACTGAGTCCATCGTAGACGATGATTTGTAGGGGAGTAGTTGTGGGAGTGGTAAACTTGAGTTCTATCGACAAGGGCCCGCTTGTGGCTAGCTCAAAGTGGGAGCCGTCCAGTATGCTGGAGGAGAGGTCAAACCCAAATAGACAAAATCCGTCCTTGAATTCTCGATAATCAATGTTATTCCCAGCATCTTATTGATTTCGTTCAAAGTCCATAGATAGAGGCTTTCCAGAAATACATTTCCCGTCGACTGTCAGGTTCATATAAGTCAGACCAAAGTGTTGAAAATTGAACGGGTTAGCGGTATAAACACCATTAAAGGCACTGGCCGTTATCAGATCTATCACTATACGGGTTGATATTTGAAATAAAAATAAATTGTCTTGACTGTGGGAGAACATCCCGCTAGCGATGGAAAATGTTTTGATGGTAACCCTCTTGATCGGGTACAGAGCATTCCCGCTTAAAAGAGCCTTTTCGTGGGCCAGAGAAATCGCGGGGTTTAGCTTAGCTTTCCTGACCACGAGCGCGGCGTAGGTGATAATACTCTTATAACCCACAGACCTATCGAAAGCAATGAGGTTGAACACATCCTTAGAGGGCGTGAGTTTGATCTTTACATCGACTCTGTTTAACATATAACGATCCTGCACAAAGACATCAGAGTGCAAACTACCCATCATTTCAACCTCTTTACTACCCGAAGTCAAATCGCGCCGTGTTTTAAATCCCTCATTTTCTTTCATATCATCGTGATGGCCCGCTGTGTCTTTGTAGAACAGAGCGGCCGTCAAGTATCCCGTTTTTGCATCCTCCCCGTAGTTTAGCGTGGCCTCAAACACTGCTCTAAAAGGATAGATATTCTCCGAGGGTGTAACCAACGTGTCGTTTAGAGATACGTCGACTTGTGAAAATAGACTGTGAAGATAATTGCTGACTGGTCCTACCTCAACATCCGCTGGTACACTATCCCCATTGGGGAGGGTGATCATGACCCGCAGATGCAAAAACGTGTTGAAAAGATCTAGATACTCCTCACTTTTTCCCGAAATGAAAAACTCTATGGGTGTGTCATGCGACAAGGCTGCGATCGGACGAATTTCAATACATTGACCAGAGTCTAGAGATGTCTGTGTGGGTGGAACGCTAAATAAATCCAAACCGGAGTGAAGACACTCACACGACTTAGGGTGAATGAGCGACATTATTAATCGAAAATATCCCTTGCCACCTTCGTCTTCGTCTTCTTGTTGTGCACTGAATGAATGGGGAACTGTCTAGATGTCGGTTTTATCCTCTTCGTAACGGGTTCTCCTGGTGGAGGTACCTTCATAACGCGCTTTCTGCGTTGTCGTAAACCACTTCCTGATTGGTTGTTACCACTCAGGTGGTCTACGGCCCCGTGTATCAACCGCTTACCGGCCTCTTTTTCTCGTTCTTTGAAAGCTTCACCGATATTTTTCCCGGCTAATGCGTCCTGTGCAACCTGCAGACCGGTCCCCAATCCTTCTCGGAGCAAGGCCTTACCGCCTGTTTTTAACCAGGGTAAAATAGCCCTCCCGATTCCCCCAAAGAAACTACCGATTCCTCGACCGCTCTGACTTCGACCTCCTATAAACACGGACATTCCATTACCCGCCTGACAGCAGTAAAAGTCTTCGTATATCTCAACATCGTGGTGAAAGGGGGTGTGTCTTACCATTATACCAGTTCGAGATGTTTCTTCAGTCGAAAGTGTACCGTTAGCACCGACGTCCCACTGGTGAATGGGATGGTTTTTCCCTGCGCGTTGGCTAAAAGGATTTCCATAGTATCGAAGGAGAATCTACTCAGGGGTAGGTAGTGAGGCTTATCGTAGATCTGAAACACCACGGTGTGATTTCTATTGAGAACAGGCACGCTCCTGAGGAGAGGTACCATCACATTCCCGACCGGTCTGTGGGAAACGAGATCGCAGTAGACGTAGACATTCTTCGCAACACTTTCCAAGTCCATTACGCCCACGCTGTAGATATCGGGAGCTGTGTCTGATATAGAGGTCGTGGGGAAGTCTAAAATGTTTTTCAAAGTGTCGCTTATGGTAACGCTGACCCCTTTTTCGTTGTTTCAAGATGGCTTTATTCACCTCCTTTGCGTAAATGAATCTCATTTTTTTCGCTTTCACATCTCCGTTCGATTGCTCCTCCGCCTCCGCTTTTACGATCAACGTATTCAATGTGCAGATGAAAGCATCGGGTATCTTGTATAACCCCGGCTCCAGGGTCACGTTGAAATGAGATCTAGCATCGCAAATATCGTCGTTAGCGAGAGATTAGTAATAAATCCAGACATCGCCCTCTATTACATTGAAATAATTAAGCAGAAACTGTATCTCGATCAGTGCGATCTCATACTGCGTCGATATGTCAATGGTCTTGGGGAGTTTAATGAAAAAGTGACCGGGGTTATTATCCTTAAAAAGCTCCATAGGTGCATTGCTGGGTAGGGTGACATAAAAACTCATTTTACTTGTTTCACCGTCTCCTCTCCAAGTTTGGATTCGGTAGCATGTAACCCAAACAGCTGGTCAGTAGGGCTATCCACAGTTTTCCGTCCTTTGCATCTGGCTTTTCGGTGGTTAGATTGAACAGCGAATCCGCTACAACGGTATATATAACTACCACTTGATAAATAAAGACAAGTTCTAAGTAGGGGGATAGTTTCCCAAACACCGACCCCACCATGGTTTGCTCTCTCCTCACTCCCGAGTTTACGGCTCGCGAATCGGGCTCTCCAAAGGTTTCCACTTCTTCTTCTTCTCCTTCTCTCATCCCTAGTTTTTATATCTGACAATGTCCTTGTCGGTATCCAACTGTTGAATGAGGAATCGCACCCAAACCACTTGACTAAACTCTCCTATCGACCAAATGATGTGCGACGATCGGTTATGATACTCTCGATTCTGTACTCGTGCTTGTCTCCAACTTTTAAAATTTCTGGTGTGTAGAATGACCCTTCTATCTCATCGCCCTTGTCGTCTTTCAATACATATGTAACGGGGTTTGTTTCGTTTACTCGACTGATGGAAAACAGTTCCTCCGTCCAAGCCGGGGCATAACCCTTTTTAAAATTGGCTCTGCCCAGGACCAGTCTAACTCGATCACCGACCTTATACAAGGGTCATTCAAATTTAAAGTTGCGTTTGTTAATATACAACGTGTTCCATACCTGTTCTTGATTGTCTGCGTTGACGTCGACCGGTGCCATTTTTATACTTCTGTGATACGGATGGTTATAACTTCGAAGTAGGGCGGGTAGGACTCGGACATAAGACAGTTGATTGGATTTCGTGAAATATCGCCACATCCGTTGTTTCATGGTCCTATTAAAGCGTTCCACCACGGCGGCCTTAATATCTTCGTTCCGTGTAGTGAAAAAGTGAACGCTGTTGTCAGCGAGGAATTTCGGAAATGTTCTGTTCAGAAACTCTGAGCCTTTATCCGTTTGAAAACTCGCGGGTTTCCCATCGAGAAATATCTTACCGACGGCTTCCACTAGTGATTTCCCCGTTTTGGTTCGTATCGGTACAGGCCATGCGAATTTACTGAAAACGTCCACGCAAGAAACCAAATAGGAATACCCGTCGTTGTGTTTTTTTCAAATGTCTCAAATCAATTAGGTCTGCCTGATATTGCTGTTGGGGTCCACTCGTTATAATGGGACGCCTTTCAAATCTGCGACGAATTGGTTTATGAAGTTTATAGAGATCCTGATGACTCAACCATCGATTGATCTCTTTAAGTCCTATTTTGGTGTTACGTTGCAGGGCCGTTGCACCACTCTACGCCCCTGGTCGACTAGGGTCAAAGTAATGATGTCTCAATATTTTCTCCACCGTTCCCATTTTGGTGTTGGGATTCCGCTATTTCTATTTTTAGGTCTCAGGTTATACGTGGTTAACTGCGGAGTGTTTTCATTACCTATCTTTGGGGTTTCCGCTGCTGGTGTCTTGATCTGTTCTGGTGGTACCTCGATTGATGGTGGTGGTGGTGGTGGTGGGGAAGGTGTTTTTTCTATTGACGTGTTGTGTTGAATGAGATCGACCGAGTCCAATGAGCGTCGTTTATACTGCTCCAATCTAGTTAAAAACTGATGCTGAGCACGTTGATACACTCTGGCCTTATCAGCGAGTGCTAAATCATCGCGGAATAGGATACTTTGCATTTCATCATCTAAATCTCTCAAGTTGTCACCGATCGCCTCGGGTGGGGTATACGTACTAGTAGTCTGTTTAAGACCCTCGAGGAATCGAGGTTCCATCAAGATCATTTTTTTGACCGTTGTTGCGCACCTAGTACTCCGCCGAGAATACTTAATATAGGTCGGAGCAAAGCACCTATGAACCCATCGGTTTGTAGAATCTCTTTCCGTTGCTTAAGAGTCGGTTTCTTTTTAGTGAGAAGTCTCAACCTGTTCTTGTGTCGACGTAGCTCGCACTTCTGTCGCTGAGTGAGTCTAACATTACCTTTTAATATGTTATGACAACACTCGCACAAAAAGTTAATGAGTTTGGGAGAGGCTGTTTTCAATATGGCTATTAAACCACTCGGCGAGGCGGCCCGCATACATTTCAACATTTCACCGTGCCGTCTAAGTGATTCATCGCACATGATTCTCTACTTTGGCACGTAGACGATTTGTCTCTCCCCTGGGAATATTTTTGTTCTCAACCTAAGATTATCAGGTGTGTCCTGACGAAGATCGACCAGCAAATAACCGTGAGGACTCGCTGTCGCGTCCTTAAAACTATCTTGGAGGTACCCCACCTGTCGTGGGTACATTTGTTTAGCCAGATTGATAATTTGACTTCCGTCTCTCGGGTTCTTAAACAGGACTAAATAGTGTGTATTAAGGCTTATGGTTCGATGTTCTTTATTTTTTCCGAATAGATTTTGAACAATGTACATCACACTAACATCACTGTGATGACTACCTTTGGTGAATAATTTTGTTACCCTCTCGTCCTTCTCAGACATCAAATCGTCGATGACGATCAAGTATTCGCTTCTTACCGCCGTCCAATTTATCAATGTCTGGTAGGCCCTCGATAAATCTCACTGACTCCATAGTCTCGTATATTGGTTGTCATTCCGCATAACACCACATATCCTCCTCCGGTACGGGGACAGCTAGCTCGTAAATGTTCTGTATAAACTTTTGGACAAATATCGTTTTCCCACACCCTGTAGGCCCGGCTACCAGAGCTGTGAATGGGCGTTTCCAGCGCGGATCCATCCTCACAAGTGATACTTTAGTGATTATACCACCCAAATAAAAAAATGACAACAAGTGAATTTAGGTCAGCACGCGAGGTTTCCCCTCTTCAACTCAGATCTATCTTAAAATCTGCATCCTATATAAACACTACGTGGGGGATTCCTAATCTCACTACGCGTTATCTCTCTCTCTTTCTCTCTCTCTCTCTCTCTCTCTCTGCGATCAGGACTCAATCAGAGTAGGATTCCAGACTCCCACATGAAGTCAGCTGTCAGGCTAAGTGTGTTGATCGCCCTCACAGACAAAACATCACAAGTAGAGTTCGCCAGATCCACTCTGATTAAACACCCGTTAATACGCTGCACTGTGTTCTGCGCCAGTGGCCCAGTGCATCCTATTTCAGCCAGTATTTTATTCGGCTTTGCTTTCCCTAGCCTTTGATTGTCCCCAATTTTCCTGCAAGGCAGCAAGTTGTCTTTTCTGTAGGGGGATTCTGCCCTTAGATGGTCGGCCCTCCCAGGT
This sequence comes from Megaustenia siamemsis, assembly GCA_032433765.1. NCBI lineage: Eukaryota > Metazoa > Mollusca > Gastropoda > Stylommatophora > Ariophantidae > Megaustenia > Megaustenia siamemsis. The sequence goes on from JAVIAB010000107.1 coordinate 30,800,401, forward strand.
TTACGAGCACCATCTGCCCGAGTCACTAGAGGTGACTAACACAGACATGCACACACAAAGATGTGAGATGTGATTAACACAGACACGCACGCACAAAGATGTAATATGTGACTAACACAGACATGCACACACAAAGATGTGAGATGTGACTAACACAGACATGCACGCACAAAGATATGAGATGGGACTAACACAGACATGCACACACAAAGATATTAGATGTGACTAACACAGACATGCACACACAAAGATGTGAGATGTGACTAACATAAACATGCACACAAAGATATGAGATATAACGGACATAGACATGCACACACAAAAATATGACACATGCCTAACATATACATGCACACAAAGATAAGAGATATAACTAACATAGATATGCACTCACAAAGACATGAGAAGGGACTAACATAGCCACGCACACACAAGGATATGAGATGTGACAAACACAGACATGCACACACAAAGATATGAGATATGACTAACATAAACATGCACACAAAGATATGAGATATCACTAACCCAGACATGCACACACAAAGAAATGACATATGACTAACACTGGTGCACACTAAGATATGAGATATGACTAACATAAACATGCACACAAAGATATGATATATCACTAACTCAGACATGCACACACAAAGATATGACTAACACTGGTGCACACTAAGATATGAGATATGACTAAACACAGACACACATAAAGATATGAGACATGATTAACACGGACGCACCAAGATATGAGATATGACTAACATGACACACACCAAGATATGAGCCATGGCCAGCACACACAAGCTAAGATATGAGCCATGGCTAGCACAGAAACGCATCAAGATATGAGCCATGGCTTCACGGAAAAACACCAAGAAATGAAACATGTCTAGCACAGAAACACATTAAAGTGTCTATCATTATCTGAGACCGAATTGTTAGGGGTCATCACTGAACATGTCTCAACACGCCTGATAACGTATTGCATTAGTTACTATAAATAGACGGTCCTCGACTCGATAACAGTAAGGGTATAAAACCCAGTCGATCAGTGGATTTGCACACACACACACACACATAGATAAACGGCGTCTGTTACTAGATGGCTTGTTTTCTTTGAATATGTAGTCGTGTATCTTGAATATGCCAACTTCGTTTGATGTCTGTGATCAGCGTATATTCATGTCACGCGGTAATGAGAATATAGTTCCATTGTCAAAGTATGGCGTTAAGGCAGTCTCGGTTTGTGTTTTTCGTAACAGACCATTGATAAATATAAGGACATATAGCGGTGAGAGATTGTGAAGTTTCCTACCAGAACTGGGATAACACTATCGAGACAGGAATTTATCACATTAGTTGAGATGCGAGATGAAATTTTATCCGCTTATGCTAACCTCAAATACACGCCACCTCTTGTTAACCAGAATCTCAACTACACGCCACCTTTTGTTAACCACCAGAACCTCACTCTTGTTAATCAGAGACAGATCCGGCGGATACCCCGGCTGAATCAACAGAGTCACCAATTATATACTCCAGCTTTGATCAAGATTTTGTCAAATGGGAGGGGGGTTGTGTTTTGAAGGATAATGAAACTTCCTATACACCTGTGTTTGATAGACATTTAACACAAACAGACAGTACCACCAAAACAGGGGGGAGGAAGCCCAGACGAACAAAATTAATAAATTCATCAACCGGACAGTAATATATATATTTTCAAATATTTGTTGTATTAATAAAGCTGTGAAATATAGAACGAATTTTTTTTTTTATTTGCTTTACCTTGAATGTGAGAGAGAGAGAGAGAGAGAGAGAGAGAGAGAGAGAGAGAGAGAGAGAGTCACTATTTAATGTTAGCACATTACCACCTTCACGCCAACCGACACATGATGATGTCAGCGATACTACGACCAATCAAAATAATCACCAAGTTTTATTACCGCCTAACCACAAGTTTTAGAACCGCTCGCTTAACAGATAATCTCCGACCCGCCCGCAAGAGAGATAGCCGGCGAGAGAGAGCGCGACGACCCACCCGGCACCCATGTTTTAGAACCACTGTCCTAACCACTCTAGATAATCCCCCGAGATAGGCCGTCACGCGTCGAGTCCGACCCGCCCGCGATAACCGAGGTCATGCGCCGGTCCGCGATAACCGAGCCGGGTCTCGTGCAGTGGCCTCACAGAAAACTGTGGATCTGGCTCTACCTTTTGCTTGCGCAAACCCTTTTCTATATTACTAGTTTCTCTAAGTAGGACAGGCTTCCTCTTCTCCAGCAGAACTCAGGAAGTAAAGAAAAACCACTACAGTCCGCCACTTCACCATCCCTAAGGTCTAAGGTCAAACAGCCTTCAACTGATGACTTCAAGACATCATCACCTTCTAAAATATAAACTTATCTATGCCTTTAACTATTGAACATGAGATTACAAGCATTTATTTGGAACATTATAAAAGATAAGGTCTTCGACAACCATGAGTCCACATCGCTCCTTTGGATTAAAAAAATGGGAGTTAGGATGGGCACAGCCAGAAACGAGAAACTTGGGCGTGTAAGAAGACTGATTAATCAACAGTTGTCAGTCGCTGGACACTGTGAGAATTGATGAGGAGGGGATCTGAGCACATATGGACATGTTCGGAGTGCAATGCTGATGACCCACAAATAACTCAATAAAAGATAAGACTCAATGTAAACACACACACACAAGCAGGGAAGATAGATTTTGGAAGCAATATCAACAATGCATTTATCTATTGCTATTTTAATAAAATTGTTCTTGTTTTTTGTTTCTACATTATTTCTCCCTATGCTTTTCTCTAGCCATCTTCTTCAGCGATCAACTACTGTTACACATTTAGATGTTTAGACCAGCATGGGTCACAAACAAGATGTTTGAGGTCTTCCCCACGTTCTCATAATTTGTCATATTGGGTTGTTTCAGTGGACCATGTTTGTGTTCCCAGGGTGTTGAGAGTGCAGCAGTCTTGTAGCACATACTCTAGATATACCACAATCGCATGTTGCAAAGTCACCAAGTTCTATCTTGTGTAGGGTTCTCTGAGGCCACAGTGACCTGTTCTGAATCTGAAGATCTTGGTCTGTTCATGTCTATCGAGTCTGTTTATGCTGTCATGTTCTGGCTCATATTTTCCATATAACTCTCTTCATTATGTTTTCCTAGCTTGTTTCAGGATTGACTATTTACTTTGTTGAGGCTCTGGGGTAGTTTGGGCTGTTGGGGGCTCCAGCCTGCTTTTATGTGTTCTTTAGCCATCAATAACTGCTACAAGAAGCCATCAATAACTGCTACAAGAAGCCATCAATAACTGCTACAAGAAGCCATCAATAACTGCTACAAGAATACTAGATCAAAGGGTCTACCATAAAAAAGATGGACCTATGGTATATAAGAGACACTAAGAAACAACAGCAGAAGTGGCAGAGAAAAGAGAAAAAGTTTGCAAACAATAAATCACCCCGAAGCTGAAGCAAATGAAGAAGGAAATAAGAAGTAGAAAGAAAATGCTTCTCTCTCTATTTCTATTAATTTCTCATTAGCAAATGTCTATAAAAAAATGTACCATCTCTCTCTCTCCATTTCTTTATACCCCCTACATTATAATTTTTTTTTCACTCTCCTTAATTATATTGCCTACCCACTATCTATGTCTCTATCTATCTCTCAGTGCCTCTCATATTTTTTCTCTCTCTCTCTCTCTCTCTCTCTCTCTCTCTCTCTCTCTCTCTCTCTCATTCATTCTCTTTAACTGCATTGTTTGTAAATAAAACAATATGATTATCAACCAACCACTTTCATTTCCTGATGTATTTTTCTTGATTTTGCGAGTGAGCATTTTGGCCATCCGTTGTTTCCCTCTTTCGCAAAATGCACAAATCTTTGTTCTGAACACGGTAAAAAGAAACCCACAGAGACAGATCAATGCTACAAGACCACAGCAAATGATAATGTATAGGGTGCAGCGGTTAGTCCTGGAATCTGAAATAAACAAAAACAGTAGATTAGTTACTACATTTCTAGCAAGTGTGTTGTTTTTAATGTTCGTATGGGGTAATTGGGTGTATATCCGTTAATTATACACGTCAAAAACCTAAGCTATTTAATTCCAGAATTATTTTCCTTACCTTATATGTATGTGATAATACTATGGTAAAAGTCTTCCTTATTATATGTATATATATATATATATATATATATATATATATATATATATATATATATATATATAATATCTTCTTGAACGTGTCTTAAAACAACTTAGCAATAGTAGCATAATATTGAGTACAGCCACTATCTGTTACAGTGTATTAGAGTCGAGACAAAGAATACAGCATCACCAATTTAAATTGAGAACACTTGGTGAATAGCAACTGTGAAGATCTCACTAAACGTGGAACAAAGTCCAGTAGAAACATTAATGAATGGGGACCTGAGGTCTAGTCAGTAACAATCCCTTAGGAATTTTCATATAGAGATGCTGTGTTTTAAAGCTATTCTACTCTCTGCTGTAATCATTCTTGTGAATATATTGCCATAGTTCTTCATTCTTGTGAATATATTGCCATAGTTCTTCATTCTTATTAATATCACAGCCGTAGTTCTTCATTCTTGTGAATATCTCAGCAGCAGTTCTTCATTCTTGTGAATATCTCAGCCGCAATTTTTCATTCTTGTGAATATCTCAGCAGCAGTTCTTCATTCTTGTGAATATCTCAGCCGCACTTCTTCATTCTTGTGAATATCTTAGCAGCAGTTCTTCATTCTTGTGAATATCTCAGCCGCAGTTCTTCATTCTTGTGAATATCTCAGCCGCAGTTCTTCATTTAGAATTCCTACAGTGAAAGCACATCTCAGCCAAGTTCTGAGGTCAATAATTCTCGGAATAGGTATACTCATCTTAAAACATCAAGTCTATGCAACACTCAAGTTGAGATTTATTTTCATGTATTAATGTTAAGGTGAGACACAATGTGGGTCCTGTGTTGAGATTGAGCAACTCGCCCAGAACAGAGCCATGTGGTGAGACACAATGTGGGTCCTGTGTTGAGATTGAGCAACTCGCCCAGAACAGAGTCGCGTGGTGAGACACAATGTGGGTCCAGTGTTGAGATTGAGCAACTCGCCCAGAACAGAGTCGCGTGGTGAGACACAATGTGGGTCCTGTGTTGAGATTGAGCAACTCGCCCAGAACAGAGTCGTGTGTTGAGACACAATGCAGGTGCAAGGTCTGACAGTTGAAAAATCTTCAGACACAAGTTTAGAGTTTCTGCCATACGTGGCGTCTTAGGCTCAAAAGGACAATAGATAGATGTTCAAGTCACAATATTCACATTTCTCGAATGTCCATAATCCAATGAAACTATTACTTAAGAACTTCCTAACAATATTACTGCTCTATCATTTCTAAAGCATCTTAAGTCAAATCACACTTTGAGTTGATTGTCTTAATCCCTCTTAAACTATCAAAGACTAAGATTGTATACCACCTGCTTCAGCAGAGGTATCAAATAGCTATGTAAAAAGTTTTCACTGATGGTAGTCCTCACGATGTTATAGATACTTGTTAGTTTCACTAAACTCTCGTCAGACAAGATGCCAATGTCTCGTCTCCTATAACATAACAATTCTCTGGGCCCTACATCTGTCAGAGATATCCACTCTGGCAACACATTATCCCATTATTATGATTATATCCTTTTGTTCTATCCTATTGTTCTATGTCCTTTTGCTTGGGATTCAAGATGGTGATAGAAAATCGTTATAATGCTATTATTTTGATTTAATGAATTCAAATCTAGTTAGAAGTAAGACACATTTTCATGCATGTGCTAATATCTATAATCAAGAAAAGAAGGTGGGCATGTGGCAACTTTGTGATGAGAAGTGATAACAAGAGAATCACAAGTAAGTCTTCAAATCGAAAACAGTGGTGAAAAGGAAAAGAGAATGACCTAGAGAAAAACTTAGAAGAAAACTGAGGCAAGAGGCAACAACAGTAAGCATTGGCTCCTTTGCTAAGGTTAAGAGGCTTGTTTAAGGTGGTGACGTATGGTAAGATACAACACATATCCTGTGCAAAGTCTGACATTTAATAATAAAGATCATCATCAAACATAGAGTTCAGAACTGTTTCTCTGTGTGCCATCTTCAGCTTAAAGGAGATGGATAGAATTAAATATACTTACTAAGGTTGCCCTACTTTCTCAAAGATAATCTTTGGTACCCATTTTCAATCAGAGACTAAATAAACCAATATAAAACCATGTTCATTCACTAAGAAATTGAACTGAACACACGTGGTTAGTAATTCATAACAACCACTTTGCCACCAGTTTCACATCATGAACAGATTATAAATCAAATAAAGGGTATCAGAATACAACTTAATGAAGAAAGAAGAGAAATGTGATAAGTAAAATATCAGGAAAATAAACAATTCTATTCTATTCATGGAATCATTTTCATTCTATCCCCATATCAACTCAACTGCCCGTACCAGCATTACTTGAAGCATATGCAGATTTATTGTTCCTGTAAGGTTACAATAATAATAGGTAAGGTCAATCATCATCATTATAGCAGTTGCTATTTTGGCCTGAGCTATTCTGAGATCAATAGTAGACATAAAAGGAATTGAGGTCAACGGTCACAACATAAACAATTTGCGATATGGGATGACACAGTCTTAATAGCAGAGACAGAGAACGAACTACAAGAAATGATTGACATAATAGTAAAAGAAAGCAACAAGAAAGGTCTCAGTCTGAATAGCAAGAAAATAGAAGTAATGGTCATATCGAAGAAACAATCATCACTATCAGGTACCATAAAAATAAACAGGGCAAATCTGAAACAAGTGCAATGCATCAAATACTTGGGCACAATAATAACATCAGATGGAAGATGCACCACAGAAATAAAAATCAGAATTACTCAAGCCAAAATAGTATTTCAGAAAATGAAAAACGTCTTATTCAACAAAAATATGTCAATAGAATTGAGAATAAGAGTTCATTGGTGCTATATGGAGCCAATTCTGACACAAGGAAGCGAATCATGAACAGTAAACAAACAAATGAAAAGACTATTAGAGGCCACAGAGATGGGATTTTTCAAAAGAATGTTGAAAGTTCCCTGAATAGCTTAAAAGACCAACGAGGGAATTCTCAAAGAGAGGGCAAACTTGCTTAATATACGGAAGGCTGTGTAGCGGAGGCGAGTACTGCTATGTAGTATAATTGTATAGCAAACACAAGAGTAAACAAATAGGTGAGAAGACCTGAAGATGGCAACGTGAAGCCAACAATACGAGACGATGTGTGACATGAAGGACCACACCACTTTTACAAATATTAAATGTTGCATCAATTTTATTTCATAGTAAAAAAAATAGTACAAATGTTATTAATTTGTTACCATCCCTTACATATAATTTATTCATTTGTTATCCATTCCTTACCTAGTATTTATTAATTTGTTACCATTCCTTACCTAGTATTTATTCATTTGTTACCATTCCTTATCTTGTATTTATTCATTTGTTACCATTCCTTACCTAGTATTTATTCATTTGTTACCATTCCTTACCTAGTAGATGAGCATGATAAAAAAAGTAGAGGCGGGCTCTGTACGCATGCAATGGGTAGAGTCGTTGCAGAAATCTAAAATACGTAAAGTCACCTTTGTCTTTGTCCCTGGACATGCGGGAGTACGGGGAAATGAAAGAGCGGGCAGGTTGGCTAGCTGCGCTGTCGTTGAGGACGGGCAACCAATGGATCGGGCGGACATCATCAATGCCCTCCGAGATGTGGGAAGAGCACAGGACTTCGACAAACACAGATCAACGTCACTTCTTTGGATGATGGAAATGGGAGTTAAGATGGGCAAAACCAGAAATGAGAAACTTAGTGGCCATGTTAGAAGACTTAACAACCAACATAGAACTGGAGTCGTCAGTCGCTGGACACTGCGGGAATTGCTGAGGAGGGGATCTGAGCACCTATGGACATGTTCGGAGTGCAATGATGATGACCCGCAAATAACTCAATAACCTAGTATTTATTCATTTGTTACCATTCCTTACATAGTATTTATTCATTTGTTAAAATTCCTTACATAGTATTTATTCATTTGTTACCATTCCTTACATAGTATTTATTCATTTGTTAAAATTCCTTATCTTGTATTTATTCATTTGTTACCATTCCTTATCTTGTATTTATTCATTTGTTACCATTCCTTATCTTGTATTTATTCATTTGTTACCATTCCTTATCTTGTATTTATTCATTTGTTACCATTCCTTATCATGTATTTATTCATTTGGCGGAGTACTTGTTTAAATGTACATGCTCAGGAAGATCGAGATGGGCTGGACCCATAGGCTGGAGGCCAGAGTCATTGAGGAGGTCTAGTCTGAAAAAGCTCTTTTTTATTTTTGTGCCAGGGCATGTGGGTGTAAGCAGTGACCAACATGCAGACAGACTTGATGGCGTGGTTACTGAGGGTTGGGGCTAAGCAATGGACTGACGTACCCAATGTCGTAACAGAAAGAGGGCAAATATACGACTGCAGCAGATGAATCAGTAACCGTAACCAGACTGCAAGAAGAACTGCACACTAAGAGAAGCTTTGCCAGTACCAAGAGCTAAATAGGCAGCATAAGAAAATTGGTAAATCAATACAGAACCAATGTTCTCAGTCCCTTCACTCTGCGGGATTTGCTGAAGAGGAGATGCGTGCAGTTATAGACCAATTGTTTGATTTGCAGTGACGCTGATCCAACAATTAACTCACTCTTAATGTCTGAATAAACCATGCAGCCTTAGAGTTCAGAATTAAAATTGACACTTCGTATCAGCAGTAATAACACAAACCACTCAGCCATCGAGGATTCCATATCTTACATCATCATCATCAAGTAGGGAATAATAGAACAAAGAAGTATGTGTTAGCACTCGGAAAAATTGACAGAAAAATTTCCCTATTATCGCCTCGGAAGTTCCCCATATAATAATATTTATGTATTATTATTTGTACCCATCATCATCAAGTACCAAGCTTGCTAGCGTAGGAGATCCTGTCTCTCCACAACTTTCGATCTCGACAGTTATTTATCATTTCTGTTGTTGACCTTCTGCCAAGCCATCCTCTTAAGCTGTCTGGTATCTTTTCTCTTTGCTTCCTTCTATCTCTTCGTCCCTCAATTTTCCCAGTTGTTACAATATATTCCAGTTGTTCTCTTCTCATTACATGGCCAAAAAATGATGATTGTTTCTTCCTAATATTGGAAATTAGCTCTCTTTTATATCTTACATACATTACATATATTTCAATGACAAACAGATTATTAGACATTATGCCAAGGTAGACCATACAACATAGCTAGATAATGAAATTAATTAACAATAACTAATTAAGAAAGTAAAACGTAACAAATTATTGAACTAACTACCTACAAAACACCTTCCTAACCTTTACAATTCTTGAGCCAAGCTTCACTCCCCAACCTGTGTATGCAGACCTCTATGAGACCTTCTCTCGTCGTGTCATTTGTAGACAATGCCTTGCAGCAGACCTCATGTTTATCCTCCTTAGTTGTGAACACATCCACACAGGCCCCAGTGATGTTATTACAAAACTGAGACTCCTTCAGGCAGCAGCTTCCATGAGGCCAACAAACAAATTCATGAGGATCACAGTGTACTTCTTTACAAATATTAAAACTTGTTTCTCCATTAACAACTGGAAATTAAACCAAATATATATATATATATATATATATATATATATATATATATATATATATATAAAGTAAAAAAGTAAAGTACAACCGTCACGTCAAGACAGACAAAACACAACAAGCAAAAAGACAGAAGTAATGCTAGCAACAAAGAAAAAGACATCACCTAAGTGCAAAATAAAGACAAGTGGAACAATATTAAAACAGGTAAATAAATTTTAATATTTGGGAACTTTGTTAACCTCAGACGGAAGATGTACAAAAGAGGTGAGATGCAGAATGGTTCAAGCAAAAGCAGCTTTAAAAAAAATGAGGAAGATACTATGCAATCCATTTTTGACAATAGAAACAAGAAAAAGAGTTCTTAAATGTTATGTAGAGCTAGTCTTAATATATGGATGCGAATCATAAACAATAGGACAACAGACAAGAAAATCACTGGAGTCTGTAGAAATGTGGTTTTACAGAAGAATGTTGAGAATACCATGGACAGCTAAGAAGGGGAATGAAAATGTTCTGAGAGAGGTCAAAGCAAAAAGAGAGCTAATTTCCAATATTAGGAAGAAACAATCATCATTTTTTGGCCATGTAATGAGAAGAGAACAGCTGGAATATATTGTAACAACTGGGAAAATTGAGGGACGAAGAGATAGAGGGAAGCAAAGAGAAAAGATACCAGACAGCTTAAGAGGTTGGCTTGGCAGAAGGTCAATAACAGAAATGATAAATAACTGTCAAGATCGAAAGTTGTGGAGAGACATGATCACGTACACCAGCAGGCCCGGTACTTGATGATGATGATGATGCATGCACTATGTTGCTAAGATATCTGCAACTTTAGGTCCAACACTTCTGTCTTTGGCATGGGTAGATTTGTTTACTAATTTTTTGTCTGGTGGACAGCAGCCATTTTTGGCTCACTCTTTTTGACTTTTAACTGTCAAGGTATTTTAAAATATGCAAGTGCATATGGGACCTCCTGTTTTTTTTACTGTTTTCTAAGATGACTAGACATTGAAAATCACTACCCAGACACCTGGGAATGATAAAGCCACAAGGAAACCATGAATCCAAAGTGAAAAAATATCACTGCTTGTGGCTAGATTCAAACCCAGAACCTTCTAGTCCAGGTCTTACCTCTAGACCACCCAGCATCAGTGAAAGTACAGGCAACAAAAATGTGGTTTTGGAGAAAGATTTTGCAAGATCCATGGACAAAGAAAAAGACAAATAGAGGGGATATCAAATTAGATTTGAAATTCTGCAATTCTATGGTTAACATAAGGATATGACAGTTATGGTTCTTTGAACATTTTTTGTTTACTTGGTGCCTTGTCAAATTAATATTTTGGTGAAGCAGCTGACTGATAGTTATGTTACTGTGTCATATTAGGTGGGACTGTGTAATGTTGTTGTTGCGTTCGCCAGCTTTATATCTCTAATCTCTCTACATTAGGCTCACCTTGTTGTGGTTGGAGGGCTTGTACACCTCCGAGATCCAAGGAGCTATGCCAGCGGAAGCTTAGCTCCTGGCAGGGTCACCCAAGCTGGACAGATCCTTGGTGAGGGCCAGACAAATGAGCCAGGGGTAGATGGAACCCTTTAAGTGAAGATGTAGAACCCACCAGCGAGTGGTACACGCTCTGGTCTGGACTAATCCATCCCCACTTCATGGGTTAAATGCTTCTCTGTCTTTTCTCCTCTTTCTGTCCTCTATCAAACAGGCAGGTGGTGCTCCAGAGCTCCGAAGACCAGACCACCTATGAGAGAGACAACTCTACACAAAGTCCATGCAGATGGTACTCTTAAACCCATGAGTGCCGACCATCTAAGGGCAGAATCCCCTACAGAAAAGACAATCTGCTGCTTTGCAGGAAGATTGGGGACAATCAAAGGCTAAGGAAAGCAACCCCGAATAAAATGCTGGCAGAAATCGGATGCACTGAGCTAATGGCACAGAACATAGTGTAATGTTCTAATATGTACTCAATCAAAGTGGATATCTCTAGTGAAGTCTCGATGGACTGAATTTTGCGTGAATATGATTTATACCTATTTTCACACTGGCAGCAGTGAGCTCAGGTATCTCCCCCATACAGGCAGATATTCTCAAACTTCAGAGGTACTCTCATATTTTTTTTATTGTCAAGAGTTAACATTTTGGGTAGATTTTTTCTATTAATTTTGCCCAGGCAGCGACTATTTTTTGGCCTACTCTTTTCAATTTACAATTGCCCTGGGTTCTTAATTAAACATGCGGAGAATGCACCCGGGACCTCCATTTTTTCACAGTTTTCTGAGAGGACTAAACATTGGGTCTCACTACCCAGGGGAAAGTAAAGCCACGGATTCGATTTTTTTTTTATCACCCACCACCTGAGGTGGGAATCGAACCCGGGAAACTTCCTGTCTAGAGGTCATCTTACCTCGAGACCACCAAGCCCCCTCACCCTGTGTAATGATTCTCAAAGAGATACTTCTTTAAGGCACAATCTGTGAGAGTTAATGAAGCATTTCTTCTGTCCACATGTCATTTTGCATGTCTCTTCTGAGATTGTCACACAATTACTGGTTTTGGATGCACTCATAAGGTAAGCATGGAGTGTCCCCAACCCATCTCCTTCAGGCATTTCAGCAGCCTATATAGATCCCTGGGATGTTGGCTTTTATGAAGTGTCTAGTACTTGATCTTCAGCATTTTGCAGACAGCTTACGTTTATGTGATTCAGTTTTCTGACTACCTTATATAAAAGAAACAACATATAGGATGTTCGTCCTACACCTTATGGTGTATAGGGTTTGTTTAGTAAATATGATGAGACAGAGCCCACATTTTACAATGACCAGCAACATATTTTTGAGTGATGTGGTCGTTATCATGTCAGGCTGCTCTTACTTTTCCAGAAAAGTCTCTGGTACCCATTTTTAGAGTCTGGGTGAATCCTACAGCCAAGTAAAAAAAAAAAAAAGTAAAGTACCTCCGTCACGCCAAGTGGCGTATAGGGAAATATGGTGTTAGTGACCCAATATTTTACAGACCTTCGGTACATGATTTTGGGGTAATGTGGTCGGTATTACGCCCGTGATGATTTACTTTCCCAGAAAAAAATCCGGTACCCATTTAAGGCTGGGTGAACCCGGAAGCCGTCGGTTGGGATCGAACCCTACCCCTTGTCCTTTGTAGTCCAGTTCACTAACCACTGAGCTATCGCGGCTCATACAGCCAAGTAGTTAAAAAAAATATTTGCCGCAAATGAGAATTGAACCTGGATACTTCTTATCAGTAGCAAGAACACAAACCACTCAGCCATCTAGGATCTCATATCATACATAGATTACATACATTTCAATGACAAACCAAAGATTATTAGACATTATGCCACTGTAGACCATACAACAGAACTAGATAATGAAATTAATTAACAATAACTAATTAAGAAAGTAAAACTTAACAAATTATTGAACTAACTACCTACAAAACACCTTCCTAACCTTTACAATTCTTGAGCCAAGCTTCACTCCCCAACCTGTGTATGCAGACCTCTATGAGACCTTCTCTCGTCGTGTCATTTGTAGACAATGCCTTGCAGCAGACCTCATGTTTATCCTCCTTAGTTGTGAACACATCCACACAGGCCCCAGTGATGTTATTACAAAACTGAGACTCCTTCAGGCAGCAGCTTCCATGAGGCCAACAAACAAATTCATGAGGATCACAGTGTACTTCTTTACAAATATTAAAACTTGTTTCTCCATTAACAACTGGAAATTAAACCAAATATATATATATAAAGTACAAAAGTAAAGTACAACCGTCACGCCAAGACAGACAAAACACAACAAGCAAAAAGACAGAAGTAATGGTAGCAACAAAGAAAAAGACATCACCTAAGTGCAAAATAAAGACAAGTGGAACAATATTAAAACAGGTAAATAAATTTAAATATTTGGGAACTTTGTTAACCTCAGACGGAAGATGTACAAAAGAGGTGAGATGCAGAATGGCTCAAGCAAAAGCAGCTTTAAAAAAAATGAGGAAGATACTATGCAATCCATTTTTGACAATAGAAACAAGAAAAAGAGTTCTTAAATGTTATGTAGAGCTAGTCTTAATATATGGATGCGAATCATAAACAATAGGACAACAGACAAAAAAATCACTGGAGTCTGTAGAAATGTGGTTTTACAGAAGAATGTTGAGAATACCATGGACAGCTAAGAAGGGGAATGAAAATGTTCTGAGAGAGGTCAAAGCAAAAAGAGAGCTAATTTCCAATATTAGGAAGAAACAATCATCATTTTTTGGCCATGTAATGAGAAGAGAACAGCTGGAATATATTGTAACAACTGGGAAAATTGAAGGACGAAGAGATAGAGGGAAGCAAAGAGAAAAGATACCAGACAGCTTAAGAGGTTGGCTTGGCAGAAGGTCAATAACAGAAATGATAAATAACTGTCAATATCGAAAGTTGTGGAGAGACATGATCACGTACACCAGCAGGCCCGGTACTTGATGATGATGATGCATGCACTATGTTGCTAAGATATCTGCAACTTTAGGCCCAACACTTCTGTCTTTGGCATGGGTAGATTTGTTTAATAATTTTTGTCTGGTGGACAGCAGCCATTTTTGGCTCACTCTTTTTGACTTTTAACTGTCAAGGTATTTTAAAATATGCAAGTGCACATGGGACCTCCTGTTTTTTTTACTGTTTTCTAAGATGACTAGACATTGAAAATCACTACCCAGACACCTGGGAATGATAAAGCCACAAGGAAACCATGAATCCAAAGTGAAAAAATATCACTGCTTGTGGCTAGATTCAAACCCAGAACCTTCTAGTCCAGGTCTTACCTCTAGACCACCCAGCATCAGTGAAAGTACAGGCAACAAAAATGTGGTTTTGGAGAAAGATTTTGCAAGATCCATGGACAAAGAAAAAGACAAATAGAGGGGATATCAAATTAGATTTGAAATTCTGCAATTCTATGGTTAACATAAGGATATGACAGTTATGGTTCTTTGAACATTTTTTGTTTACTTGGTGCCTTGTCAAATTAATATTTTGGTGAAGCAGCTGACTGATAGTTATGTTACTGTGTCATATTAGGTGGGACTGTGTAATGTTGTTGTTGCGTTCGCCAGCTTTATATCTCTAATCTCTCTACATTAGGCTCACCTTGTTGTGGTTGGAGGGCTTGTACACCTCCGAGATCCAAGGAGCTATGCCAGCGGAAGCTTAGCTCCTGGCAGGGTCACCCAAGCTGGACAGATCCTTGGTGAGGGGCCAGACAAATGAGCCAGGGGTAGATGGAACCCTTTAAGTGAAGATGTAGAACCCACCAGCGAGTGGTACACGCTCTGGTCTGGACTAATCCATCCCCACTTCATGGGTTAAATGCTTCTCTGTCTTTTCTCCTCTTTCTGTCCTCTATCAAACAGGCAGGTGGTGCTCCAGAGCTCCGAAGACCAGACCACCTATGAGAGAGACAACTCTACACAAAGTCCATGCAGATGGTACTCTTAAACCCATGAGTGCCGACCATCTAAGGGCAGAATCCCCCTACAGAAAAGACAATCTGCTGCTTTGCAGGAAGATTGGGGACAATCAAAGGCTAAGGAAAGCAACCCCGAATAAAATGCTGGCAGAAATCGGATGCACTGAGCTAATGGCACAGAACATAGTGTAATGTTCTAATATGTACTCAATCAAAGTGGATATCTCTAGTGAAGTCTCGATGGACTGAATTTTGCGTGAATATGATTTATACCTATTTTCACACTGGCAGCAGTGAGCTCAGGTATCTCCCCCATACAGGCAGATATTCTCCAACTTCAGAGGTACTCTCATATTTTTTTTATTGTCAAGAGTTAACATTTTGGGTAGATTTTTTCTATTAATTTTGCCCAGGCAGCGACTATTTTTTGGCCTACTCTTTTCAATTTACAATTGCCCTGGGTTCTTAATTAAACATGCGGAGAATGCACCCGGGACCTCCATTTTTTCACAGTTTTCTGAGAGGACTAAACATCGGGTCTCACTACCCAGGGGAAAGTAAAGCCACGGATTCGATTTTTTTTTTATCACCCACCACCTGAGGTGGGAATCGAACCCGGGAAACTTCCTGTCTAGAGGTCATCTTACCTCGAGACCACCAAGCCCCCTCACCCTGTGTAATGATTCTCAAAGAGATACTTCTTTAAGGCACAATCTGTGAGAGTTAATGAAGCATTTCTTCTGTCCACATGTCATTTTGCATGTCTCTTCTGAGATTGTCACACAATTACTGGTTTTGGATGCACTCATAAGGTAAGCATGGAGTGTCCCCAACCCATCTCCTTCAGGCATTTCAGCAGCCTATATAGATCCCTGGGATGTTGGCTTTTATGAAGTGTCTAGTACTTGATCTTCAGCATTTTGCAGACAGCTTACGTTTATGTGATTCAGTTTTCTGACTACCTTATATAAAAGAAACAACATATAGGATGTTCGTCCTACACCTTATGGTGTATAGGGTTTGTTTAGTAAATATGATGAGACAGAGCCCACATTTTACAATGACCAGCAACATATTTTTGAGTGATGTGGTCGTTATCATGTCAGGCTGCTCTTACTTTTCCAGAAAAGTCTCTGGTACCCATTTTTAGAGTCTGGGTGAATCCTACAGCCAAGTAAAAAAAAAAAAAAGTAAAGTACCTCCGTCACGCCAAGTGGCGTATAGGGAAATATGGTGTTAGTGACCCAATATTTTACAGACCTTCGGCACATGATTTTGGGGTAATGTGGTCGGTATTACGCCCGTGATGATTTACTTTCCCAGAAAAAAATCCGGTACCCATTTAAGGCTGGGTGAACCCGGAAGCCGTCGGTTGGGATCGAACCCTACCCCTTGTCCTTTGTAGTCCAGTTCACTAACCACTGAGCTATCGCGGCTCATACAGCCAAGTAGTTAAAAAAAATATTTGCCGCAAATGAGAATTGAACCTGGATACTTCTTATCAGTAGCAAGAACACAAACCACTCAGCCATCTAGGATCTCATATCATACATAAATTACATACATTTCAATGACAAACCAAAGATTATTAGACATTATGCCACTGTAGACCATACAACAGAACTAGATAATGAAATTAATTAACAATAACTAATTAAGAAAGTAAAACTTAACAAATTATTGAACTAACTACCTACAAAACACCTTCCTAACCTTTACAATTCTTGAGCCAAGCTTCACTCCCCAACCTGTGTATGCAGACCTCTATGAGACCTTCTCTCGTCGTGTCATTTGTAGACAATGCCTTGCAGCAGACCTCATGTTTATCCTCCTTAGTTGTGAACACATCCACACAGGCCCCAGTGATGTTATTACAAAACTGAGACTCCTTCAGGCAGCAGCTTCCATGAGGCCAACAAACAAATTCATGAGGATCACAGTGTACTTCTTTACAAATATTAAAACTTGTTTCTCCATTAACAACTGGAAATTAAACCAATATATATATATATATATATATATATATATATAAAGTAAAAAAGTAAAGTACAACCGTCACGTCAAGACAGACAAAACACAACAAGCAAAAAGACAGAAGTAATGCTAGCAACAAAGAAAAAGACATCACCTAAGTGCAAAATAAAGACAAGTGGAACAATATTAAAACAGGTAAATAAATTTTAATATTTGGGAACTTTGTTAACCTCAGACGGAAGATGTACAAAAGAGGTGAGATGCAGAATGGTTCAAGCAAAAGCAGCTTTAAAAAAAATGAGGAAGATACTATGCAATCCATTTTTGACAATAGAAACAAGAAAAAGAGTTCTTAAATGTTATGTAGAGCTAGTCTTAATATATGGATGCGAATCATAAACAATAGGACAACAGACAAGAAAATCACTGGAGTCTGTAGAAATGTGGTTTTACAGAAGAATGTTGAGAATACCATGGACAGCTAAGAAGGGGAATGAAAATGTTCTGAGAGAGGTCAAAGCAAAAAGAGAGCTAATTTCCAATATTAGGAAGAAACAATCATCATTTTTTGGCCATGTAATGAGAAGAGAACAGCTGGAATATATTGTAACAACTGGGAAAATTGAGGGACGAAGAGATAGAGGGAAGCAAAGAGAAAAGATACCAGACAGCTTAAGAGGTTGGCTTGGCAGAAGGTCAATAACAGAAATGATAAATAACTGTCAAGATCGAAAGTTGTGGAGAGACATGATCACGTACACCAGCAGGCCCGGTACTTGATGATGATGATGCATGCACTATGTTGCTAAGATATCTGCAACTTTAGGTCCAACACTTCTGTCTTTGGCATGGGTAGATTTGTTTACTAATTTTTTGTCTGGTGGACAGCAGCCATTTTTGGCTCACTCTTTTTGACTTTTAACTGTCAAGGTATTTTAAAATATGCAAGTGCACATGGGACCTCCTGTTTTTTTTACTGTTTTCTAAGATGACTAGACATTGAAAATCACTACCCAGACACCTGGGAATGATAAAGCCACAAGGAAACCATGAATCCAAAGTGAAAAAATATCACTGCTTGTGGCTAGATTCAAACCCAGAACCTTCTAGTCCAGGTCTTACCTCTAGACCACCCAGCATCAGTGAAAGTACAGGCAACAAAAATGTGGTTTTGGAGAAAGATTTTGCAAGATCCATGGACAAAGAAAAAGACAAATAGAGGGGATATCAAATTAGATTTGAAATTCTGCAATTCTATGGTTAACATAAGGATATGACAGTTATGGTTCTTTGAACATTTTTTGTTTACTTGGTGCCTTGTCAAATTAATATTTTGGTGAAGCAGCTGACTGATAGTTATGTTACTGTGTCATATTAGGTGGGACTGTGTAATGTTGTTGTTGCGTTCGCCAGCTTTATATCTCTAATCTCTCTACATTAGGCTCACCTTGTTGTGGTTGGAGGGCTTGTACACCTCCGAGATCCAAGGAGCTATGCCAGCGGAAGCTTAGCTCCTGGCAGGGTCACCCAAGCTGGACAGATCCTTGGTGAGGGGCCAGACAAATGAGCCAGGGGTAGATGGAACCCTTTAAGTGAAGATGTAGAACCCACCAGCGAGTGGTACACGCTCTGGTCTGGACTAATCCATCCCCACTTCATGGGTTAAATGCTTCTCTGTCTTTTCTCCTCTTTCTGTCCTCTATCAAACAGGCAGGTGGTGCTCCAGAGCTCCGAAGACCAGACCACCTATGAGAGAGACAACTCTACACAAAGTCCATGCAGATGGTACTCTTAAACCCATGAGTGCCGACCATCTAAGGGCAGAATCCCCCTACAGAAAAGACAATCTGCTGCTTTGCAGGAAGATTGGGGACAATCAAAGGCTAAGGAAAGCAACCCCGAATAAAATGCTGGCAGAAATCGGATGCACTGAGCTAATGGCACAGAACATAGTGTAATGTTCTAATATGTACTCAATCAAAGTGGATATCTCTAGTGAAGTCTCGATGGACTGAATTTTGCGTGAATATGATTTATACCTATTTTCACACTGGCAGCAGTGAGCTCAGGTATCTCCCCCATACAGGCAGATATTCTCCAACTTCAGAGGTACTCTCATATTTTTTTTATTGTCAAGAGTTAACATTTTGGGTAGATTTTTTCTATTAATTTTGCCCAGGCAGCGACTATTTTTTGGCCTACTCTTTTCAATTTACAATTGCCCTGGGTTCTTAATTAAACATGCGGAGAATGCACCCGGGACCTCCATTTTTTCACAGTTTTCTGAGAGGACTAAACATCGGGTCTCACTACCCAGGGGAAAGTAAAGCCACGGATTCGATTTTTTTTTTATCACCCACCACCTGAGGTGGGAATCGAACCCGGGAAACTTCCTGTCTAGAGGTCATCTTACCTCGAGACCACCAAGCCCCCTCACCCTGTGTAATGATTCTCAAAGAGATACTTCTTTAAGGCACAATCTGTGAGAGTTAATGAAGCATTTCTTCTGTCCACATGTCATTTTGCATGTCTCTTCTGAGATTGTCACACAATTACTGGTTTTGGATGCACTCATAAGGTAAGCATGGAGTGTCCCCAACCCATCTCCTTCAGGCATTTCAGCAGCCTATATAGATCCCTGGGATGTTGGCTTTTATGAAGTGTCTAGTACTTGATCTTCAGCATTTTGCAGACAGCTTACGTTTATGTGATTCAGTTTTCTGACTACCTTATATAAAAGAAACAACATATAGGATGTTCGTCCTACACCTTATGGTGTATAGGGTTTGTTTAGTAAATATGATGAGACAGAGCCCACATTTTACAATGACCAGCAACATATTTTTGAGTGATGTGGTCGTTATCATGTCAGGCTGCTCTTACTTTTCCAGAAAAGTCTCTGGTACCCATTTTTAGAGTCTGGGTGAATCCTACAGCCAAGTAAAAAAAAAAAAAAGTAAAGTACCTCCGTCACGCCAAGTGGCGTATAGGGAAATATGGTGTTAGTGACCCAATATTTTACAGACCTTCGGCACATGATTTTGGGGTAATGTGGTCGGTATTACGCCCGTGATGATTTACTTTCCCAGAAAAAAATCCGGTACCCATTTAAGGCTGGGTGAACCCGGAAGCCGTCGGTTGGGATCGAACCCTACCCCTTGTCCTTTGTAGTCCAGTTCACTAACCACTGAGCTATCGCGGCTCATACAGCCAAGTAGTTAAAAAAAATATTTGCCGCAAATGAGAATTGAACCTGGATACTTCTTATCAGTAGCAAGAACACAAACCACTCAGCCATCTAGGATCTCATATCATACATAAATTACATACATTTCAATGACAAACCAAAGATTATTAGACATTATGCCACTGTAGACCATACAACAGAACTAGATAATGAAATTAATTAACAATAACTAATTAAGAAAGTAAAACTTAACAAATTATTGAACTAACTACCTACAAAACACCTTCCTAACCTTTACAATTCTTGAGCCAAGCTTCACTCCCCAACCTGTGTATGCAGACCTCTATGAGACCTTCTCTCGTCGTGTCATTTGTAGACAATGCCTTGCAGCAGACCTCATGTTTATCCTCCTTAGTTGTGAACACATCCACACAGGCCCCAGTGATGTTATTACAAAACTGAGACTCCTTCAGGCAGCAGCTTCCATGAGGCCAACAAACAAATTCATGAGGATCACAGTGTACTTCTTTACAAATATTAAAACTTGTTTCTCCATTAACAACTGGAAATTAAACCAAATATATATATATAAAGTAAAAAAGTAAAGTACAACCGTCACGCCAAGACAGACAAAACACAACAAGCAAAAAGACAGAAGTAATGGTAGCAACAAAGAAAAAGACATCACCTAAGTGCAAAATAAAGACAAGTGGAACAATATTAAAACAGGTAAATAAATTTTAATATTTGGGAACTTTGTTAACCTCAGACGGAAGATGTAGAAAAGAGGTGAGATGCAGAATGGCTCAAGCAAATCAGCTTTAAAAAAAATGAGGAAGATACTATGCAATCCATTTTTGACAATAGAAACAAGAAAAAGAGTTCTTAAATGTTATGTAGAGCTAGTCTTAATATATGGATGCGAATCATAAACAATAGGACAACAGACAAAAAAATCACTGGAGTCTGTAGAAATGTGGTTTTACAGAAGAATGTTGAGAATACCATGGACAGCTAAGAAGGGGAATGAAAATGTTCTGAGAGAGGTCAAAGCAAAAAGAGAGCTAATTTCCAATATTAGGAAGAAACAATCATCATTTTTTGGCCATGTAATGAGAAGAGAACAGCTGGAATATATTGTAACAACTGGGAAAATTGAAGGACGAAGAGATAGAGGGAAGCAAAGAGAAAAGATACCAGACAGCTTAAGAGGTTGGCTTGGCAGAAGGTCAATAACAGAAATGATAAATAACTGTCAATATCGAAAGTTGTGGAGAGACATGATCACGTACACCAGCAGGCCCGGTACTTGATGATGATGATGCATGCACTATGTTGCTAAGATATCAGCAACTTTAGGCCCAACACTTCTGTCTTTGGCATGGGTAGATTTGTTTAATAATTTTTGTCTGGTGGACAGCAGCCATTTTTGGCTCACTCTTTTTGACTTTTAACTGTCAAGGTATTTTAAAATATGCAAGTGCACATGGGACCTCCTTTTTTTTTTACTGTTTTCTAAGATGACTAGACATTGAAAATCACTACCCAGACACCTGGGAATGATAAAGCCACAAGGAAACCATGAATCCAAAGTGAAAAAATATCACTGCTTGTGGCTAGATTCAAACCCAGAACCTTCTAGTCCAGGTCTTACCTCTAGACCACCCAGCATCAGTGAAAGTACAAGCAACAAAGATGTGGTTTTGGAGAAAGATTTTGCAAGATCCATGGACAAAGAAAAAGACAAATAGAGGGGATATCAAATTAGATTTGAAATTCTGCAATTCTATGGTTAACATAAGGATATGACATAGCTCAGTGGTTAGTGAACGGGACTACAAAGGACAAGAGGTAGGGTTCGATCCCAACAGATGGCTTCCAGTTCACCCAGTCTTTAATGGGTACCAGATTTTTTCTGGGAAAGTAAAGCGGCACAGGCATAGTACCGACCACATTACCCCAAAAATCATGTGCCCAAGGTCTGTAAAATTGATGGTCACTAACACCATATTCCCAATACGCCACTTGACGTGAAGGGGGTACTTTACTTTTTTTTATAAGGATAAGCTATGGTTCTTTGAACATTTGTTGTTTACTTGGTGCCTTGTTAAATTAACATTTTAGTGAAGCAGACTTATAGTTATGTTACTGTACTATACTATGTTGCCCTGTGTAATGCTTCTCAAAGAGATACTTCTTCTGGGAACCCTTGTGAGACTTCATGAAATATTTCTTCTGTCCACAAACTCCTTCGTAGGTAATTGGATAATGATCACTTTCTTTCAGTTTGTAGGAACTTTTTCTTCATCCCCCCAAAAAATGTATTAATTTGGGTATCAACTAATATAACAATTTTTGGAATACTTTCACTTTATATATATTTGAAAAGTTTTCTCCTACTTTTTAAAAAATGTCCATATCATCATCATCATCATCATCATCGAGTGCCATCTCCGCAACGAACGTTGGGTATCATGGAGCGCCATTCTGCTCTGTCGCTTGCTTTGATGGTGCAGGTTGTCATAGGTTGGTTTGTCCATCTTTTGATATTACTTGTCCATGTTAGTCTTGGTCTGCCTCTGCCTCTTTTACCTTGTATTTTCCCCTCCAGGATTACTTTTAGTAGGCGTTTGTGTCTTTTAAACATGTCCCCCAAAAAATCAATACCAGATTCTCAAAACTAATCGTATGTAGCACATTTGCTTCTATACTTAACAGACAAGCCATCCAGCCTGCTATAGTTGTTCTGATGGGAGCTTTACTCTTCTTCAACTAGAAAAATATCCACTCAACTGAGCAATTTGTGACCATTACGTTCAAAATATATGAAAGCCAATGTCTAAATTGGAAAAGGGCACGCTCAATATTGTCTTCTACAATTGTTTTAGAAAGATCAGTATGATTGAATCTTGTTGTAACATTTGTTGTTGTACTGAAAATATAGGGCACATATGAATGAAACTGTTGAAGCTCAGCTGAGAAATTACTGTTAAGTCCTCTAGGTAAGCATCAATCAGCTTTTGACAGTGCTGATAATAGCTTTCAATGTTAGTAGATGATGAAGTGGCATTATGTGGCACAGCACTGAGAATACTTTTCAATGTTAGTTGATGATGAAGTGGCATTATGTGGCACAGCACTGAGAATACCTATCAATGTAAGTAGATGATGAAGTGGCATTATGTGGCACAGCACTGAGAATACTTTTCAATGTTAGTTGATGATGAAGTGACATTATGTGACATGTCATTGAGAATACCTTTCAATGTTAGTAGATGATGAAGTGACATTATATGGTACAGCACTTAGAATACCTTTCAATGCTAGTAGATGATAAAGTGACATTATGTGGTACATCACTTAGAATACCTTTCAATGCTAGTAGATGATGAAGTGGCATTATGTGGCACAGCACTGAGAATACTTTTCAATGTTAGTTGATGATGAAGTGGCATTATGTGGCACAGCACTGAGAATACTTTTCAATGTTAGTTGATGATGAAGTGGCATTATGTGGCACAGCACTGAGAATACTTTTCAATGTTAGTTGATGATGAAGTGGCATTATGTGGCACAGCACTGAGAATACCTATTAATGTAAGTAGATGATGAAGTGACATTATGTAACTTGTCATTGAGAATACCTTTCAATGTTAGTAGATGATGAAGTGACATTATATGGTACAGCACTTAGAATACCTTTCAATGCTAGTAGATGATAAAGTGACATTATGTGGTACAGCACTTAGAATACCTTTCAATGCTAGTAGATGATGAAGTGGCATTATGTGGCACAGCACTGAGAATACCTTTCAATGCTAGTAGATGATGAAGTGGCATTATGTGGCACAGCACTGAGAATACCTATCAATGTAAGTAGATGATGAAGTGACATTATGTGACATGTCATTGAGAATACCTATCAATGTAAGTAGATGATGAAGTGACATTATGTGACATGTCATTGAGAATACCTTTCAATGCTAGTAGATGATAAAGTGGCATTATGTGGTACAGCACTTAGAATACCTTTCAATGCTAGTAGATGATAAAGTGACATTATGTGGTACAACACTTAGAATACCTTTCAATGCTAGTAGATGATAAAGTGACATTATGTGGCACAGTACTGAGAATACCTATCAATGTAAGTAGATGATGAAGTGACATTATGTGACATGTCATTGAGAATACCTTTCAATGCTAGTAGATGATAAAGTGACATTATGTGGCACAGTACTGAGAATACCTATAAATGTAAGTAGATGATGAAGTGACATTATGTGACATGTCATTGAGAATACCTTTCAATGCTAGTAGATGATAAAGTGACATTATGTGGTACATCACTTAGAATACCTTTCAATGCTGGTAATGATACATACATATCTGCACATGTTTTTTTTTAAGTCCACATCATCATTTTGTAGTACTTGGCTTACTCTGTGCAAATTCTGCAAAATCTAACTCAAAAAATTCAAACAAATTCCAGCTCTTGTATCCTTTCTGTAAAATTATTTGCTTTTCTTCTAGTGTCTCCCTTTCATGACTGGTCTTCAACTATATATTCTAATGGTTCTAAAATTTGAAGGAAAGATTTCAAAAAATGGTGCTGTTGCCATAGCATGTGTCTCCCATCTGGTAACAGAGAGGAATTTTAAGAAGCTTTCATTTCCAATACAACCTGTAAGGACGTCCAACCGGCTGCTTGAAGGTGAAAAAAGGCATAGAGTAACTACACAGTCATCATCATCATGTGCCATACCGATTGGCGTAGGTGATCATGTCCCTCCACAATCTTCTATCTACAGTGCATCGTATCAGTTCTGTTGTTGACTGTTTTCCATGCCATGACACCAAGCTATCCAGTATTTTCTCTCTTTGTCGTCCGCGATCTCTCTTTCCTTTTATTTTGCCAGTTGTGGCCAAGTATTCCAACTTTCCTCTTCTCATGATGTGCCCGAAAAATGTTGATTGCTTCTTTCTGATGTTTTTTAAGAGCTCCCTTTTTGTGTTGGCCTCTTTGAGAACTTCCTCATTGGTCTTTTTAGCTGTCCAGGGAACTTTCAACATTCTTCTGAGAAATCCCATCTCTGTGGCCTCTAATCGTCTTTTCATTTGTTTGTCTACTGTCCATGATTCGCTTCCATAGGTCAGAATTGGTTCTATATAGCACCGATGAACTCTCTTTCTCATTTTTATTGATATAGATTTGTTGTATAAGATATTTTTCATTTTCTGAAATGCTATTTTGGCCTGAGCTATTCTGCTTTTTATTTCTGTAGTGCATCTCCCATCTGATGTAATTATTGTGCCCAAGTATTTCAAACGTTGTACTTGTTTCAGATTTGTCTCATTTGTTTTTATGCTGCATGCTGGTGATGATTGTTGTTTCTTTGATATGACCCTTACTTCTGTTTTCTTACTATTCAGACTGAGACCTTTCTTGTTGCTTTCTTTTACTATTATGTCTATCATTTCTTGTAGTTCATTCTCTGTCTCTGCTATTAAGACTGTGTCATCCGCATATCGCAAATTATTTATGTTGTGACCGTTGACTTCAATTCCTTTTTTGTCTACTATTGATCTCATAATATATTCGCTGTAAAGTGAAAACAAATCAGGTGACAGAACACAGCCTTGTCTGACTCCTTGTTTTATATATTGGAATTGTCCTGTTTGGCTGTTAAGTCGTGTAGCTGCTGTTTCTTGTCAGTACATGTTTTTTTATGATTCGCAGATCCTTGCCATCAATGTTTAATTTCTCCAGCATTTTGCACAACTGCACAGTAGAGAGGAAATTAACTGTCTCTTGGCTCTGGACGTTCAGTGAGCTACTTGCCCCCCCCCCCCCCCCCCTCCCCCTCAGACACACATTTTCAGTGAGCGACTGAATGGGACAGCCAACATGAACTAAATTGTAGACAACAATGCTCACATGGACCTTCATGGACCATAGGGCAGTCACAAGACCATCATTTTGTTATATTCTCAAGATTAATGTATATCATGAACCTTTATGGACCATAGGGCAGTCACAAGACCATCATTTTGTTATATTCTCAAGATTAATGTATATCATGAACTTCTATCATTACTATTATTATTTTTACTTCTGCCAAGGATGTTAAGTTTTTGTTGGAGTATGTGTTTTTTTTTCTACTGATGTTGTACAGAAAGTATACACATTTCACAGACTACATACACATTTTCCCTTGCTCCTATTTAAGTAGGGACATTTTTTTCTTTTGATTTCATGACCTTTGGTGCAGATCTGCACTCACTGACTCCTCTTGTTAATATTGTATATACATATATCTGTGTGCAATTTTTTTTTTATTTAATGTGTGGGCCACTTTGTGGTGCTCCGTATCATGGTGCCCTATTACCTTGATGCCCTAAGCATATGCTTACTTTGCTTGATGGTTAATCCACCCCTAATGGTGACAGAGCCCACATTTTACAATGACCAGCAACACATCTTTGGGCGATGTGGTTGGTATCCGGTTGTCTTTGCTCAGGGATGGCCAATTAGGTGCCCGCGGGCCACAAGTGGCCGCGACCTCCTTTTTGTGGTCCGCGGCGGATTAAAAATAAAATCAGGTTGCAATGAGTAAAATTTCCTGGGTAAAACTGATTTAAAATTTGTTACATTAACTTCTACCGTGGAGAAAGCTAACTCAAATATTCCCTAGTAGACTTATGTTTAAAACTCGGAACACTCTAGTAGTTAGTTTAACGTCAACTTTCTGTCATTCCCGGCCCATCCTTTTTTTTCTTTTGATCATCCTGCGATCGACATAAACAAAGGAAGAAGCCAACGAATGGTTCTAGAGCCGACTCTCGGTTCGGCGAGTTCAAACAGTTTCCGCCAAGAAATACTGTCCCCTGTCAGTCACCCACCTCCTCCACCCCAACACAGTCACCTCACAATTATTTTACTTTCAGTTTCTTTCTCTCCAAACCTCTTTTCATCAGGCAAAATTATATATCCGATCTGATCATTCTGATTTTGTCGAGTTACAGTGAACAGTTCCATTTTAACAGGAAACAGTGCTATTGTTGTATTTTGTGTTTTCATTGTCTGTTGCTTCGGTCGTGGTATAATATGAACAATAAACGTCAATTAAATTAAAAAATCATATTTTTCATGAGAAATGGGAACATGATTTTTTATTTATCAACAATAAGGATAGCACAACTTTTAATTTTCATAAGAACTGTTTCAAAAGACTCTATTATCAATGAAGAGCTACTGTCTTTAGATTCATTGCATAATACGACCAAAGGTCAAGACATTTATAGCTCAGTTATGAAAGTTGTTAACGGTATCGGTGACATAAACAGACTTTCAGCAATAGAAACAGATGGCGCTAAGTCAATGTGTGGTACTCAAACAGGTTTAGTTGGATTATTAAGGAAGGCTGGAATCCATTGTCCAGCATTACACTGCGCTATACACCAGGAGGCTCTGTGTGGCAAGATTCTGGACGTGGAGGATATTATTAAAACTGTAATAAATGGTGTGAATTTAATAAAAGGCGGGAATCGGTCTTTGGCACACCGACAGTTTATAAATTTTGATCAGAAGTTGAGGCGGAATATGGCGATTTGGTGCTCTACACACAAGTACGCTGGCTAAGCAGAGGGAATTGTCTGTGGTGGTTTTTTGCTTTGAGAAACGAGATAAAGCAGTTTTTAGAGAAACATGATACCAACAAAGAACTGATCAGAAAAATGTCTGATCCACATTTTAACAGCGTATTGACCTTTTTAACTGATATCACCCAGCACATGAATGAACTCAACGTGATGCTACAGGGACGTTCCCAAACAGTCTCAGATTTGGTAGGACACCTAGACGGATTAATAAGTCAACTAAAAGTTTTTAGATTTCCCCTAGCCAAAGAAAACTTCATTCATTTTCCTTCGTGCAAAGAATTGATTGAGGAGTGCAGTGACACTGATTTCAAAGTTTCTGTATTAATGTTAGACAAACTATTGGAGCAATTCAATTAACGATTTTCTGACTTCAGTGGTATACGACCAGAACTGAAATTGTTTAACAACAGTAGTAGTAGGGAAAAGGGTTTTGAACATATTTTAGTTAAGATACATGCACCAAAACTACACGAACCTGCATATTTCGGGCACCGTGCAATCTATGGTACCAGCCCTCGGTTATCGCGGCTTATCTCGAGTGGCCAGCACGCCAGGTCGGGGCTTATCTCGAGTGGTGACCTTGCAGATTATCTCAAGTGGTTAGGGCAGCACGCCGGCTATCTCAGCGGGTCGGACAGCGGTTCTGAAACTTGTGGTTAGGTCAGTCGGTGTTATTAGTGTCTACGCTTTTTAGTGTCGCTGACACGGTAACGTCATCAGCATGATCATCATGTGCCACCTTACCCTACCCTCCCCTCAACAGCATCATCACCTGTAATACAGAGACATTATACCCCCACCCTCGTCGTCGGCATGTACCATCAATATGTGTGTCCTACCATCAATATGTGTCCCCTCAACATCATCTTCAAGCCTCCCATTGGTGTCGCACAACTTTCGGCTCAGTGAGGAGTGTATTATAAGTGTGGGTAGTGTGACCATAAGGCCAGGCGTACAAATATGTCACGGGGTGTGTCGAAGAAGTATCGCTAACACTTAACATCGTTAGCATCATGTGTCGCTTGGCGTGTAGTAAGATTGTGCTAATAATCTAACATTAAATAGTGACGCTCTCTCTCTCTCTTTCTTTCTCTCTCTCTCTCTCTCTCGCTCTCTATTTCTTTCACATTAAATCAAATAAAAACAAAATTCGTTCGATATTTCACAGCTTTATTATTAATACAACAAATATTTGAACATATATTACTGTCCGGTTGATGATGATTTTATTCGTCTGGGCTTCCTTGGACACCACGAAGTCGAAATAGCCACGGTGCGAGCAAACGATAAATGATACGGTCGTTAATGTGTTGTCTCGATGAAAAAGGCATGAGAATTCTGTTAAGTTTCGCGCCACAACACTTAAGAAGTATATAATAAACACAATATAGACCGCACGTGTTGCTAAACAAATCTTGCAACACCCGTGGCTTGTAGACGAATGGAACGTGTGAGTTCCGCTCGATAAAGTTTAAAATATCCGTGTGTCAGGGAGGTAAACCGTAGGAATCGAAATACTCACATTCTCCGAGACCGTTGTAAAAGAGGGCCACCCAATGTTCACCAGGTTCGTGGACAAGGTCGGTGTTTATGACAAAGGCTGCGGTCGCGGTTGGGTCGATGCAGGGCGGTAAGTGGTTTTGTGGAAGGACACTAACAAGGGAACAGCGTCGAACGAAAATATCCGACATCAAAAGGCTGTAAATCTCCCTCGTGTTCATCTTCTTTCTCTCAAACGGCGAAGTCTGTTAGAATCTGCCGTGTCTTGGACACCTCGAGTACTGAGTCCAACTCGGCGTAGACGATGGAGTAGTTATGGGAGTGGCAAACTTGAGTTCTATCGACAAGGGTCCGCTTGTGGCTAGCTCAAAATGGGAGCCGTCCAGTAGGCTGGATGAGAGGTCAAAACCAAATAGACAAAATCCGTCCTTGAGCTCTCGATAATCAATGTTATTCCCAGCGTCCTTGCCAATCAGACCCATGGCCAGATTTGTACCAAAGAAAGCTCTCGCGTATTGATTTCGTTCAAAGTCCATAGTTAGAGGCTTTCCCGAGATACATTTCCCGTCGACCGTCGAGTTCATATAAGTCAAACCAAAGAGTTGAAAATTGAAAGGGTTAGCGGTATAAACACCATTAAAGGCACTGGTCGTAATCAGACATATCACTATACGGGTTAGTGTTTGAGATAAAAATAAATTGTCTTGACTGTGGGAGAACATCCCGCTAGCGTTGGAAAATGTCTAGATCGGGTACCGTGCATTCCCGCTTAAAACAGCTTTTTCGTCTGCTAGAGAAATCGCGGTGTTTAGCTTAGCTTTCCTGACCACGAGCGCAGCGTAGGTGATAATACTCTTATAACCCACAGACCTATCGGAAGCAATGAGGTTGAACACATCCTTAGAGGGCGTGAGTTTGATCTTTACATCGACTCTGTTTAACATATAACGATCTTGCACAAAGACATCAGAGTGCAAACGACCCATCATTTCAACCTCTTTACTACCCGAAGTCAAATCGCGCCGTGTTTTAAAACCCTCATTTCCTTTCATATCATCGTGATGACCTGCTGTGCCTTTGTAGAACAGATCGGCCGTCAAGTATCCCGTTTTCGCATCCTCCCCGTAGTTTAGCGTAGCCTCAAACACTGCTCTAAAAGGATAGGTATTCTCCGATGGTGTAACCAACGTGTCGTTTAGAGATACGTCGACTTGTGAAAATAGACTGTGAAGATAATTGTTGACTGGTCCTACCTCAACATCCGCTGGTACACTATCCCCATTGAGGAGGGTGATCATGACCCATAGATGTAAAAACGTGTTGAAAAGATCTAGATACTCCTCGCTGTTGCCCGAAATGAAAAACTCTATTGGTGTGCCATGCGACAAGGCTGCGATCTGACGAATTTCAATAAATTGACCAGAGTCTAGAGATGTCTGTGTTGGTGGAACGCTAAATAAATCCAAACCAGAGTGAAGACACCCACACGACTTGGGGTGAATGAGAGACATTATTAATCGAAATTATTACTTGCCACCTTCGTCTTCTTGTTGTGCACCGAATGAATGGGGAACTGTCTAGATGTCGGTTTTATCCTCTTCGTAACGGGTTCTCCCGGTGGAGGTACCTTCATAACGCGCTTTCTGCGTTGTCGTAAACCACTTCCTGATTGGTTGTTACCACTCAGGTGGTCTACAGCCCCGTGTATCAACCACTGACCGGCCTCCTTAGCTCGTTCTTTGAAAGCTTCACCGACATTTTTCCCGGCTAATGTGTCCTGTGCAACCTGCAGACCGGTCCCCAATCCTTCTCGGAGCAAGGCATTACCGCCTGTTTTTAACCAGGGTAAAATAGCCCTCCCGATTCCCCAAAAAAAACTACCGATTCCTCGACCGCTCTGACTTTGGCCTCCTATAAACACGGGCATTCCATTACCAGCCTGACAACAGTAAAAGTCTTCGTATAACTCAACATCGCGATTAAGGGGGGTGTGTCTCACCATTATACCAGCTCGAGATGCTTCTTCAGTCGAAAGTGTACCCTTAGCACCGACGTTCCGTGGGTGAATGGTTTTTCCATGCTCGTTGGCTAAAAGGATTTCCATGGTATCGAAGGAAAATCGACTCAGGGGTAGGTAGTGAGGCTTATCGTAGATCTGAAACACCACGGTGTGATTTCTATTGAAAACAGGCACGCTCCTGAAGAGAGGTACCATCACATCACCGACCGGTCTGGGGGAAACGAGATCGCAGTAGACGTAGACATTCTTCGCAACACTTTCAAAGTCCATTACGCCCACGCTGTAGATATCGGGAGTTGTGTCTGATATAGAGGTCGTGGGGAAGGCTAACATGTTTTTCAACGCTTATGGTAACGCTGACCATTTTTTTCGTAGAGTTTCAAGATGGCTTTATTCATCTCCTTTGCGTAAATGAATCTCATTTTTTTCGCTGTGATATCCGTGTTCCAATCCTCCGCCTCCGCTTTTACGATCAACGCATTCAACGCTTTGATGAAACCATCGAGTTTCTTGTATAACCCCGGCTCCAGGGTCACGTTGAAATGTAATCCATCATCGCAAATATCGTCGTTAGCAAGAGATTCGTAACGAATCCAGACATCACCCTCTATTACATTGAAAAAATTAAGCGGAAACTGTATCTCCACATGGGCGATCTCATACTGCGTCGAAATGTCAATGGTCTGAGGGAGTTTAACGAAAAAGTGGCCGTGGTTATTATCCTTAAATAGTTCCATCGATGCATTGCTGGGTAGGGTGGCATAAAAACTCATTTTACTTGTTTCACCGTCGCCTCTCCAAGTTTGGATTCGGTAGCATGTAACCCAAACACCTGCTCAGTAGGGCTATCCACAGTTTTCCGTCCTTTGCATCTGGCTTTTCAGTGGTTAGATTGAACAGCGAGACCGCTACAACGGTATATATAACTACCACTTGATAAATAAAGACAAGTTCTAAGTAGGGGGATAGTTTCCCAAACACCGATCCCCTGCGTGGTTCGCTCTCTCCTCACTCCCGAGTTTACGGCTCGAAAATCGGTCTCTCCAAATGTTACCACTTCTTCTTCTTCTTCTCCTTCTCTCATTTCTAGTTTTTGTATCTGGCAATGTACTTGGTCGGTATCCAACTGTTGAATTAGGAATCGTAGCCAAACCACTTGACTAAACTCTCTTTTCCACCAAATGATGTGCGACGCTCGGTTATGATACACTCGATTCTGTACTCGTGCTTGTCTCCAACTTTTAAAATTTCTGGTGTGTAGAATGACCCTTCTATCTCATCGCCCTTGTCGTCTTTCAATACATATGTAACGGGGTTTGTTTCATTTACTCGACTGATGGAAAACAGTTCCTCCGTCCAAGCCGGGGCATAACCCTTTTTAAAATTGGCTCTGCCCAGGACCAGTCTAACTCGATCACCGACCTTATACAGGGGTCTTTCAAATTTAAAATTGGGTTTGTTAATATACAACGTGTTCCATACCTGTTCTTGATTGTCTGCGTTGACGTCGACCAGTGCCATTTTTATACTTCTGTGATACGAATGGTTACGAATGGCTTCGAAGTAGGGCGGGTAGGACTCGGACATAAGACAGTTGATTGGATTTCGTGAAATATCGCCACATCCGTTGTTTCAGAGTCCTATTAAAGCGTTCCACCACGGCGGCCTTAATATCTTCGTTCTGTGTAGTGAAAAAGTGAACGTTGTTGTCAGCGAGGAATTTCTGAAATGTTCTGTTCAGAAACTCTGAG
Source organism: Megaustenia siamemsis (assembly GCA_032433765.1). Classification (NCBI taxonomy): domain Eukaryota; kingdom Metazoa; phylum Mollusca; class Gastropoda; order Stylommatophora; family Ariophantidae; genus Megaustenia; species Megaustenia siamemsis. Next base: position 30,833,772 of record JAVIAB010000107.1, read on the forward strand.
CCTTTATCCGTTTGAAAACTCGCGGGTTTCCCATCGAGAAATATCTTACCGACGGCTTCCACTAAGGATTTCCCCGTTTTGGTTTGTATCAGTACAGACCATGCGAATTTACTGAAAACGTCCACGCAAGAAACCAAATACGAATACCCATCGTTGTGTTTTTTCAAATGTCTCAAATCAATTAGGTCTGCCTGGTATTGCTTTCGGGGTCCACTCGTTATAATGGGACGCCTTTCAAATCTGCGCCGAATTGGTTTATGAAGGGTATAGGTATCCTTATGACTCAACCATCGATTGATCTCTTTAAGTCCTATTTTGGTGTTACGTTGCAGGGCCGTTGCACCACTATACGCCCCTGGTCGATTAGGGTCAAAGTAATGACGTCTCAATATTTTCCCCACCGTTCCCATTTTGGTGTTGGGATTCTGCTCTTTCTTTTTTTAGGTCTCAGTTTATACGTGGTTAACTGCGGAGAATTTTCATTACCTATCTTTGGAGTTTCCGCTGCTGTTGTCTTGGTCTGCTCTGGTGATATCTCGATTGATGATGGTGGTGGGGAAGGTGTTTCTTCTGTTGATGTGTTGTGTTTAATGAGTTCGACTGAGCCCAATGAGCGTCGTTTATACTGCTCCAATCTAGTTAAATACTAATGCAGAGCACGTTGGTACACTCTGGCCTTATCAGCGGGTGCTAAATCATCGCGGAATAGGATACGTTGCATTTCATCATCTAAATCTCTCAAGTTGTCACCGATCGCCTCGGGCGAGGTATACGTGCCAGTAGTGTGTTTAAGACTCTCTAGGAATCGCGTATCCATCAAGATCATTGTTACGCACCTAGTACTCCGATGAGTGTACTCAATATAGGTCGGAGCAAAGCACCTATGAACCCGCCGGTTTGTAGAATCTCTTTCCGCTGCTTAAGATTCGGTTTCTTTTTAGTGAGAAGTCTCAACTTGTTCTTGTGTCGACGTAGCTCGCACTTCTGTCGCTGAGTGAGTCAAACATTACCTTTTAATATGTTATTACAACACTCGCACAAAAAGTTAATGAGTTTGGGAGAGGCTGTTTTCAATATGGCTATTAAACCACTCGGCGAGGCGGCGCGCATACATTTCAACATTTCACCGTGCCGTCTAAGTGATTCATCGCACATGATTCTCTACTTTGGCACGTAGACGATTTGTCTCTCCCCTGGGAATATTTTTGTTCTCAACCTAAGATTATCAGGTGTGTCCTGACGAAGGTCAACCAGCAAGTAACCGTGAGGAGATGCTGTCGCGTCCTTAAAACTATCTTGGAGGTACCCCACCTGTCGTGGGTACATTTGTTTAGTCAGATTTATAATTTGACTTCCGTCCCTCGGGTCCTTGAACAGGACTAAATAGTGTGTATTGAGACTTGTGGTTCGATGTTCTTTATTTTTTCCGAATAGATTTTGAACAATGTACATCACACTAATATCTCTGTGATGACTACCTTTGGTAAATAATTGTGTTACCCTCTCGTCCGTCGATCAAATCGTCGATGATGATCAGTCTTCTCTTCTTACAACCGTCCAATTTATCGATGTCTGGTAGACCCTCAATAAATCTCACTGACTCCATAGTATCGTATATCGGTTGCCATTCGACATAACACCATATAACTTCCTCCGGTACTGGGACAGTTAGCTCGTGAAGGTTATGTATAAACTTTTGGACAAATACCGTTTTCCCACATCCTGTAGGCCCGGCTATCAGAGCTGTGAATGAGTGTTTCCAGCGCGGATCCGTCCTCACAAGTGATACTTTAGTTTTTAGAACCGCTGTCCTAACCACAAGTTTTAGAACCGCTGTCCTAATGAGATAATCCCCGACCCGCTGAGATAGCCGGCGTGATCGGGAGTGCGTGATTCGAGATAGTCGGCGTGAGCGAGAGAGAGCTACGACCCACCCACCATCCGACCCGCGAGATAACCGGTGTGAGCATTGACGACCCAAGTTTTAGAACCGCTGACCTAACCACAAGTTTTAGAACCGCTGTCCGACCCTCTGAGATAGCCGGCGTGCTGCCCTAACCACTTGAGATAATCCGCGAGGTAACCACTCGAGATAAGCCCCGACCCGGCGTGCTGGCCACTCGAGATAAGCCGCGATAACCGAGGGCCGGTACCATAGATTGCACGGTGCCAGAAATATGCAGGTTCGTGCAGTTTTGGTGAATGTATCTTAACTAAAATAGGTTCAAAACCCTTTCCCTACTACTAACAACCCTATGAAGTGTGGCATTTTCCAACAACATGACACTTTTCAGTTGGAGTTATATAACCTCCAAAGTGACCCCTTTTTCAAATCAAGGATGGAGATAAGAGTTTACTTTTGGAAACTTGTGCCACAGGAAAAATATCCCGCATTGAGTGATTTCAGTTTGAAAATTATTTCTATGTTCGGAAGCACATATATATGTGAATGCGCTTTTTCAACAATGAAGGAGATTAAATCGTCACAAAGAAACCGACTCACTGACAGCCACCTTCAGGATTTATTACGGATATCATCATCATCTTTACACATTGACTTTGATGAACTTGTTGCTGCACATGAACGTCCACATTGTTCTCATTAAGGTTTGTTACATGTCAACTTTAAAATGACCTAACTAAAACATGTTTGTTAAACAATTTAAATAACAAATGTTATTCATTTTTATAAATCAACTAGGCATTTTTAACTCTGTTGCAATAAAATGATTTATGTAAGCAAATAATGCCGATAAATAACAAAAAATATTACCTTAAAACAAATGCCAAGTTTATTTGTATTGATGTTGTTATGTGTGTGACCCGCCACAAAAAAAAAATAACAAAAAAGTGGCACGCCATTTGAAGGAAATTGGCCATCCCTGCTTTACAAGAAAAGTCTTTATTACCCATTTTTAGAGTCTGGGTGAATCCTTCAGGTCTGTAGGTAAACAAAATATTTACCATATCTAGGATTTGAGCCTGGACACTTATAATCAGTAGCAAGCACACAAACCATTCAGCCACCGAGGCTCCCACTTCTTTTTGTAACAATACTTATACAGGGTGTTTGTAAAGTCGCAGTGCAGTGAATTTCTACTCTCGGAAGAAAAACGTCACCAGAAATGCGGTTAACTAATGCGTCACACAAATTGTAAAATATTCAAATATACTTGACTGCTATCGGCGAGCTTATAATGGGTAATGTTGGTATTAACACAATAAAGTTGTGCCTAAAGCATATGTTGAAAATGTCCACCACGGGCCTCAAGACATGTCGCGATTCGTCTTTCCATATTTGCGAAAACCTTCAGAATAATGTCTGGTGATATTTGTTTAATCTTGTCTACTATTTCAGTCTTTAGGTCATTAATTGTCTGCGGATTATTTTCATAAACTTTCCCCTTCAATGCCCCCACAGATAATAATCTGGGGGTGTTAGATCTGGTGAACGAGCAGGCCAGATTCCACGTGAAATAATGCGATTTGCAAATATGCTTTCTAAACAATTGAGTGTTGTTGTGGCTGTGTGTGCTGTTGCCCCATCCTGCTGAAACCAGGATTCCATAATTTCCCGTTCTGTAAGGTGTGCTATGAACGGTCCCAGAATTAAAGTACGGTAACGTTCTGCATTTATTGTTTCATTAAAAAATATAGGTCCTATTATCCGCATACGACTTATAGCGCACCACACTCCGACTTTTTGATCGTAAAGCGGCACTTGATGAAATTCATGGGGGTTTTCACTGCTCCACAGCCGATTGTTCTGACTGTTCACATAACCGAATAAATGAAACCCGGCCTCATCAGTGAAAAAAGTGACGTCAAGGATGGCAGCGCCATGTTCATAAAATAAAATTCTGAAACCACATGCAGTAGTTTAAACGGGATTCATACTCTCTTTCTTGGAGTTGAGACACTTCAGTTAATTTGTATGGACGATAGTGTAGTTCACTTCTTAAAACCTTGTGAACAGAACTCTTAGATATTTGCACCTGTTGAGACAAGTGGTTTAAAGATGCATTTGGACTCATTGTAATTCTGTCTTGGAGTTCCATAATTTGGTCTTGTGAAATTGAAGGTCTTCCAGATCGGTGGGTGTTTCTTTAATGACTGTGCATTATTTGAAAATCTAGTTGTTCCAATTTATTTATGTAAATCACGCATCATGTACTGCTGTAGCTTGTTCCTTTTTCGGTAAAGTTAAACATATCACATCACTATTCACAAAAGGTATTCGAAATATCCACCACGTTTTAGTTGGCAAATGTTGATACGTTTTTTCATATTGTCAAAAACCTTACGCAGTATGGGCTGTGTAACATTATTAATGTTGTTGGCGATTGAAACCTGCAGCTCATCGAGTGTGTGGGGATTGTTTTCGTACACTTTTCCTTTCAGTTCACCCCAGAGATAGTAGTCCATGGGAGTAAGATCAGGAGACCGTGCAGGCTAAATTCCGCGAGAGATTATACGATTAGCAAAAATTTCATATAAAAATTCCAGTGATTTTACAGCAGTGTGAGCAGTTGCGCCATCTTGTTGAAACCAAGCTTTTTCAATTTCTGGCTCAGAAAGTTGGGTTACGAATCGCTCCAGTATGTTAATCCTGTATCTTTCTGAATTTATTGTGTCATAGAAGAAAATTGGGCCGATTATCCGCTGACGACTCATTGCACACCACACTCCTACTTTCTGATCGTGGAGAGGCACTGGGTGCAATGCATGTGGATTTTCATCACTCCAAAGACGATCATTCTGCCTATTCACGTACCCAGACAAATGGAACCATGCTTCATCTGTGAAGAAAGTGAAATCAAGGATTTCCTCACCTTCTTGGGCTAGAAAATTCTCAAACCACATACAATAATTAATTCTGGATTGGTGATCTAATTCTTTTAATTGAGGAACGACGGAAAATTTGTACGGATGTAACTTTAATTTTTTTTTCAGAACTCTATGAACAGTACTGCTTGATTTGTGTACTTGTTGAGCCAGCTTTCTTATTGATTTGCCAGGACTCATTAGAATGCTGTCCTCGATGTTGAGAGATGTTACTTCAAGAACAGATGGTCTACCAGGACGGCTAACATCATGTACACTACCGGTGTTTTGAAATTTGATTATTAAATTACTCACAGTATTTCGATGAAGCACTGGTGTATCAGGAAATCTATTCACAAATTGTTCAACAACCCCATTCGAATACTTGCCGCCGTTACGGAACACATGCTCCACTATAAATACTCTTTCTTCAATCGTTAACACCATTGTAAGCCAGATCTATCATGTAGCAGTGATGTTTAAATGAACACGTAAATGGTGCTTGAACTATTACGTCATACATAGATAAAATTTAGGTGCGTAATTATTTCAACAGCAAAAAATGCACAGTCATTAAAGAGACACCCTATATATCTGTTGTTGTTTTCCAGCTTTCACACGCATACGTGAGGGTTGATAGTACATTTGATTTGAATAGTCTAAGTTTTGTGTTTGTGCTGATGAATTTTAATTTCCACAACTTTTCAAGATAATGAAATAACTAAGTAATAATAACTAATTAACTAAGTAACAATTAATCTATTGTTAAATTAGCTATCTACATAAACCAACTAACTAACCTTTGCAGTACTTGGACCAAGCATATCTCCCCAAACGGTCTATGCAAGCCTCTATGAGACCTTTTTCCGTTGTGTTATTGTTAGACAATTCTTTGCAGCATACCTTATCTTTATCTTCAGTATCTTTGAACACACTCTCACAGGTGTGAGTTAATTCGCTGCAAAATTGAGAATCTTTCAGGCAGCATCTTCTATAAGGGGGACAAGCAAATTTGTTTGATGGACAATCATCTACTGTTGTTAAATCACCAACAATAGGAAATCCACTTGTGACTGAAACAGAAATGCAATAAAATACAATTTAAAAATATTAAAACATTTGTCTACTATAATTTAATTCTATACTTTAAATAAACATACGCACCTACTCACGAGTATCTATATCTATCTATCTGTTGACCTTTCGAGCCGTAGCCGGCCCATAGGGCATAGACACATACACTTTCTTATAGACTCAAGACTATACAGATGAACAATTAGAAGCATACTATGAAGATCTAAATAAAGTTATGAAGCGAGTTAAGTCTTCGGACATCTTGATTGTAATGGGTGACATGAACGCTAAAGTAGGAAAAGGCAGATATAAGACCATTATAGGAAATCACGGTTTAGGAAAACGAAATGACTAAGGAGAAAGATTAAACAATTTTGTGAAGAAAACAGGCTGATAATATGTAACACCTACTTTGAGCAAGAGAAAAGGAAACTGTACACATGGAAAAGCCCTGGAGACAAGAAGAGGAATCAAATAGATTACATAATGATAAAAGAAAGGTTCCGTAACAGCGTAAAGAAAGCCAAAACCTACCTTGGAGCAGATATTAATTCAGACCACAATCCTGTAATGATTAAAATGAAAATCAAACTAAAGAGAAACAAACAAAAAAGACTAACTCAGCAATACCAATAGATATAACAGCTTTATGTCAAAAAGATACTAAAGAAACATATACAATACAAGTAAAGAACACATATCAGAAGCTGACAATGTAGCGAATCAAATCAGAGAAAGGGGTATGTTTACAGAAATTGGGAAAAAATGACAAATAATCAACAATAGAAAAAAAATATGGACCAAAGCAGGATAGAACCCGTACTCAGTGGCACAGCGCCCTGCCACGAAAAGCCAAACGCTAGGGAACACTTTCTGATGATCGCCTCGGAAGTTTCCCTCTATAATAATACTCATTTATTATTATTTGTCTTCGGTACACAATGTACCCTGATCGTACTTCGCTTGTAAGCAGGACCGTTCAGAACTGGCTTCTTGATTCTCCGATTTATATGCGCCCGCGACAAACTTCCACCTCTGCTCAGTGCCGTAGCGTGGGTAACCACTGCTGGAATAAAGAAGTGGCTGCACATTGAAGACTTGTGTTGAAAAGGTCACCTAAACTTTATTCAGCAACCCTAACAATGTAGAACTATTCACAAGATATTTACAAACTGAGGAAGTGAGTTTTTATTGGATAAGGGGCGAAGTATATGAGTCCCTGCATGGATTTCTATTCTTTAGGGCTTCACAATTTACAATTGTGACAAACATCAAAGAAATTCGCCGCTTTAAGAAAACTGCAGCTGCAAGATATTTGTTAAATATACATTTAAAGGGTCTTTTGCATTCTAATAACATTTGGAAAATTTCAAATGTTTTTAACAAATGTTTACTGCGTAATAGCGTTTTGAAGTTGGGCACATGATTTGAAACGAACTATAAAAGCAAGCTCTCCAGAGAATATTCACACGTAGGGAGGAATAGGATCCGCGACGCTGTTAGGCGTTAGCCTGTAGGGGCTCAGCAAGCCCAAAGTTAGATATTAGGAGCTAGTTAGAACCAAGATAGCACAGAGTCTCTCGTGTGTTAAAGAGATAGTGAAGTTATATTAGAGAAAGGAGCTAGGATGTTAACAAACCAGACTAGCAAGAACACTATCAAACAGGCTAAGCGAGATAGAAGACCGGATGCGAGATTGTCCAGTAGCGGATGTAAATTTCCTTATCCAGATGTGCGAATGGCCGAGCGGAAAGTATCGACCGCTGGCCGTTGTAAATATCTTGTGAATAGTTTGACATTGTTAGGGTTGTGAATAAAGTTTAGGTGACCTTTTCAACTCAAGTCTTCAGTGTGCAGCCACTTCTTTATTCCAGCAGTCGTTACCTACGCCATGGCGCTGAGCAGAGGTGGAAGTTTGGAGCGGACATGTGTTTTCCTTCCAATAGAATTCCTCTACGTCATCTACTCACGTCTATGTTTACACTCTTAACAGTCACGAGATTCCTGCTTTACCTCTAACACAATTCTACTCCTATTTCTCGTGACTATTTCCCGTGCTATGTTTCCCAACTCCAAAGGTGTCTGGAAACGTCATTATCTAACTATCTTCTATGTTTACGTCATTATCTATCTTCTATGTTTACGTCATTATCTAACTAACTTCTATGTTTACGTCATTATCTAACCATCTTCTATGTTTACGTCATTATCTATCTTCTATGTTTACGTCATTATCTAACTAACTTCTATGTTTACGTCATTATCTAACCATCTTCTATGTTTACGTCATTATCTATCTTCTATATTTACGTCATTATCTAACTAACTTCTATGTTTACGTCATTATCTAACCATCTTCTATGTTTACGTCATTATCTATCTTCTATGTTTACGTCATTATCTAACTTCTATGTTTACGTCATTATCTAACCATCTTCTATGTTTACGTCATTATCTAACTAACTTCTATGTTTACGTCATTATCAAACTATTTTCTATGTTTACGTCATTATCTCATTACTGGTGTCAGCCGAGCGGTGATAGAAAAAGTGGTTGGGGATGGTAAAAGAAACATGCATGTTCTGAGCAGTCACCATAAGGCGTTTGGAGCTTTGTTCACCCCTGTTGGACATAAAATTAACGTTTGACCCTATCGGGATTCGAACACGCGTTCTCCTGGTTTGAAGTCCGGCGAATTATCAATCCGGTCACCCGCTCTCACGACATTATAATCGTACAACAAATGCCATCATCATTGAGCGCCGTCTCCGCATCGAAGCTTGGCTACCATGGAGCGCCATTCCGTTCTGTCTCTTGCTTTGATGGAGCAAGTTGTCATAGGCTGAATGTATATATATCCTCAAGTACCGTGCATGCTGGAGTAGGTGATTATGTCTCTCCCGAACTTTCTATCTCGACAGTTATTTATCATTTTCGTTGTTGACCTGCCAAGTCATTCTTTTAAACTGTCTGGTATCTTTTCTCTTTGCCTCTCTCTATCTCTTCGTCTCTCAATTTTCCCAGTTGTTATAATATATTCCAGCTGCTCCCTTCTCATTACATGGCCAACAAAATTATGATTGTTTCTTCCTAATATTGGAAATTAGCTCTCTTTTTGCTTTGGCCTCTTTCAGAACGTTTTCATTACTCTTCTTAGCTGTCCATGGTATTCTCAACATTCTCCTGTAAAACCACATTTCTACAGTCTCCAGTGATTTTCATGTCTGTTTTCCTATTGTCCATGATTCACATCCATATGTTAAAAAAAGAAAGCAAAACTGAAAGACTCAGCCTAAATAGCAAAAAGACAGAAGTAATGGTAACAACAAAGAAAAAGTCATCACCGCAGTGCACAATAAAGACAAGTGGAATTTAAATATTTGGGAGCATGGTTAACCTCATATGATATATGTAAAACAGAGGTGAGATGCAGAATGGCTCAGGCAAAAACAGCTTTCCAAAAAAAAAATGAGGAAGATACTGTGCAATCTATTTTTAACAATAGAAACAAGAAAAAGAGTTCTTAATATTATGCAGAGCCAGACACTATATATATATATATATATATATATATATATATTAGTGGCGTATTCTCTATGCTACCGCAGCTAGCCTGAACATATTAACGATATACAAAAAGGAAATGATAATTTATTATATTTTTTTCATAATTATATTACAAATTTTCGAATATTCTATTACACATTTCGTAGGCCAATATGATTTATTTGCTTTGATTTGCATTTATTAATGCTAGTTTTTCCTATGGCCACTATAACGTTTGTGAATGAAGCCGAATCTAAGGTAGTACATGAAACCGCTAAAAGTAGCGGAACAGTTATCTTCTCTCCGACTTAGAATTAATGATCTTGACATTCAAAAATTCCCGTCAAAATTATACGGCGAGAGATACCTGTACAAAATGCGGTTTCATGGGTTATTTTTAGCTTTAGCCAATCATAAGCGCCACAAAGTGAAAGTGAAACTATGTATGATTACCGGAACTTCAAAACCTATTTATAACTACGTTATGCGCATCAACATCTGTAGAGAGAACTTTTTCTGCTCTCAAGAGAATCAAATCTTATTGTCACTCAACTCAGACACAAGAACGCTTATCTGGTTTGGCATTAATGTCCATTGAGAAATCATTCCTTCAGAAACTTAGAAACCAACCCAACAGTACGTTCAATGACATGAAACTATGTATGATTACCGGAACTTCCTAACCTATTTATAACTACGTTATGCGCATCAACATCTGTAGAGAGAACTTTTTCTGCTCTCAAGAGAATCAAATCTTATTGTCACTCAACTCAGACACAAGAACGCTTATCTGGTTTGGCATTAATGTCCATTGAGAAATCATTCCTTCAGAAACTTAGAAACCAACCCAACAGTACGTTCAATGACAAAGTCATCGAGACACTTTCGTCCCAAACAAGATGGATAGAGTTTATATATATATAAGCAGAAACAAAATAATAATGAAAGGGAGACTAATTAACACAAAACAAATTGGACTACATATATGTACTGTAAGAGAAGAAGTACACAAGATAAAAGAATTATAAGAAGCCAGATGCAAGACAAAATGTAAAGGTGCGAAGAAGAAATTAGACGACAAAAACCACTAGATTACAAGTTGAACAGGTAAAGCTGAGAAATAATAAGCTATAGCAACAATTAAATAAACTGAATGAGAGGATCAGTAATTAAGAAAATAAAAGAAGCATTGTATAACAGCATAAAAAAAGGTAACAAAAAACGACGGAAAATGAGGCAACGGATGGATTGAATGAATGGATGGTGTTCAATTCTCTGTTCTGTTTTCTTGTCTAATGTCCATGTTTCTGCACCATATAGGAATATTGAGAAGATGTAACATTTTGCTATTCTTAGTTTTAGCCCTGGTGTTATTTGTTTTGATGTTAGTATGTTCTTCATGACATTAAAATTACTTTTTGCCATTCCTATTCTTTTGTTTATTTCAGTTGTACATTTTCCATCACTGGTTATAGTATGTCCAAGGTAGTTGTAGCTCTGAACTGTCTCCATGTCTATTCCTTCAATTTTGATATCCACTTGTGGGTTTTGAGTATTTCCTTTGTGAAAATGATCTATGATCATAGTTTTAGTTTTTTTTAATATGCACATCTAGTCCATATTTTTTGCTTGTCATGTTTATTTCATTAAGTAATTGTTGTAGATCTTTAGGATTTTCTGCTAGTAGTACAGTATCATCAGCATATCTTAGGTTATTGATTATCTTTCCATTAATGTTTAGGCCTGGCATCTCTATGTTTTTAAAGATTTGCTCAATGTATAGATTGAACAAGCTTGGTGATAGGATGCATCCCTGTCTTACTCCTCTTTTTATATTAATGGGTGTAGAGTTCACTTTGTTATATTTTATTATTGCTGTTTGATGTCAGTATAGATTACATATTAGTCGCATGTCCATGTCATCTAGATGTATCTCTTTTAGGCATTCTACAAGGACATTTTGAGCAGAGTAAAATATGTTATGACGTGATAAGACTTATTTAGCATGACGAATAATGACAATATGTCGTACTCAAGGTCGACATGGCATTGTTGACCATGACGTACTGTGGCAGACACCCACCAACAATATATATTGGGGCGAAAAATTGTAATTAGATATATATATATATATATATATATATATATATATATATATATATATATATATAACGAGGAAATTAGAGAAATCGCCAATCAACCACTAATATCTTCAGTAATAAAGAAAAGACGATGGTCATATGTTGGACATGTGATGAGAAGAGATAATAACCGAATAGCAAAACAAGTCCTCATATGGGAAACAACAGGTAATAGAAAAAGAGGAAGATCCCGGGAGACACTGAGAAGCACATTGATGAGAGAGGCAAGAGCAGCAGGATTCGGCTCCCTCAATGAGATAGAGCTGCTTGCACAGAACAGAGACAAATGGCGAGATTTGATAAAATATCTTTAAAAGAATTGAAAACTGCTAGAACAAAAATTCAGATAGAAGAAGGTGTATCTTGGTCTACGCCCTATGGGCCGGCTACGGCTCGAAAGGTCAATAGATAGATAGATAGATATAATATATTATATATTTATATAATATATATTTATATAATATATATATATATATATATATATATATATATGATTTTGACTTACAGGGATCTATTAATTAGAGTGTTTGACGAGAGTTATTGTTTAATATAGAAATGTTTGATACTGTAAAATATATTGATTTTTTTTCATTGCTAGCTGTAGTTAAATTGTTATGTGAACTAATTTAGAGTTGATTAGAACTATGTTAACGATGAATGAAGAGTTTCATTGCTAGCTGTAGTTAAATTGTTATGTTAACTAATTTAGAGTTGATTAGAACTATGTTAACGATGAATGAAGAGTTTCATTGCTAGCTGTAGTTAAATTGTTATGTTAACTAATTTAGAGTTGATTAGAACTATGTTAACGATGAATGAAGAGTTTCATTGCTAGCTGTAGTTAAATTGTTATGTTAACTAATTTAGAGTTGATTATAACTATGTTAACGATGAATGAAGAAAATTGACTATTTACGATGGTTTAAAATAACTGGGTAAAATGGCGAGAGAATGTTAGAGGGCGAGACGAGTGCAGGAAACAAGCACTCAAAGATTGCACTCAAGTAAGTCTCGAAATAAGACCGGGAAGTATAAAGATTGCATGGCTGATTGAAGTCACGAACAAGGAAACGTAAAGACGAGATCGCATAGCTAGGCACTAATCTTATTTCTACTTTGCCTACTCCACTTCAACACTCGAATTTGTGTGTTTATTGTGAATAGTTTGTTTTTTTATATCTGATGAAAGCTTCTGCCGAAACGTTGTAGCTCATCTTGTCTTCCTGTTATTTAACTGCTCAATACCATTTTATTTTTTTTTCTTTATGGTACCGCAGGACGCCGTGCAAGCGCGACCATAGAACTTGGAGTCAGTCATCTGCATGAAAAGTGATGCGTAAGGTAAACTTAGAAAAAAAGAGAGAAATGACGAAATAGACAAGAAGCTATGAAACGGCAAAATAATAATAATAATAATAATACGTCAATGGGAATAACGAAAAAGATAAACAAATCGGACTTCCGGTTTCAAGATGGTGGAATAGAGTTTACGTTCTCTCGACCGTTGTAGGATTTGCATTTGGAGACTGATTAATTTCAGGTCTCCAATGCAGATATCTGCGTTAAAGTCAACCTGATGTTCCACTTAACGGATTTGTGCCGGTGCTGCTGAGTCGTGCAAATGGCAATGTTCCTTTTTGGCAGGTCAATTGTTGTGAATGCGACCTTCCCCCGTCTTGGAGTTGATATGCGGTTTACGTCAACTCAGTGAATGCTGTTCAACATTCGTCGTTGGAATTGTTTGACGCCAATTATTTACAAGTTACAACTCATTATTAATATGGACTGCTCTGCCAAGTCAGCAGTAAAAAAATTGTAATAAAATAATTTACAATTTTAATATATAAAAAAAGCTTTATATTTAAAGCATAGTCGAGTTTTGACAAAAGATATGATACCGTCTGACTGGACCATCCGACTGGACTACCGACGTTCGGACAACCCGTGTTCGATCCCCGCTGGGAACAGTGTGAGTTGTACTCGTGGTTGGAAAAAAAAATTATCCCCACGGTCGACCCAGCCGTTGGTAGAAATGGGTACCAGGGTATTACCCTGGGAAGGTGAGGAATGTTGCCTCGCATCTGAGTTTCGATGCTTGAGGCGACACTATACAGAAATCTCCGAACATTTCTGGATAGGCGGCCGAGCACATATGGGTGTAGACTCGCGTGCTAAGACGCCGGTTCAAGTCTCGTACTTTACCTTTAAGATATCGTCATGTATATCTACAGCATAGTCGAGTTTTGACAAAAGATAAGATATCGTCATGTATATCTACAGCACAGTCGAGTTTTAACAAAAGATAAGATATTGTCATGTATATCTACAGCACAGTCGAGTTTTAACAAAAGATAAGATATCGTTATGTATATCTACAGCATTGTCGAGTTTTGACAAAAGATAAGATATCGTCATGTATATCTACAGCACAGTCGAGTTTTAACAAAAGATAAGATATCGTCATGCATATCTACAGCACAGTCGAGTTTTAATAAAAGATAAGATATCGTTATGTATATCTACAGCATAGTCGAGTTTTGACAAAAGATAAGATATCGTTATGTATATCTACAGCACAGTCGAGTTTTAACAAAATATAAGATATCGTCATGTATATCTACAGCACAGTCGAGTTTTAACAAAAGATAAGATATCGTCATGCATATCTACAGCACAGTCGAGTTTTGACAAAAGATAAGATATCGTCATGCATATCTACAGCATAGTCGAGTTTTGACAAAAGATAAGATATCGTCATGCATATCTACAGCACAGTCGAGTTTTGACAAAAGATAAGATATCGTCATGCATATCTACAGCACAGTCGAGTTTTAACAAAAGATAAGATATCGTCATGCATATCTACAGCACAGTCGAGTTTTAACAAAAGAGAAGATATCGTCATGTATAACTAGAGCACAGTCATGAATGTGGAAATCTGTCATTGGTTGACATGATGGGAGTACAGATAAAGGGCATACAAGAAAGTAGAACCTAGAATGTAAGGAATAAACAGAGAAACTACCGCAGTAGTTATATATCGCAAGACTGGAGGATATAATACTAGTAGACGTAAAAAAAAATTCATGCTGATTTTTTTTTTTTTTTTTTTTTTTTTTTTTTTTTTTTTTTTTTGGTTGCGTTCGCCAGTTTTACCTCTGACGAAGTCCCTAGAGACTAGGAACTGAATTTTGCGTGTTAATTCGTGTGCACAAGTGTCCCTTGCCGCACAGGCAGATTACTCCGACTTCGGAGGTACTCATATTTTTTTCCGTCCATAGGTAATGACGTTTCAAGCGGGACATCGCTGCTGAGACCAGGGGTGGTTGCCGCAAAGAGAAATCATGAATAAAAATTCCCAACTAGCTGAGATTTGAACCCACAACCGCTCTGTCTCAAGGCCGGCGTCTTGCCTCGAGACCAACCAGTTCCCCCATTCGTGCTGATAGTAAAAAAAAAAAAAGTAAAGTGCCCCCGTCACGCCAAGTGGTGTATAGGGAAATATGGTGTTAGTGACCATCAATTTTACAGAACTTCAGCACATGATTTTTGGGGTAATGTGGTCGCTATTACGTCCGTGCTGCTTTACTTTCCCAGAAAAAAATCCGGTACCCATTTAAGGCTGGGTGAACCCGGAAGCCGTCGGTTGGGATCGAACCCTACCTCTTGTCCTTTGTGGTCCAGTTCACTAACCACTGAGCTATCGCAGCTCCCATTCGTGCTGATGAATAGAATATATTTTCTCTTGGAGCTTACTTATATAGGAGAGAATAGAACAGGATATTGCTAAATGAACTGCCAGACGTAGTGATAATCGTAAATTAGATATGAAAGAATACACTTAGAATAACTAGATAGATATAGTTATGGAAGGCCCAAGTATCACTGCAAAAGAATTAATATCCATAATTGCTCAACCTCCCGTACCAGTGGAATATATGGAAGATATGTTTGATTGATTGAGTTACACCAAAGATATGTTTGATTGACTGAGTTACACTGTAACGTTGCACTGTGTTCTGCGCCAGTGGCCCAGTGCATCCGATTTCAGCCAGCATTTTGTTCAGGTTTGTTTTCTTAGCCCCAATCTTCGTGCAAGGCAGCAGATGATCTTTTCTGTAGGGGGATTCTGCCCTTAGATGGTTGGCCCTCCCAGGTTTACGAGCACCATCTGCCCGAGTCGCTAGAGGTGACTAACAGACATGCGACTTGTAATATGAGGAAACTGCAACAAGGAACACCTTTCATGCACAGCCTCCAACTGTTCCCGCCGCCTATCCCCATATACCGGTAAGTCACGTCCTCTTGAAAATCATGGTCGTCGTAGCACTTGATGATGTTAGGTGATCGTTGATGACTCCAATTCCGAACATATAGACACACGCTGTCAGTCGTTAAATTATCCCCGTCGCACATCAAACAGCAAACCGTAAGATTTGCGCAGGGCCGGTTTAGGGAACCATTACGATGACGTAGCACACAACAATGTTGCTGAACACATAATCTCGCTCCCTTTAGATTTCTGTCTGATTAATCTAGTGTAAGCAGCCTACGACGAACAAAACACGAAGCAACTTCTCCAAGGAGACAAAACTGTGGCTGAAGAAGTAGTTCACATTAATGTGTAACATGGAAATAACTTGCGTCAAAGAATTCCAACAACGGTTATGAACAGCACCAATGTGACGTAAAGCGCAGATCAAGTCTAGACGATGGAAGGTCTCATTCACAACACTTGATTTGTCAAAAACGGACTGCTGTCGGCCTACGACCTCGCTTTAGCGACACAGATGTATTGAGTATATCATCATTTTGACTTTAACGCAGAAAAGTGCAAAGGAGATCCGAAATTAATCAGACCCTGGGTGCACTTTCTGCAGCGATCGAGAGGACGTGGACTAGATCCGCCATCTTGGAGACGGAACGTACGGTTTTCAAGCTTATACTATCAGATGAGACACTCCAAATGAAGCCTTCATAGCATCTTCATTTTTACCGCCAGTAGCAATCTTTCTTTCATTTTTTTTATTTTCCTGAAGCTCACATTTATTACTTTTGACCAAAAAAATATATGCCTTTTGTGGCACGTTCTTTGCATTTAGCATTGAGATGCCTTTGTAAGTGACATGATTTCATGACCTCATTGGATAATATATCGTAACGTAACACAGCTATCTTCTGGATCTGTTATCGTGAAGTCAAGAGGCATATATTCTTGACTATAACGGTGGAACAAGGCGACTAAAACAGCTTTCAATGTCCTTCTAAAAAGCGGGTCCCATGTCAACATACGCAGGTCCTTTACGTTTCATATTCAGCTAACGCGAACCATCTTGATGTTTGGCTAAAATGTGTTGAAACTAAAATAATATCAATCACTTTACTAGATAGTAATCATTACACAATATCTTTATAGAACACACGAAAGCATTTGACAAAGTAAAGCATGTGGAAATAATCAATATGCTGGAGAAATTAAACATTGATGGCAAGGATCTGCGAATCATAAAAAACATGTACTGGCAACAAACAGCAGCTATACGAATTAACAACCAAATAGGACAATTCCAATATATAAAGCAAGGAGTCAGACAAGCTTGTGTTCTGTCACCGGATTTGTTTTCACTCTACAGCGAATATATTATGAGATTAATAGTAGACAAAAAAGGAATTGAAGTCAACGGTCACGACATAAATAACTTGCGATATGCGGATGATACAGTCTTAATAGCAGAGACTGATAACGAACTACAAGAAATGATATAATAGTAAAAGAAAGCAACAAGAAATGTCTCAGTCTGAATAGTAAGAAAACAGAAGTAATGGTTATATCAAAGAAACAATCATCACCATCATGCAGCATAAAAATAAACGAGACAAATCTGAAACAAGTGCAACGCTTCAAATACTTGGGCACAATAATAACATCAGATGGGAGATGCACCACAGAAATAAAAACAGAATAGCTCAGGCCAAAATAGCATTTCAGAAAATGAAAAATATCTTATGCAACAAATCTATGTCAATAAAAATGAGAAAGAGAGTTAATCGGTGCTAAATAGAACTAATTCTGACCTATGGAAGCGAATCATGGACAGTAGACAAACAAATGAAAAGACGATTGGAGGCCACAGAGATGGGATTTCTCAGAAGAATGTTGAAAGTTCCCTGGACAGATAAAAAGACCAATGAGGAAGTTCTCAAAGAGGCCAACAGAAAGAAGCAATCAACATTTTTCGGGCACATCATGAGAAGAGGAAAGTTGGAATACTTGGTTACAACTGGCAAAATAAAAGGACTAAGAGGATAGCTTAGTGTCATGGCATGGAAAACAGTCAACAACAGAACTGATACGATGCACTGTAGATAGAAGATTGTGGAGGGACATGATCACCTACGCCGACCGGTATGGCACATGATGATGATGAATCATTACACAAGTGGAAGAGAGAAGCACAACCGCTCAACTACCATTAAATTGAAACTGACTTCGGTGGTTGTGTACACAGCTGCAAGAAATGTCACGCCCTTTCTTTCAATTACACATGACCACCCACTTGCAAGAACGGTACATATCTTATTTGTTTCCTATCAAAGCTCCTTTATTAATATATTTATTCGTTCACTAGTTACACCACATTTCATTGGGGCTGGCTGATTCCCTCTACCCCGCCCTAATCAATGTAGAGGCTCATGACTGAACTGACCAGTCTTTTTATTTCCTTGGTATTTGTCAAGTTTAAAGTGTTTTTGATGTCACCCACCTTTCATTGTGCTGGGACTGATGTTTTCGAGGCGGCAAGTTAGAAAAGTATAATCTTATAGTTGCAAAGGGAAAACTTTACTTCTTGTCATGATTTGTTTTCTCTTGTCTCTTCATTAATTCCTTCTCTTTCCATCTAGCTGCATAATTGCGTATATTTCTTCAAGCTTTCGCAGACCCCCTGTGATGGCACCGCGGTCCCCTGGGGGTTGGGGGAGGAAGGCAGTGGATCACGGTTTGAGAAATGCTGATATACTATTGGTCGTCTAATGAAAAGAAAATTAGCATCCTTAGGACTCTCTGGAATACAAAGAGGTCCTTTTTTTTCAAAACCACTAAAACCACAAAAAAAAACATAGCAAACGAGTAAACCCGTTTTAAAAAATACTAAAAAAGAAATCATAATCAGCGTACTTACATAAGTAAATCATGAGAAAAATCACAGCATCAACGCATTTGAGCTTTGACATCATCATCATCTGCTGTCTGTCGCGTAAATGCAATAATAAAGATGTTAGGATGTACTATTTTAACATACACACGAGCTCTACAATGGCACCAAATATAATTGTTAATAATTATTAAGTTGATATCACCAGAAGAAGGAGAGACAGAACTGTGTTCCGTGTAAAGTCAACAGCTAAACAGGGTTTAATTAATCAAATGGAGCGACTAAGTTACAAGCAATATAACACTTACGCATGCGCAGAGATATGCTCGAATAACGGGAATTTACACTTTCTACGACCACTTCAGTGTTCTAAGAATCTACGTGACGTACTTAATAGCTCTTACGTATATAAAATCTGGTATAGATTAAAGAAACTATTTATTGAGTTATTTGCGGGTCATCATCATTGCACTCCGAACATGTCCATAGGTGCTCAGATCCCCTCCTCAGCAAGTCTCGATGTGTCCAGCGACTGACGATTCCAGTTCTGTGTTGGTTGATTAGTCTTCTTACACGCCCACTAGGTTTCTCGTTTCTGGCTGTGTCCATCTTAACTCCCATCTCCTTCATCCGAAGAAGTGACGTGGATTTGTGCTTGTCGAAGTCCTGTGCTCTTCCCACATCTCGGAGGGCATTGATGATGCCCGGCTGATTCATTGGTTGGCCGTCCTCAACGACAGCGCAGTTAGCCAACCTGTCCGCTCTTTCATTTCCCTGTACTCCCGCATGTCCAGAGACATAGACAAAGGTAACCTTAACGTATTTTTGACTTCTGCAAAAAAAAATAATAATAATAAAAAATAAAAAAAATAAAAACGAATTTATTATAAGTAAAAATGTGATTATGCGGACTCGTGGTGAAATTCAAATAGGGGTGAGGCAGAGATGCATCCATAGCTGTTCAACATCTACGCTGAAAGCATCATATGACGTGTCAGAAACGATGACAGATTTGTGAGGTTCGGTCCTTTCATAATAAGTGGTAACATAATTCTTTAAATCGGGATACGCTGATGACATAGTCCTCTCAAACAGTGCAACTGGATTAAAAGAGACAATTGAGTGTGTTAAAACGCACAGCGAAGAGAAGAGCAAAATCTCCAAAAGAAGAGCAAAATCTATATCTGAACATACAAAAAACGACGATAATGTCCAATGACATCACAAAAAGACAACGCAAAATGATTAACAACAGCGAAGAACTTGAAATTGTAACAAAATACGAGTATGAATATCTGGGATATGTAGTGACTAACAATGGAGACTGCCAGAAGGAGGTCAAAAGAAGATTATCAATTGCAAATTTAACAATTCTACGCCATGAAGACAATATGGTGCAATAGTAGTTAAAATAAAATTATCAAAAGGCATGTATCTTCTCGATAGCAACATACGGTTGTGAATCATGGAAAATCTCGCAAACAACAAGAAAGAAAATCGATTAATTCGAAACAAAACGCTACAGAAAAATCCTTAAGATACCTTTGAGAATGAAAAAAAGCAATGAAGATAAATTAAAAGATTTAAAAGTTTAAAAGAACACAAAAGCAATGAAGATAAATTAAAAGATTTAAAAATTTAAAAGAACTGGCTTATAAGCATCACTCTACAAAGACAATTAAAATACTATGGCCACGCCAAAAGGAACAGCGGGAAATAAGTGAAGTACAATAATGGAAGTTATGGTTCCTGGGCGACCAATTTTTGTTTGTTTGTTTAAAAAAAATCATGTCAAATGTGATCGAATATAACTCAGAAGACCTAGACTCAGGGGCAGACCAAGAAGAAGATGGTTTCAAGACATTAAGGAAACCTTGAACTTGACAACAGAAGAAGTGGGAGGTCTGGGTAGAGACAGAGATTCTTTCAGCTGAGCTGTGGTGAATGCAACGTTCCGTGGGAGGTCTGGGTAGAGACAGAGATTCTTTCAGCTGAGCTGTGGTGAATGCAACGTTCCGTGGGAGGTCTGGGTAGAGACAGAGATTCTTTCAGACGGTCTGTGGTGAGTGCAACGTTCCGTGGGAGATCTGGTTAGACATAGAGATTCTTTCAGACTGTCTGTGGTGAGTGCAACGTTCAGTGGGAGATCTGGTTAGACACAGAGACTCTTTCAGACGGGCTGTGGTGAATGCAACGTTCAGTGGGAGATCTGGTTAGACACAGAGATTCTTTCAGACGAGCTGTGGTGAATGCAACGTTTTGTGGGAGATCTGACTAGATACAGAGATTCTTTCAGACGGGCTGTGGTGAATACAACGTTTTGTGGGAGATCTGACTAGATACAGAGATTCTTTCAGACGAGCTGTGGTGAATACAACGTTTTGTGGGAGATCTGACTAGATACAGAGATTCTTTCAGACGGGCTGTGGTGAATATAACGTTCTGTGGGAGATCTGGCTAGAGACAGAGATTCTTTCAGACGGGCTGTAGTGAATACAACGTTTTGTGGGATATCTGACTAGATACAGAGATTCTTTCAGACGGGCTGTAGTGAATACAACGCTTTGTGGGAGATCTGACTCGATACAGAGATTCTTTCAGACGGGCTGTGGTGAATGTAACGTTCTGTGGGAGATCTGGCTAGAGACAGAGATTCTTTCAGACGGGCTGTGGTGAATGCAACGTTCTGCAAAGGACATGCGACGTTATGGTGATGATTCATCATCATGTGCCATACCTGTTGACATAGGCGATCATGACCTTCCACAATCTTCTATTTACAGTGCATCGTATCAGTTCTGTTGTTGACTGTTTTCCATGCCATGACACCAAGCTATCCAGTATTTTCTCTTTTTGTCGTCCGCGATATCTCTTTCCTTTTATTTTGCCAGTTGTAAACAAGTAAATAATCTAAGGTATGCTGATGAAACAGTCTTAATCGCTGAGAGTGAAAATGAGTTGCTAGAAAAGTTTAACATTATAGTGAAAGAAAGCAAAAATAAAGGACTCAGCCTTGATAGCAAAAAAGATAGAAGTAATGGTAACAACAAAGAAAAAGACATCACCTCAGTAGGGGAGGAGAGATTTTCTGCAAAGAACATTCAAACGAAAATGTTCCCTGTTGATGCTAACAGTTGTTTGTCTCCGTAACGCGGTGTATTTCTGGGTAGAGACATTTTCTCAAGTACGCACCAAAATTGGTGATAAAGTCAGACCTGGCCGTTCTGTTCAGATTGCAACAGAAGCGTCTGTGCGGCGGGTGCAGCATATGATTACAGGTGAAAAGCGAGAAACGATATGCTGTGTGGCAACTGAAGCTGAAGCAGGCTGTTCACATAGTTTAGCTTATAACAAACACGGTGCATGATCGATTGAATTTCCCGAAATTGTGCTTATTACGGGTACGCAGATAACTGAATGACGAATACAGAGAGAACCAAATGGGTCTCTTTTCAGCATTTCTGTAGTTACGCAGATGAAGGAGAAAACATACTGAACATAATTATTGCTGGGGATGAATGATGGGTGCCCTACTACCAACCTGAATCAAAGTGTACTTCATTGCAACAGAAGATCCTTCGTCCTGTTCCAAAAAATGCAAGATTACGCCACCAGTATTGGAAAGTTATGTTGACTGTGTTCTGGGCTTTCAGTGAACGGTGTTAACCAATTTCCAGAAGAAAGGTGAGAATGTGGATTGTATATCGTACTGTGAAGTTTGTTGATGTTTAGAAATCCAATTCGAAGATTTTTATTTATGATTTCTCTCTGCGACAATCACCCCTGGTCTCAGCAGCGAGGCCCGGCTTGAAACATCAATTACTCATCGACGGAAAAAATATGAGCACCTCCGAAGTCGGAGTTATCTGCCTGTGTGGCGTGGGACCCCTGTGCACATGGCTGCCAGGGAAAAATTGATTAGCACGCAAAATTCAGTTCCTGGTCTCTAGGGACTTCGTCAGAGAAGTCGTTCGCTGGCGAACGAAAAAGAAAATGGATATTATTATTGAGGGAAACTTCCGAGGCGATAATCAACGAATCGTTTCAGAGGAAGAGGGGGTATGTTTACTGCACTCGGGGGAAAAAAGACAAATAATCAACAACAGAAAGAAAAAAAGAGCAATATATGGTCTGAAGAAGGATCGAACCCGTACTCAGTAGCACAGCGCCTTGCCATGAGAAGCCAAACGCTAGGAAACACTGCCAACTCAAGAGTACTGTTCCATTACGACAATAACAGACCACGAACAGCTCCATTAATCCAGGAGAAAATTCACCACTGGAACGGGAACTACCTGAACATCCACCTTTTAGTTCCGACTTTGTCCCAAGCGATTTCCACCTCTATGGTACACCGAAGGCCCACTTTGGCGGAAGACGTTTTGCGAATGTAGAAGAGATTGAACGAGATTTGAAATACTGGCTTAGAAAACTGACCAAAGAATTCTATGCCTCAGGAATTTGGTCACTGATAAAACGAGCGATAAGTGCATCCATTTTGGTGGAAATTATGTTGAGAAATAGAAAGATAATGTGAATGCAAATAACAAAATGTTTTCAAGTATTTTTTTAGTATCAAGTTGGATTTTTTTAACAATCATGTGTGACTTATTTATTGACTTCCAATCGTTATTGTGTGTATTCCATATAGTATAATCATATGTTTAGTAATATTTATTTCATCTTTACTTTACGCTATGATTGTACTTTATTAATCTATACTTAGGAAACATGCCTCATTTAATTAAACGTTTCCAGAAAGATTTTGTTGTTTTTTTGTTGTTAAAAAAATCATTTTTTTAATGTCAATTATGATCGAATATAACTTAGAAACCTAGACTGACGTTAAATGGATTGTACCTCACCAAGAAGGACAGGAAAACCAACAAAGGCAACAACAATCGATCGTAATAATTTATATAGATATAAAGATGTCTCGCATTAACAACATACATGTTGCACTGCTTCCTTTAAATGTTCTCATTAATTTCAGTTGTAGTTTGGTAAGTTTTAATTATGAACAATAGTTTAAGCAGAAGCTTTAACCCGGTTAAATAATTCACAAAAGATATTTGTGGCTGATATTTCTCTTCTCTAATAATCAAAAATTAATATCAATAACCTTGGAGTTAAAGTGATCCATGACCATGCATTTTAAACTGACTTCTGGCCAGATATGACCAAATCTTTACACCATCTAGTGATCCCTGATACAGATAACTTTGTCAGGTCAAGAGAGATGAGAGTGAAGAATGCAGACAAACCGGGTTCTACAAATTTACTGTGTCCACGTTGGATGTCTGGCTTCCCACTCTTCCTAAAAACCACATTCCCAATATAAACTGTGACATTAAAAAATGAAACTTGTTTCTCGTGTGAACATGGATAAAGTACATCTGTTGTTATTATGAATATTGTGGCATTCAGTTAGTATCCAGGCACTGTGCATTCAGTGTTCTCTGATAGAAAATTGTCAAAAGTCATTGATGTTGCCTTCATGCTTAGACTGTAGGCAACTTGTCTCAAGTTGAGTTCACCAGCTTTCAGGTCAGTATTTACTGTCTACCTCCAGCTGTATCTGTATTCTCTCTCTCTCTCTCTCTCTCTCTCTCTCTCTCTCTCTCTCTCTCTCTCTCTCTCTGCGATCAGGACTCAATCAGAGTAGGATTCCAGACTCCCACATGAAGTCTGCTGTCAGGCTAAGTGTGTTGATCGCCCCCACAGACAGAACATCACAAGTAGAGTTCGCCAGATCCACTCTGATTGAACACCCGTTAATACGTTGCACTGTGTTCTGCGCCAGTGGCCCAGTGCATCCGATTTCAGCCAGCATTTTATTCGGGTTTGCTTTCCCTAGCCTTTGATTGTCCCCAATCTTCCTGCAAGGCAGCAGGTTGTCTTTTCTGTAGGGGGATTCTGCCCTTAGATGGTCGGCCCTCCCAGGTTTACGAGCACCATCTGCCCGAGTCACTAGAGGTGACTAACATAGACATGCACACACAAAGATGTGACTAACATAGACACGCACGCACAAAGATGTGAGATGTGACTAACACAGACATGCACACAGCGATACGAGGCATGACTAACACTGACACGCATCAAGATGACACATGACTAACATAAACATGCACATAAAGATATGAGATATAACTGACATAGACATGCACACACAAAGATATGACACATGCCTAACATAGACATGCACACAAAGATAAGAGATATGACTAACATAGATATGTACACACAAAGACATGAGATGGGACTAACATAGCCTTGCACACACAAGGATATGAGATGTGACAATCACAGACATGCACACACAAAGATATGAGATATGACTAACATAAACATGCACACAAAGATATGAGATATCACTAACCCAGACATGCACACACAAAGATATGACATACGACTAACACTGATGCACACTAAGATATGAGATATGACTAAACACAGACACACATAAAGATATGAGACATGATTAACACGGACGCACCAAGATATGAGATATGACTAACATGACACACACCAAGATATGAGCCATGGCCAGCACACACAAGCCAAGATATGAGCCATGGCTATCACAGAAACACATCAAGATATGAGCCATGGCTATCACAGAAACACATCAAGAAATGAACCATGTCTAGCACAGAAACACATTAAAGTGTCCATATGCTTGGGCTTGTTGTAGTCGGCAGACTCTTCTGAACGTGGGAATCACAGGTTTCGTTCAAACAGTTGTCCGGAGATTTGAGAGTGCAGTCTGGCCCATAGAACGTTCTCTTGCATGTACAGTTCCCGATTGACTGTTTACAGGTGTCGTTGAAACAGTTGTCCGGACATTTAAGAGTGCAATCTGACTCGTAGTACGTTTCCTTGCACGTACAGTCTGCACTTTCCGGGTCACATATGATGTCACAGCCATCAGATTCACACTGTATCCCAAAATTTCCATCGGGACAAGTGTCATTACAGGTGTAGCCAGGACGTTTACATTGTATGCATTTTCCGGATTTTTCCTCAAATAAAGGACAGACACTGAGACAAGACCCGGAACAGTCGTGCCCATAGATCCCATGTGAACAGTTGCCGTGACACATACCGATGATGGCGTTGCAGCCTTTACCACACCCACTAGACATTGCACAAAACGACTATTAAGAATGCTCGTCCAGACAATAGGTGTCTGTATATGTTTGCACCTCACATACCGTCAGTGCACTGTCGGCCTGCGAAATGGTCGGTGAGAACTCAATCTTAATGTGTGCCATTAGTGTTTGTGTGTTGACTACAATAGTGTTCACAGAAATATTAGGGTATGATATATCATTATACTGGGACACTACGCCGCCACTGTCAGAGAAAGCCCTTAGAGTGGCATTCTTTACCCGAATCATATTGCTAGCTCGATGCTAGATTCGAATGGTGTGAGTCTTCTGGGGCGTGGCAAAGTTCAGATACCAATAAACAGAATTGGTTCCACTTCTCCATTGTGTGTGTGTGCAGTCATTGTCATAGAGAATGGTCTTTGTTTTGCCATTAACTGCGGCCTCTGGTCCACATCCGTCTCCTGAATAACAAGCATCAAATGTGTCTATCTGGTTTGTGATCTGTTTGAGAGCCACATTCCGACCCCCGCCAATGTAGATGGAGCAGATATTTGCAACTGTCATCCCTTCAATCAATAACTTTTTGATCAGACCAGCCCCAGAGCAAAAGACATCAATCTCGTGCGGACTAACTACAAACCTTGATACATTGTTACATGAGGCAGAACCATTCAGATTCACCGTGAAACTGTCCGTATATGTTAAGTCATTCACATAAATTCTAAACCAGGAGTGCGGCAAAGATTGATTGAGAGTTGCCACAACTGATGTAGAAACTGTGTCCGGATTACATGAGGTGTCGTTGTTATCAAACAGGAAAGTAGGTTCAGATTTTTTGGCGTATTTGTAAACGAGAGATCCAAGTACTGACACTGGGGTCCGAAATATTCGTGCTGACAACTGTCATTGTTTGGGCATGTCCCTGTAGTTTTGTCACAAACTAAGTCATTATAGCAGTGACATTGTAACGTACAATTTGCCCCAAGCCAACCGACGGCACAAGTAAGGTCATTAGCTTCCAAGATCGCGAGCGGAGCCAGTGAATAAAGACTTGATCTACAGTGATGGTTCACGAACTGTGTACAAATATTTATTATCAACCCACCATTACATTTATAAAAATCCACCAACTCGCTGTGATAACAGATAGCATGAAATTTTCTAATAGAATGTGATAAATCGTTGGAGACAAGGAAAGTCAACATTGTTTACATGGCTTGGACGCAGGTAGTGTCCATCCATCTGTATTGTGGAAGTTCTTCCCAGTTAGCTATGCTCATGTCTAGCACCTCCATGGAAGTTCTTCCCAGTTAGCTATGCTCATGTCTAGCCCCTCCATAGAAGTTCTTCCCAGTTAGCTATGCTCATGTCTAGCCCCTCCATAGAAGTTCTTCCCAGTTAGCTATGCTCAGGTCTAGCCCCTCCATGGAAGTTCTTCCCAGTTTGCTATGCTCATGTCTAGCCCCTCCATGGAAGTTCTTCCCAGTTAGCTATGCTCATGTCCAGCCTCTCCATGGAAGTTCTTCCCAGTTTGCTATGCTCATTTCTAGCCCCTCCATGGAAGTTCTTCCCAGTTAGCTATGCTCATGTCTAGGCCTTCCATGGAAGTTCATCCCAGTTAGCTATGCTCATGTCCAGCCTCTCCATGGAAGTTCTTCCCAGTTTGCTATGCTCATTTCTAGCCCCTCCATGGAAGTTCTTCCCAGTTAGCTATGCTCATGTCCAGCCTCTCCATGGAAGTTCTTCCCAGTTTGCTATGCTCATTTCTAGCCCCTCCATGGAAGTTCTTCCCAGTTAGCTATGCTCATGTCTAGGCCTTCCATGGAAGTTCTTCCCAGTTAGCTATGCTCATGTCCAGCCTCTCCATGGAAGTTCTTCCCAGTTAGCTATGCTCATGTCTATCCCTTCCATGGAAATTCTTCTCAGTTAGCTATGCTCATGTCTAGGCCTTCCATGGAAGTTCTTCCCAGTTAGCTATGCTCATGTCCATCCCCTCCATGGATGTTCTTCCAAGTTAACTATGTTCATGTCTAGCCCCTCCATGGAAGTTCTTCTCAGTTAACTATGCTCATGTCTAGCCCCTCCATGGATGTTCTTCTCAGTTAGCTATGCTCATGTCTAGCCCTTCCATGGATGTTCTTCCAAGTTAACTATGTTCATGTCTAGCCCTTCCATGGATGTTCTTCCAAGTTAACTATGCTCATGTCTAGCCCTTCCATGGATGTTCTTCCAAGTTAGCTATGTTCATGTCTAGCCCCTCCATGGATGTCCTTCCAAGTTAACTATGCTTGTGTCTAGCCCCTCCATGGATGTTCTTCCAAGTTAACTATGCTCATGTCTAGCCCTTCCATGGATGTTCTTCCAAGTTAACTATGTTCATGTCTAGCCCTTCCATGGATGTTCTTCCAAGTTAGCTATGTTCATGTCTAGCCCCTCCATGGATGTCCTTCCAAGTTAACTATGCTTGTGTCTAGCCCTTCCATGGATGTTCTTCCAAGTTAGCTATGTTCATGTCTAGCCCTTCCATGGATGTTCTTCCAAGTTAGCTATGCTTGTGTCTAGCCCTTCCATGGATGTTCTTCCAAGTTAGCTATGTTTGTGTCTAGCCCCTCCATGGATGTTCTTCCAAGTTAACTATGCTTGTGTCTAGCCCTTCCATGGATGTCCTTCCAAGTTAGCTATGTTTGTGTCTAGCCCTTCCATGGATGTTCTTCCAAGTTAGCTATGTTCATGTCTAGCCCTTCCATGGATGTTCTTCCAAGTTAGCTATGTTTGTGTCTAGCCCCTCCATGGATGTCCTTCCAAGTTAACTATGCTTGTGTCTAGCCCTTCCATGGATGTTCTTCCAAGTTAGCTATGTTCATGTCTAGCCCTTCCATGGATGTTCTTCCAAGTTAGCTATGCTTGTGTCTAGCCCTTCCATGGATGTTCTTCCAAGTTAGCTATGTTTGTGTCTAGCCCCTCCATGGATGTTCTTCCAAGTTAACTATGCTTGTGTCTAGCCCCTCCATGGATGTTCTTCCAAGTTAACTATGCTTGTGTCTAGCCCTTCCATGGATGTTCTTCCAAGTTAGCTATGTTTGTGTCTAGCCCCTCCATGGATGTCCTTCCAAGTTAGCTATGTTTGTGTCTAGCCCTTCCATGGATGTCCTTCCAAGTTAGCTATGTTTGTGTCTAGCCCTTCCATGGATGTTCTTCCAAGTTAGCTATGTTCATGTCTAGCCCTTCCATGGATGTTCTTCCAAGTTAACTATGCTTGTGTCTAGCCCCTCCATGGATGTTCTTCCAAGTTAACTATGCTTGTGTCTAGCCCTTCCATGGATGTCCTTCCAAGTTAGCTATGTTTGTGTCTAGCCCTTCCATGGATGTCCTTCCAAGTTAGCTATGTTTGTGTCTAGCCCTTCCATGGATGTCCTTCCAAGTTAGCTATGTTTGTGTCTAGCCCTTCCATGGATGTTCTTCCAAGTTAGCTATGTTCATGTCTAGCCCTTCCATGGATGTTCTTCCAAGTTAACTATGCTTGTGTCTAGCCCCTCCATGGATGTTCTTCCAAGTTAACTATGCTTGTGTCTAGCCCCTCCATGGATGTTCTTCCAAGTTAACTATGCTTGTGTCTAGCCCTTCCATGGATGTCCTTCCAAGTTAGCTATGTTTGTGTCTAGCCCCTCCATGGATGTTCTTGTGTGGAAACAACAAACAAAATGACAAAATAATAAACAATGTGGTCTACTGTCATCAAATTTATTATTAATAGAATAAACACATACTTGCCAGTAATTACAAATAATTACCACATAACAGAATGAATAAAATCATGAATTAATATATTAGAAAAAGACATTATAGCTAATACAAATTCTCAATTGCTTTCAGGACAAAATTGATGGATTGGACACACAAGGATCTGTCAGCAGAAAAAAAAAGTATCCTACAACAAGAATTAATTAGTAGATGCAACAAGAAAAGTGGAAAAGGAATATGAATGAAGAAAATTGTTAATCTTGGAAATGCTCTATTCTATTTTCTTTCGATATTTTAAAGAATATAAGAAGGTAACAAATCATTTATACTAAATGTAATTTATAACTCATTTGTACTGATAAAAACAAACAGAATTTATGAAAGATTATAAATATAACATTAAAAGAAAACGTTTATACAAAACACAATTTCATTTACTGCACCGGAGGCTACATTTTCTTTTCCAGTTATTCCCTCTGTCTCTACCATCCATCTTGTTGTGATTCTAATGCCTTGAAGATGTCCAAAACGATTTTTTTTAAATGTGGTTTTGACTGACACAAAAAAAAAACAATAAATTTAATAACATATCATTGATGAACAAACACTAACATTCACAACAAGTATTATATACTTCAACAAATAGTGAAAAAGAAGACATAAAGAGAGAGATTTTTTTTTTCAAATGCCAAACAAATACAATACTAAGAATTGAAATAGAATTATATGGCTCTATCAAAATATTTAATTTTCTCTGATTTCTGTAAGGCACAAGAAGTGTAGAATTAAAACAACAAAATACACAGAATTTTGGCATTGTACTTTAACTCTTTCCATGCGGAAGTTTTTTATCGACGCAACAGAAGAGATTTCAGGGACAACATTTTACATGGTTTGAAGAATCAATCTACATATTTATATTTATCTAACATATAACATATTATATATGAATGTTTAGATAATTGAACAAGGAATTAGATTTCACCAATACCAAGATGATACAAGACGTGTAAAAAGAATACGGTTTGATGGCATTCACACTAAACAAATTGAGCGTGGTGCACTTTACAGCAAAACATACGCTGCCAAAATTGGCATGGCGAACAGTGTGGCGAAATGTACAAAAGAGTTAACAGTGAGTGTCTCTTGTTTCCATTTATTCCGACATAAACATTAATAGCTAGGCCATTTGCATTACTAGCTGGGAAAAGACATACAAGTACATGGGACTAGTAAACCTGGCAAAAGGAAGAACAGGATTTAGAAAAAACACCAGAGAAATGTAAATAGGGAAAAAATTATTTGAAATGTATTTTATAGTTTTATTATAGAAGGTGACGAAACAACTGTGCTTGTTTTGGCCAAAAAAGGCAAAAAGAGGCCCATACATGGTCAAAATATAGATAGTATTTCTGTGTTATATTCCACTGCCATGCTTTTTTTGGATAAAATATGGATGTCACCCTTATGTCATTTTGCTTTTAAGAAATCTTTTTTTTGGTAAAAATGTTGATATCATTCTTGTGTCATGCTTTTTTATCAAAATATATTTGTGCTTGTTTTGGCCAAAATAAGCAAAAAGTGGCCCATACAGGTCAAAATATAGATAGTGTTTCTGTGTTATATTCCACTGCCATGCTTTTTTTTTGG
This sequence comes from Megaustenia siamemsis, assembly GCA_032433765.1. Classification (NCBI taxonomy): domain Eukaryota; kingdom Metazoa; phylum Mollusca; class Gastropoda; order Stylommatophora; family Ariophantidae; genus Megaustenia; species Megaustenia siamemsis. The sequence continues at coordinate 30,865,017 of JAVIAB010000107.1, forward strand.
ATAAAATATGGATGTCACCCATGAGTCATTTTTCTTTTAAGTTATCTTTTTTTGGTAAAAATGTTGATATCACTCTTGTGTCATACTTCTTTATCAAAATATATTTGTGTGTGTGTAAAAATGTTGATATGGCTCTTGTGTTGTCTTTCTTTATCACATCTTTTCAGACAAAATCTAGATGTTCTTGAATCGTTTTCCTGTACCACAAAGCTGTACCAAACATTAAAAAGAGTTTTTCTTCTCTGCACTGTTCAATGCATCATTAATGGTACAGACATTATAATCATCTGCACCTGCATGGTGAACTTTCTCTTTTTTGAAATCTGAATTAACATCTCATCTCATTGAAGGATCCAAACAAAGAAAGGCAGCTGCAGTCCTCATCATAGCAGCCACAGCACACACTAAAAGACATAAGGTGCAGCCTTCAGGATTGAACCTGATCTCTTGTCCTTTCTAGTCCAGTTCACTAACCACTGAGCTATCGCGGCTCCCTTTACTTAATGTACTTATTATTATTCTTTTCCCTCAAGTCCTTGATGTGGACCAACAAAGAAGTTGGAATGGAGAATGGAAAAAAAAACAGTATTGCAATGATGTTTTACTGTGATGAGACAACGCAAAATGATCTGATGTTGTGATCTATTCACTGGAGTCTGTGGAAATGTGGTTTTACAGAAGAATGTTGAGAATACCATGGACAGCTAAGAAGAGTAATGAAAACGTTCTGAAAGAGGCCAAAAGAAAAAGAGAGCTAATTTCCAATATTAGGAAGAATCTATAATCATTTTTTTGGCCATGTAATGAGAAGAGAACTACTGGAATATATTGTAACATCTGGGAAAATTGTGGGACGAAGAGATAGAGGGAAGCAAAGAGGAAAAATACTAGACAGCTTAAGAGAATGGCTTGGCAGAAGGTCAACAACAGAAATGATAAAGAACTGTTGAGATCAAAAGTTGTGAAGAGACATGATCACCTACGCCAGCAGGCCCGGTACTTGATGATGATGGTTGTAATCCAGTCTTCTCCTGGGACATGTTACACACATAACTAGAAAAGGGTTAAGCTAAAATATAACAGATAAAAAATAATTGTTTAAACAACTCTATAAGTGATTTTTTCTTAATCTTACCTGATCTGAATATATTGGCCATCCAAGCCAGTAAGAGTTAGATTGCTTTGTATTGTCTTTTATCGCAGTAAATCTGTACCCATACCCTTTTTTTCCATGATTTTTGTCTGTTTTCCCTTTTGTCAGCTTTACAACAGTCTTACATATTTATGCTTGTCCCAAGTCAGTGCATAATCTGTTTTGTAGAGTTTTAGAGCAACAACAAGATTTCTCCAAAATAATTGGTCTTTCATAGGGTGCTCTAAGTCTGACCCACTCTGTGCATCTCTATATTGAGATTCAAGCCAAGATTTATATATACACAGGAAATGATTTAAAATTTGCTTACACACATGCTCCCATTGACCTAGTTATAAAATAACATTTGACTCATAAGATTAGGAAAATATATACAAGCAGCAATAACAAACCAATGATACAAGCAGCAATAACAAACCAATGATACAAGCAGCAATAACAAACCAATGATACAAGCAGCAATAACAAACCAATGATACAAGCAGCAATAACAAACCAATGATACAAGCAGCAATAACAAACCAATGATACAAGCAGCAATAACAAACCAATGATACAAGCAGCAATAACAAACCAATGATACAAGCAGCAATAACAAACCAATGATACAAGCAGCAATAACAAACCAATGATACAAGCAGCAATAACAAACCAATGATACAAGCAGCAATAACAAACCAATGATACAAGCAGCAATAACAGCCCAACCTCCAAATGCTGATTCTGCGAGCTTTAAATATTTCACATTCTCACAGTATTGGGAATACTTTTCCCAAACTACATTACAGCACATGTGCCTATGTTCTCTCAACAAATTTATAGAAGCTGAATATGGAAAGTTGTATGTGATGCAGGGTATTAATAAAATGCTGTAGAAGCAAAAATGAAATATTAAATGACATATGTATTGCAAACTACAATTACATTGGCTATAATTTTAAAAAGTTATATATTTTACTGTGTGTTTTGTATAACGCACCATCCATATAGTATGGGTTCCACATAGATTTTATGCAATTAAAAAAATATATATATGCGGGGTGACAAAATTTTACAGGAAACACATCATTTGTGTGACTTTCAACACTTGTTTCTTCTTAATACTAACCTAGACATAAAATTGTGCAAAAATAAGATATATTCAAAATTGCAACAATAGCTCTGCTTATACGTGAGCTAGCCAGGGAAATCATATGAACATATATTTGAAGTGCTATAAATACACCTGTTGTCTACCTGGGAAGTTGTTGGAGTGTGTGTGTGTGTGAAATTCAAGGTCAACAATGTATCAAACAGGCTATATTTCATTGTTCAACTGTAGTGTGAGGCCTCAATTTACAGTAGGATTATTGTTTATGCACAAGCACTTCTAAACAGTATTTTATTCAGATTCAGCTTGCTGTGTGAAAACAGAAACTGGCAACACTGACTGGTTCCCAGAGAAACAGGTGTGAAATATAAAATATAATGTAATCACATAACATTCCTGTGTGTTACCGGGGTCTCATTATGAGTAAAGAATAGTGACACTGTGACCTTCCAAGCATGTCGTAAGAGGCGACTGAGGAGGTTGATCGATGGCCTAACAAGCTTTCATTGTAAAAACTATTGTTATGGAAACAGTGCCATAGATTTTAGAGCAGTGATCTCTGCAATATGTGCCATTTTGGCACGCCATGCAAGGTTTCTGTTTTTGAGATTCTGGTTCTGCCCTATGTGCCGTCTTCGGCTCGAAAGGACAATAGATAGATAGATAGAATCAAATAACATAACATAAAATAACATAACAAAACTATAATAAAGTACAGTACAGTGCAGTACAGTACAGTACAGTACAATATAATATAATAACAATCTTTTAATCACAAAAGCTATAGTGGTGTATTTTATATCAAAATTTGGAGAATTGAAACAACTTTTTATAACAATTTTTTACAAATATATTTTCTGGAAAAAAAAGTGCAAAAATTAATTGATAAATCTAATAAAGAAAGAATTAGCATTGAAAAACACAAAATAAAAAAAAAACTGCATTTAAAAATAATATTTTTACACAAAATTCTAAAATTTCAAATGTTAACACTTAAAAATTTAATTTTTGTAATTTAAAAAAATTTTGATGCCAGTTTTTCACACACAAACAAGAATAAGGCAGAGTTCACATCATAAGTAAAAAGTAAAGTGCCTCCATTATTCCAAGTGGCGTATAAGGAATATGGTGTTAGTGACCATAATTTTTTACAGACCTTCGGCACATGATTTTGGAGTAATGTGGTCATTATTACGCCCGTGCTGCTTTACTTTCCAAGAAAAAAAACTCCAGTACCCATTTAAGGCTGGGTGAACCTGGAAGCTGTTGATCAGGATCAAACTCGACCTCTTGTCCTTAGTAGTCCAGTTCACTAACCACTGAGCTATTGCGGCTTTAGTTCACATCATAATGTCACAATATTTTTTTTATCCTAATATTACGGTAATGTATTATCCATAAAAATGTGTAAAATTAAATTAATTTGTTATTTTAAAAAGTATTTGCGGTAATATTTGTAACAAAATATTTTAAAATGTTATGACTGACCTGCTATTTCTAGAGCATCACTCAATGAGAAATCTAAATCCAAAAATCATCCATGTGGTGGATAAATAGATCTTCTACATTTTCAAATAGTAATCCATGATTGAATTAATTGTGAGGCTTATTAACCTGAGAATCTTTGCTTACATGAGGAAGTCAGGCATTAATGTGGAAACTGTCTGATACAAGAAGGAAAGAAAGACCAATAGAATTGCTATGCAGAATAATTACTAAGGAAGGCTCAACCATGGGACTAAGAAACAACCAAGAACTAGCAACAAATCATCAATCATGAAGAACTATGACTTCCACTCTATGTGCTTCTTTGGCCTTTGGCCGAAAAAGCACATAGAGAAAAATTAATGAATGTTTTAATTGATGTTAAGATTTATCAATTATTGCCAAAAATAATGATTCTACATCATAACTTTTTAGGTGACTGTTCTCACAAAATTAAAGAAGTATAAGCTGCTCATTTTCTCTGGCATCTTCATGGCTGTCATCATCACCATCTTCATGGCTGTCATCATCAGCATCTTCATGGCTGTCATCATCAGCATCTTCTGGCTGTCCCTGAGCTTCGGCAGCAACAGGCGCATGAACTTCTTCTGTAACAAAAGATGTGCAATATTTTACTGTTTGATTTATATTTTGTACGTACATTAAACAAATGTTTAATTTAAGCATGACCATTTCTCTGAAAGTTAGATTTAATTTAGCCTTCAATTTTACATTTTATTCTTTTATTTACAATTTTAGTGCACTTTCATAATAGCTTCAGATGATAGATTGTAGAGCAAAATTTCAAACAATTGAAGTCCTAATCAAGGGGCATCTATTTCCTGATGGTACAGTACTGGTAGATCGCAATGAGGCTATACTGAAGTCAATGATTGATATAAGAAACAACATATATACAGTATTAGAAAAGACACTAGTCCTGCAGTCCTTAACAGTCCTGCAGTGGATACCAGCACCCTGTGACACACTTGGAAACAAGAAAGCAGACAAACTCACATTCCAACCAATCCCACAGCCTCAAAGAAGTAAAGACAAGTAAAGGCAATTCAGAAAAAAGTTAGGAAAACAGAATAGAGAGAGTTATATGGAGAATTTGAGTTAGAACATGACAGCTTAAATAAGCTCTGCAGACATGAGCAGACCAAGATTTTCAGACTCAGTGAACAGCCCACTGTGGTTTCATAACACATCTACACAAAATTGAGATAGGACTCTGTGATATTTTGACATGTGAACAACCAAACAAACTCTAGAACGTATACTACAGGTCTACAACACTCTCAACACACTAAGAACATAAATATGGCCCACAGAGAAAACCCAGCATGATAAACTACAGAAAGCAATGCAGACCTCAAATGTGCCATCTTATTTGTGACCCATGTTGGTTTAAACACATAAATGAATAGCAGTAGCTGATCATTGAAGAAGAAGAAGAAGAATTGACTATCTAGCTAGACCATGTGACTTATTCTCCAGCTCAATAAATGGCCAGAAGACTGGTTCTCCAACAGGATGTAGCCAAAACTGTAATTATAACATTAAATAATACACCACTTGAAATTGTTTAGAAGTTTACTCACTTCAGCAATGTGTTCACAACCACCAACACACTTGATGAATGTATAAATCATCATCATCGAGTGCCGTCTCCGCAATGAAGGTTGGCTACCATGGATCGCCATTCCACTCTGTTTTTTGCTTTGATGGTGCAGGCTGTCATAGATTGACTTGTCCACCTTTTGATATTACTCGTCCATATTAGTCTTGGTCTGCCTCTGCCTCTTTTACCTTGTATTTTCCCTTCAAATATTACTTGTAGTAGGCTGTTGTGGGTTTTAACATGCCCCAAAAATTTCATTTGTCTTGTCTTAATTGTATTTAGTAGTTCTCTTTTTATTTTTAGTTGTTTTAAAACTTCATCGTTTGTTTTCTTTTCTTTCCATCCAATTCTACCTATTCTTCTATAGATTAACATTTCAAAGGCTTCAATTTTCTGTTCTGTTTTCTGGTCTAATGTCCATGTTTCTGCACCATACAGGAATATTGAGAAGATGTAACATTTTGCTACTCTTAGTTTCAGCCTTACTGTTATTTGTTTTGTTGTTAGTATATTTTTCATGGCATTAAAATTACTTTTTGCCATACCTATTCTTTTGTTTCATATGGGAAACAACAGGTAAAAGAAAAAGAGGAAGACCCAGGGAGACACTGAGAAGAACATTGATGAGAGAGGCAAGAGCAGCAGGAGTCGGCTCCCTCAATGAGATAGAACTGCTTGCACAGAACAGAGACAGATGGCGAGATTTGATAAAATATCTTTAAAAGAAAACTGCTAGAACAAAAAAATCCATATAGGAGAAGGTGTATCTTGGTCTACGCCCTATGGGCCGGTTACGGCTCGAAAGGTCAATAGATAGATAGATTCTTTTGTTTATCTCAATTTTACATTTTCCATCATTGGTTATAGTATGTCCCAGGTAGTTGTAGCTCTGAACTGTCTCCATATGTATTCCCTCAACTGTGATATTTAATTGTAGGTCTTGAGAATTTTCTTTGTTTATGATCATAGTTTTAGTCTTTTTGATATTCATATCAAGTCCATATTTTTTGCTTGTTATGTTTATCACATTAAGCAATTGTTGTAGGTCTTTAGGATTTTCTGCTGGTAGAAATATAAATACAATTCAGAATTCGGGAGAGCTGTAATAAAAAACAGCACAGCAACATTAGAAGAAGAGATGGCATTAAAATCAGAAGACCAAAATGTGCAGGAAAAAGAGATGAGGCTAGACACTACAAATATATTTTGTTCATTTTGCAGCTGGATCTGTCTATCCAATATTGTCAGATTCAGTCATGAGAAATGCTGCTCAGTAAAATGGCATCTAGCATAAAACACTAAAATATTAACAAACTACTGTAGCATAAGACACTAATATATTAACAAACTACTAACAAATCATGATTGCTTGTTACCAACCATCTGTTAAGATGCCAGAGCTAATAAGCTGAAATGTTTAAAGAGGTCACCTCAGATGATCAGATTGCCTCCCCTTGCAACGCTCTTTATGAAGAGCTTGCTACCACACTCTTAATTTGGTCATTCACTTGTACAAACACTGTTCTAAATGACTCACCCTCATTTTTCTAAATGACTCAGAACCATTGTTCCAAATTTCTCATCACTATTGTTCTAAATGACTCAACACCACTGTTCTAAATTATTCATCACTATTGTTCTATTTGACTCAACACAATTTTTCTACATTTCTCATCACTATTATTCTATCTGACTCAACACAATTTTTCTACATTTCTCATCACTATTGTTCTATCTGACTTAACACAATTTTTCTAAATTTCTCATCACTATTATTCTATCTGACTCAACACAATTTTCTAAATTTCTCATCACTATTATTCTAAATGACTCACCACCATTGTTCCCACTCAGATCTGGCCTGGGTGGTACTGTATCAAAAGCACCTCCAACTTTTATAGCTAAAATCTGTCTGTAAAGGAGAATCCTTTCTTCCTGAAGGTCTAATAAAAATACAGAAGCTTAAGCACTTTAACAAGACCAGATTTGTGAAATAATAAACCAAACATGTTTTCCAAAACAAAGTATTTCAAGTTATCAGAATCCAACAAACCTTTTAACTTTACAAATAAATGTATTTACAATTCACAATCAATGCAGTTGAAAATAGATAGAGACTAACAATCTGATCAAATTTAGCTTCTTCACATGCACACTAGATGACCATGACAAGAGAAATCAACAACCAAGAAATTTAAAAACGAATGGGTTGCTGGAGTGTTCCCCACCATGCATGCTGGCCTATCTGACAATTTGCTCAACATAGTTATCTTTAGACACTGAAATTGAAACCTGCATTGGTAAAGCTGCTACCATCTTCGCCTGTCTTTCTATGCGTGTTTGGCAAAACAGCAAACTGACAACTAAAACAGTCAAAGGCTGCAGTTTACAACCCCTGCATCATTAGTATCCTTCTGCGAAGCATGGACAATTTATGCAAAGCAGGAGAGAAGGCTAAATGCATTCCATATGTGATGTCAGCGCCAGTTTCTCGGTATCACCTGGAAGGATAAAGTGACAAATGTGGAGGTCCTCACTTGCACAGGCCTCCTGAACATCTACAAGGTGTTTAAATAACAAAGGTTGCACAGGCTTGGCCATGCACACAGTATGAAAGATGGCTGCATACCAAAAGATATACTCTATGGACAACTGGCAGATGGCAGAAGGACTAAGGGTGCCCAAAATTCCAATTTATAGACATGTGTAAATGTGACATGAAGACTCTGAACTTAAACCCTGCAGCCTGTGAAAGGTAGAATAAGACAGACTTTCGAAACACACTCTAAAACTCCAACTCAAACAAGAAGCAGACAGATTCATGGAAAAAAGACAGTGTTCTAAATGACTAACAGCGAAAGAAAAGAAAATAACATGTCTAGGGGCACTGGAAAATTCATAGTCAACTATGATGATGGAGGTTACTAGAGGACCATCATATTCCAAATGAAAAATGCCCTTGTATAATGCCAATGTATAATCACATGTTGGACCTGTGATGAGAAGAGATAATGCCAAGTTATCTATATCAACCCAGAATATTCTCCATCTCTAACTGGACATAAGAACAAGACTGTTCAGTGAACTAGTGACCATACATGGTTCCAAGAAGTGAACTAACATGAGTTTTTTTTTCAGTAAACAACGTAATTCCAAATTAACAACTAACACAATTCAACCTAGTGAATTATGATGATTAAAATTGGTGAACAAAAGCTCTCAAAATATGTAAATGAGGAAAAGTTATGGAGGTTCCACAGGCCTGTAGAAAAGGGCCAATTCATTCTAGGAGCATGACTTCAACATGATATTATTGCACTGTCCCAACCATAGAAAAATACTAAATCAGAATGAAGAGAATAAAATATGTAGAAATTTTATTGAGTTTGGCTTTAGTCTGTTCATTCTTTTTTTTTAACTAACTTGTTTGCAACAATCAAACAGGTGATGTAAGTTTAATATTACTGTATTGGTTATTGGTTATGGAAGGCCTCAGTTTCACAGCAAACGAATTAAAATCCATAATTGCTCAACCGCCTGTGCCAGTGGAATCATCCGAATTACTAACTCATCTCCCAAACAAAGAAAGGTAACTGTAGTCCCCATCGTAGCAGTCTCAGCACACGCCAAAAGACATAAGGCGAAACCGCGCAGAAAGTGAACACAGCCAACTGTTCCCTGTCATACGATATCATCATTCATCGTAAACAAGCGGGATATCGAAGCAGGATCAAAACGGATGAGACACACAGCTCACGGTGTGCACAGAGCACTTAACTCAGTAGCTCCTGCAACAAGCCGGACTTGGAATATGAGGAAACTGCAAGAAGGAAAACTTTTCAGACATAGCCTTCAATGGTTCCTGCCGCCTATCCACCATATACCATGGGAGTTCACGTCCTCCCGAAAATGATGATCGTCATAGCACTTGATGATGTTAGGCCGTCATTGATGACTCCAATTCCAAACATATAGACACACAGTGGTGGTAAGTTATCATTTCCAATCCAACAGAAGCCACATGACCTGTAGTTAGTAAAACCACAGAGAGAATATGATTTTGTGACCTTCACTGATTCACTCTTAGATGTGAATGTGTAGTTTACACAAGAGGAGAAGTTTTCAACTACAGTGATCCCATTTAAGGCAATTCTGGGATAGCAAGGCAAGTCTCCTTTATAGCAGCAGAACTTGATGTTCTCCGCTCCCTTCTTGTAGCTGCCGCCACACGATTCTGATGTCTCAGAATTTTTACAATATTACTGTAATTCCTAATGATTGCTATTGATCTAACTTGACAATGTCTTGTACAACAACAGTACTATTATTGTATTTTTGAAACTTAAATAAAATAAAATTTCAATACAATATCATCTTCTTTGACAAATTAAAGCACAAATATAAAATATATAATACATTAAACACTATGCAGGGCCACAAGTAGAGCTGCAGAGAACATATAAAATAAAGATAAAATGGTATCAAGTAGCTATACCAATATAGAGATGAGACAAACTACAACATTTTGACAAAAGTTGAAGGTACAAATTAACATATATTAATACAAAGACAAGCACAAAAACAGTACTAATTTGAAATCTCCATCATATATACTATATATCATCAAAGAGAGATCTCGTATGACAAAAAGAGAAGAAACTAGATAGCTTGGTGTCATGGCATGGAAAACAGTCAACAACAGAAATGATACGATGCACTGTGGATAGAAGATTTTGGAAGGACACGATCGCCTAAACCAATTGTATGGCACATATTGATGATGATGATTGTACTCAAAAATCCGTTAATGAAAGTTTGTTTCTTCCTGGCTGTAATTTTTGTTGTTCTCCATGTTCCACAACCATATATATTCTTCTCTATTTTTACTTCATTTTGTACAAATGCAGGTGGCGAGGGAGATACAAAATTCTTTTTCTCACCTTTTTGGCAGCTTCAACCATTGTGAACTGATGTTGTAGTAGCATTTCTTTTCTTTTTGTCTATTTCTTAATCAAATTTATCATCTTTGGAGAATGTTGTTCCCAGATATCTAAAGTTTGTTACTTGTTTTATAACTGGTGTTCTTTAGTTATGGTTACATCTGGCCCATAACCTATACCACTAAATTGTCATCATTAGGAATTATCAAGTTTATATAACCGTCACTGGTGAAATTAAGCACAAGAAACATTACAAGCCAACTATAGCTGTATAATAGAATTAATTTAACACTGGAGTTGAAAATAAAACTTCGTTGGTGAAAAGATTTAAATAGAAGAAGCTGGTGCTGATCATGACATGCAGTAACAAATGAAGAGCATAGCAAGATAAGTTGCATTAAGACATTCATGGGGAATGATGAAATAGGAAGACCAGGAAACAAATGAAAAATTGAAAATAGATTTGGGAGTCTGAGAAAACCTCAGTAGAATTGAAAGTAGATTTAAGTCTGAGAAAACCTTCATTAAAATTGGAATGAGTAGTTTAAGACAGAAAACAAATAGGGCAGGTTCAGTTAAAGATCTGAGTGTATGAGAAGCTAAATTATTAATGATGAGAAATGGAGAAAGGCTGGGTGGTCTAGAGGTAAGATGCTGGCCTTTGGACAAAAAAGTCCTAAATTCAAATCCCACCGGAGATGGTGAAAATTGTTCTCTTTGAATTCATGGCTTCTTCTTGGCCTTATTCCACCCTGGTCTCTTAGTAATGAGATCTACTGTCTGGTCCACTTATATATCAACAAAAAACAGGTGGTTTCATGTGCTCTATGCACACATTGAAGAACTCTTGGCAGATGGAAATTGAAAAGATTAGGTAAAAAAATAGCAGCTACCTAATCCAAATTATAAAGAAAAAAATCTACCCAAAACATCAAAGCTCTTGATAATAAAAATCCCTAAAGTCTTGGAACTAATTTTTTGCATGTTAATCCATTTTTCCTTTGCACAGTGTGCACAGGGGTCCCTCACAACACAGGCAGATAACTCTGACTTCGGAGGTACTCATATTTTTTTTCCATTAGTGGGTAACTGACATTTCAAGTCTGGCTTCACTGCTGAGACCAGAGGTGGTTGCCCCAGAGAAAATCATAAATAAAAATCCCAACTGGTGCAACTGGGATTTGAATTCACAACCTGTCTTGCCTCAAGACTAACCAGTCACCCTTGAGTTCCTCTGAAGTCAGTGATTATTTGCCCTTTATGGCAATGGAGCTGTTGCGCACATACCCACCAATGTGATGAAAGAGGATAAAGTTATTTTCAAGAGATATATAACAAATCTGGTGTACACAAAACAAACAAACATCAATGAAAGAAATAGTTTTGTTTTTTAAAGACAATTATTGTTAATGAAATTACCATTATTACAGTTCACATTACCTTGAATTCGTTGAATTCGCTGATTCAATGTCTCAACATTTTCAAGTGCTTGAGGATCCCTATAATCTATTATTTGTTTCTGATAGGTTTGTTCTATAAAGAAGCACAAATTTAGAATTAGCAGATTTTTTACAATTTTGTTTAAGAATTATGCACCTTTGTTGAGTGGACACTTTGTACATAACTGTAAAGTTATTTTTACTGCAAGGTTCAATAAATCAGTCAACGGCAGATATAACTTAAGATTTCACTCATAACATTACAGAACCCCTCCATTTTGTATGCCAATGGCGATTTGTTAATTTCAAAGCTTTAACATTGGTGCATTTTCTATCTTTCTCTCTTTTTTTTTTAAATTTTTTTGCTGTTAGTATTTTTATCATAGATGTGTATCGACATTTACTTATTTACTTGACACATACAAACAACTTTTCACATTAATTATTTTTGTAGAGAATATATGAAATAAAATCCAAAGTAAGACTTAAAAAAAAAGGGGGGAAAGGTATCCAATAGCATTACTCCAGTTGGAAACTGAAGTGACATTCCTTCATTTCTCTTGGGATCATTTGTTGAGAAAGTACTATTCAGTTTTCAACACTAAGAAACCTTCTTATCTGGACCAAAAATATACACATTTTATTTAGCTGGTCAACTGAAGGTCATGATTTCAACACCAATATCCAATTATCCAAACATAAACATGGTAATTCTGAACTCAAAGGTAAAACTGCCAGCTGCCATCAAAAACAAGATAAATATTGGATTATATCTCTCAAAGCTGTAAGGAGACAAATAGCAGTTTTAGTTAATGGTTGAAATTCATCAAATGCATTTGCTTGATTGTGTAACTACCATGATGCGAACCAAGAAAAACTGTTAGTTGAACTCACCCCCACATACCATTTTTTTTCCTTTTACAAAAAATACTTTCCAAAATACCCTAAGAATAATAACTCAGTGGTTTATGAACCGGATTATTAAGAACAAGAGGTTGAATATGATCCAGATCGATGGCTTCCAGGATCAACCTTAACTCTTTCCGTACGGAAGCTTTTTATCAACGCAACAGAAGAGATTTCAGAGACAAAATTTTTCATGATTTTAAGAATCAATCCACATATTTATATTTATCTAACACATAACATAAGTAAAGTAAAGTAAAGATGCCCCGTCACACCAAGTGGCGTATAGGGAATATGATGTTAGTGACCATATATTTTACAGACCTTGAGCACATGATTTTTGGGGTAATGTTGTTTGGTATTATGCTCGTGCTGCTTTACTTTCCCAGAAAAAAATTCAGTACCCATTTAAGGCTGGGTGAACCCAGAAGCCATTGGTTGGGATTGAACCCTACTTCTTGTCCTTTGTAGTCCACTAACCACTGAGCTATTGTGGCTCCCTAACATATAACATATTATATATAAATGTTTAGATAATTGAACAAGGTATTAGATTTCACCAATACTAAGATGATACAAGACGTGTAAAAAGAAAATGGTTTGATGGCGTTCACATTAATCAAATTGAGCGTGGCGCATTATGCAGCGAAACGTACACTGCCGAAATCGGCATGGCGCACAGTGCAGCAAAACGTATAGAAAGAGTTAAAATGGTACCAGATATTTTTTTCTAGAAAAGTAAAACAGCATGAGCATAATACTGATCACATTACCTGAGAAATCATGTACACAAGATCTATACAAAAATATGACCACTAACACCATATTTCCTATGCACCATGTGATGTGACGGTTCTCTTTACTTTTTTTTAACCCTCAGAATAGTTCCAACACCTACAGGGATGATGGTCCATCGATTGACCAAAATCTCCCCACAATCATCCAGTTGGTCTTGCCTGCAAAAGCGTGTGTCAAGACAGGCTGGCTAACTGAGGTGAAGATCACCATTTTCCCAATATGGTTTGGTCTGTTGTTACAGATGACCTAGTATTATAGTATCTAAGTAGGATAGGCTTCCTCTTCTCCAGCAGAACTTGGGACGTGAAGAAAAAACCACTACAGTCTGCCATGTTACTAGCAGCTCTAGCACTGGGTGTGGCCTTACTCTGAATAAAGAGAACACTAACAAGTTCATTCTTCATTCCTTAAAAGAAGAAGAGAAGAACTGGTGGAACAATGATGTATATCTTCAGAGAGTGAACACTCTAAAGGTGGAACAATGATGTATCTATTCAGAGAGTGAACACTCTAAAGGTGGAACAATGATGTATATCTTCAGAGAGTGAACACTCTAAAGGTGGAACAATGATGTATATCTTCAGAGAGTGAACACTCTAAAGGTGGAACAATGATGTATATCTTCAGAGAGTGAACACTCTAAAAGTGGAACAATGATGTAACTCTTCAGACAGTGAAGACTCTTAAGGTGGAAAATGGATCTGGTCAACCCGGAGTTCTTAGTAGGAAAAGCAAATGTATCTATAATCAGCACTTTACAGGAACAAAATCAGTCCACATACACTTCGAGAAGTACTGGGATGAGCGGTGGAGCAGATATGGTGATGTTCCGACTGCAATGAAACTGATTCCATGAATAGAATAATAGATGACCTAATACTGCAGTCGGCACGGGCATAACATCGACCACATTACCCCAAAAATCATGCGCCGAAGGTCTGTAAAATTTATGGTCACTAACACCATATTCCCTATACGCCACTTGGCGTGATGGGGGCTCTTTACTCTACTACTACTAATACTGCAGTGTCTCTAAGCAGGACAAGCTTCAAGAAATGCTGGGACAGGTAGTGGAATAGATATGGGGATGCCCAAGCTGCAATGAAACTGATTCCATGAACATAATAGAATTATATATAGATGAGCTAGTACTGCAGTAGAGAACTTATAAGAGAAGCAAAAATTGGCAGGCATAACCTCATCAGATAAGATCAAACATATCACCCAGAATAGAGATGGGTGGTGAAAAACACTGCAAGCCCTATGTGACATCTAACAGGACGGGAAAGATCAAGAAGTATTGCAGTATGTCTAAGTAGGACAAGACTCCACTTCTCCAGCAGAACTTGGGTAGTAAAAAAAAACCACAATAGTCCACCACATCACCATTCCTGGTCTAAGGTCAAACAGTTTCATCTGGTGGCTTCAAGATATCACCCTCTATAATATAAACTTATCTATGCCTTTGACTATTGAATATGAGATTACAAGCATTTATTTGAAACATAAAAGATAAGACTGAATATAAAATTATCTATGCCTTTAACTATTGAAAATGAGACTACAAGCATTTATTCAAAACATTATAAAAGATAAGACTTAATGTAAACACACACACACAAAAGCAAGGAAGATAGATTTTGCAAGCAATATCATCAATGCATTTATTTATTGCTATATTTTTATTTTTCACTGGAGTCTGTAGAAATGTGGTTTTACAGAAGAATGTTGAGAATACCATGGACAGCTGAGAAGAGTAATGAAAACGTTCTGAGAGAGGTCAAAGCAAAAATAGAGCTGATTTCCAATATTAGGAAGAGACAATCATCATTTTTTGGCCATGTAATGAGAAGAGAACAACTGGAATATATTGTAACAACTGGAAAAATTGAGGGACGAAGAGATAGAGGGAAGCAAAGAGAAAAAATAACAGACAGCTGAAGAGAATGGCTTGGCAGAAGGTCAACAACAGAAATGATAAATAGCTGCCGAGATCGAAAGTTGTGGAGAGACATGAACACCTACGCCAGCAGGCCAGGTACTTGATGATGATGATGATGATATTTTTATATTTGGTAGCCAACCTTCGTTGCGGAGACAAAACTCGATGATGATGATGATTTATTTATTGCTATGTTAATAAAAATGTTCTAATTTTTTTCTACAGTTTTTCTCTCTATGCTTTTCTCTAGCCATCTTCAGCCATCTACTGTTACACATTTAGATATTTAGACTAGCATGAGTCACAAACAAGACATTTTAGGTCTTCATCAGTTCCTCATAATTTGTCATGCGGGGTTGTTTCTGGGAACCATGTTCATGTTCCTAGGGTGTTGAGAGTGCTGAAGTCTTGTAGCACATACTCAGAACTCTGTCTGGATATTTCACAATTGCATGTTTCAAACTCACCAAGTTCTATTAAGTGTAAGTGTATTTTGAGGCCACAGTGACCTGTTTTGAATCAGAAGATCTTTGTCTGTTCATGTCTACCGAGTCTGTTTATGATGTCTTGTTCTGGCTCATCTTCTTCTTCTATCCTTCCTCTGCTGCCGCTGGCGTCGAGGGGAGAAACAATCTGTGATTCTTTGCTCTTCTGTAGGCCTCTTCTGATGTTATTCCTCCTAGTAACTCTAGTATTCCCTTTATCCATCTCTTTCTCGGTCTTCCTCTTAATCTGGCGTTTTCGTAGCGTTTGTTTATGGCTCTTTGAGTCATTGTTAGTTCTTTTTGTCTTGTTATGTGGCCGAACCAATTTATCTGTTGTTTCTTTATGTATTCGATGGCTGGTTCAATTTCGAGTTTCTTCCTCAGGTCTCTGTTTCTTACTCTGTCCCTTAAGCTGTTTCCTGTCATTCTTCTGACACATTTCATTTCGGTGGTCGTTATCTTTCTTATTGTTCTAGAGTCCAGCATCCAATTCTGGCACTGATAACACAGAACACAGTTCTGGCTCATATTTTCCATATAACTCCCTCCATTCGGTTTTCCTAGTTTGTTTCAGAATTGACTAGTTAGTTTGTTGAGGCTCGGGTAGGTTGGGCTGTTGGAGGCTCCTACCTGCTTTTGTGAGTTCTCTAGCCATTAATAACTGGTACAAGAATACTAAATCAAAGGATCTACCATAGAAAAGATGGACTGATGGTATACAAGAGACACTAGGAAACAGCAGCAGAAGTGGCCAAGAAAAGAGAAAAAGATTGCAAACAATATATCTCCTCGAAGCTGAAGTAAATGAAAATGGAAAAAAGAAATAGAAAGAAAATGCTTCTTCTCTGTTTCTATGTCTATATATTTCTCATTAGCACTGATATTGATATGACCTACCTCTCTCTTTCCATTTCTTTAAACTCTCTGCATTTATCATTATTTTTTCTCTCTCTCATTAATTATATTACTCATTCCCTGCCTGCTTCTCTATCTATCTCTCACTTTCTATCTCTCAGTGTCTCTCATCATTTTCTTGTCTCTGTCACTCATTCTCTTTCTCTGCATTAGTTTGTAAATAAGGCAATATGATTATCAACCAACCACTTTCATTTCCTGATGGATTATCATCATTTCTGTGAGTGAACATTTTGGCCATCCATGATTTCCATTTTTTATAAAATGATTGGAACACGGAAACAATCAAGTGACAGAAATAGCTCAATAATAAAAAGCCAAGACTAGTAGTGAATGTGTCCCAGAAGCTAGTCCTGGAATCTGAAATAAACAAAAACAGTAAATTAATTACTACATTTTCTAGCAAGTGTGTTGTTTTTAATGTTTTCATATGGGGTAACTAGATGTATATCTGTTAATTATATACATCAATCTTCATCCCAACGCTGTGCTACCAATGCCAGACCTGGACACTAGATGCAAGAACAATAATAAAAATAACCTCTACTGAGATGAATTGTTAGACAAATGACAGGAAACAGTCTGAGAGATAAGATCAGAGATGAAGAACTGAGAAAAAAGCTAGGAATAGCCCCAGCCATGGAATATATAAGGAAACAACAGATAAAATGGTTTGGCCACATGACAAGGCAGAAAGATCAAAACACAACACAATGAACCTTCAGCAAACGTTGTGAGAATACCAGACCCAATGGTCGACCACAAAAAAGATGGATGGATGGAATATTAGAATCACTAGGAAACATAACAGCAGCAGAGGTGAACAGAAGAGCAAAAGACCACAAATGATATCTCCCCTCGATGCTGAAAGGCAAATGAGGAAGAAAGAAGAAGAAGAAAAGATAGATACCCGTCAAAAACCTTAACTCTTTAATTTCAGAATTATTTCCCTTGTTTAATAAGAATTATTTAACTTGAAATTGGGAACAAAATGTCAGCGAATCAATTCAGAGGAAGAGGTATGTTTACAGCACTCGGAAAAATTGACAAATAATCAACAACAGAAAAAAATATGGACCAAAGCAGGATCGAACCTGTATGTCACCAAGCTCAAACTTATGTACATATTTTGCTTCCAATTAAAACTTGTCAAAATATCAATCAAAATAAAATGAGAAAGTTTCACAATATGATGGAAAAAAAGCTGTTATTGGTACACCATCATCAACATTATCAAATACTGTCCTAGGTGTTTGAGTCATTCTGTAGGCCCTTATCCTGTTACTCTTTCTTCTTTACTTTATATTTGTTAAGTCATGGTAAAAGTCTTCTTTATATATATATATACGAGATATAATATCTTCTTGAACATGTTTTAAAACAGCTTAGCAGTCACATAATATTGAGTACAGCCACTATCTGTTACAGTGTATTAGAGTCGAGACAAAAAATACAGAATCACCAATTGAAATTGAGAACACTTGGTGACTAGCAACTGTGAAGATCTCACTAGACCATGGAACAAAGTCCAGTAGAAACATTAATGAATGGGGACCTGAGGTCTAGTCAGTAACAATCCCTTATGAATCTTCATATAGAGATGCTGTGTCTTAAAGCTATTCTACTCTCTGCTTTAATCAATTAGTGTGAATATCTCAACGTAGTTCTTCATTCTTGAGAATATCTGAGCTGTAGTTCTTTATTCTTGTGAATATCTCAGCCATAGTTCTTCATTCTTGTGAATATCTCAGCCATAGTTCTTCATTCTTGGGAATATCTCAGCCGTAGTTTTTCATTTAGAATTCCTACAGTGCAAGCACATCTCAGTCAAGTTCTGAGGTTAATAATTCTCGGAATAGGCATCATCATCATCATTAAGTACCGGGCCTACTGGCGTTGGTGATCATGTCTCTCCACAACTTTCGATCTCGACAGTTCTTTATCATTTCTGTTGCTGACCTTCTGCCAAGCCATTCTCTTAAGCTGTCTGGTATTTTCTCTCTTTGCTTCCCTCTATCTCTTCGTCCCTCAATTTTTCCAGTTGTTACAATATATCCCAGCTGTTTTCTTCTCATTACATGGCCAAAAAATGATGCTTGTTTCTTCCTAATATTGGAAATTAGCTCTCTTTTTGCTTTGACCTCTTTCAGAACATTTTCATTACTCTACTTAGCTGTCCATGGTATTCTCAACATTCTTCTGTAAAACCACATTTCTACAGACTCCAGTGATTTTCTTGTCTGTTGTCCTATTGTTCATGATTCACATTTATATGTTAAGACTGGCTTTACATAACATTTAAGAACTCTTTTTCTTGTTTCTATTGTCAAAAATGGATTGCATAGTATCTTCCTCACTTTCTGGAAAGCTGCTTTTGCCTGAGCCATTCTGCATCTCACCTCTTTTGTACATCTTCCGTCTGAGGTTAACAAAGTTCCCAAATATTTAAATTCATTTACCTGTTTTAATATTGTTCCACTTGTCTTTATCTTGCACTGAGGTGATGTCTTTTCTTTGTTGTTACCATTACTTCTATCTTTTTGCTATTAAGGCTGAGTCCTTTATTTTTGCTTTCTTTCACTATAATGTCCAACATTTCTTGTAACTCATTTTCACTCTTAGCGATTAATACTGTATCATCAGCATACCTTAGATTATTTATATTATGACCTCCAATTGTTATTCCAGGCATGCCCCTTATGGATCTTAAAATAATCTCACTATAAATATTAAACAAATCTGGTGACAGCACACAACCTTGCCTAACACCCTGTTTTATTTGTTGAAACATTCCCAATTTTTTTCCAGTTCTTATGGCCGCTGTTTGTTGCCAGTACATGTTTTTTATTATTCTTATTTTGGCATTACATTTATGCTTTCTAAAATTGTGATTATTTCTCGGTGCTTTACTTTGTCAAATGCCTTGGTATAATCTATAAAACATAGGTATAGATCTGTTTTCACCTCTATGGCTCTTTCTACTAAAGATCTTATGATATATATGGCATTGCTCGTTCCTTTACCTCCAACAAAACCACACTGTTCATCGCTAATTTCTGGACTGATTTTGTTTTGCACTTTTCTCATAATGATTCTTAGTAATATCTTAGTCATGTGACTCATAAGGCTTATTGTGCGATAATCATCGCATTCAATTGCACCTGATTTCTTTGGTAGGGCTATGAATATTGATTTGAGCAGGTCGTCTGGTATATATCCGCTGTTGTAGATATCATTCAATATTTTTGTTATTATTTCTATTCCAAAATCACCCATGGCTTCAATCCCTTCTTTAGTTATATTATCTGGTCCAGGAGCTTTTCCTGCTATCATATTTTGCATCTTCCACTTCTTCTCTGAGTATTTCTGGTCCTTCTCCATTATCCTTAATATTTACTTCTGTTCGTTCATCATCATAAAGATCTTTAATGTATTCTGTCCATTGTTCCCTTATGCTTTCTTGTTCAATCAACAGTCCTCATTCCTTTGATCTTAAACATCCAGTTTTTTATTGTGTTTTTCTTCCTGTTAATTCCTCAATTTGTTTGTATATAGCTTTAGCATCTCCTTTTTGTTGCATTTCAATCTCTTTACATCTCTATTTTAGCCATGCTTCTTATGCTTCATTGCGTTTTATTACAATTTCTTTATTTAATCTCTTATACTCATCTTTATTTCTTCTTCTTGTATCCATTAGCTGCAAAATGTCATCTGTCATCCATTTCTTTCTTGAATTTGTCCTCACTGGTGGTATGAACTCTTTTGATGTTTGTTGCATTGATTTTTTTAGCATTTCCCACTGTTCATCAATGCTTTGTATCTTCTCTATTGCATTGTACCGGTTCTGAATTGTGATTTTATATCTGTCTTGCAGCTTCTTGTCTGATTTTAGTAAATCTAAATTTAACTTGATGTTAATTGAGGCTCATTTTGTTGTTTTTAATTTTACTCTAAGCTTTCCCACAACTGGTATATGATCACTATTGCAATCTGCCCCTGGTCTAGTTTTCACACACACCAGACTGTTTCTAAATCTATTGCTTATCATTATATAATCAATTTGATTACGTGCATTGTCTCCTGGGCTTTTCCATGTACACAGACATCTTGGATGTTGCTTAAACCAGGTGTTTCCTATCATCATGTTGTGTGTTCTTGCCCAGTCAATAAGTTTCTCACCTCTTTCATTCCTCTCGCCAAAGCCATAATGACCAACTACTTCCTCATTCTTTCCTTTCCTACTTTTGCGTTAACATCCCCTAGAACTATGGTATTTTCATGCGGTTTGCATTCATGAAGTGCCTCATTTAACTTTTCGTATAATTTATCAATTGTGTCCTCTAGACTGTTTGCTGTTGATGCATAAACTTGTATAAGATTTATGTCTATTGACTTCCCTTTCAATTTCACTAAAAGGACTCTGTCAGATATTGGGTAAAAGCCATTAACTGTTCTTGCTTTTTCTGCATCCAAGATGATACCTACTGCTCTTTGGTGTTCAGGTACCTCCAGAATAGATTATTTTATGTTTATCAGAATACATCTCCCCTGATCTGGTGTATCTCATTTCACAAAGTCCCAGTAAATGTAAACCCGTTCTTTTCATTTCTTGTATGATGTTTTCCATTTTACCCTTCTGCATGTGTGTTCTCACATTCCAAATACCTATCTTTAGAGTTTGTTTTATCTTCATTTTGCTTATATTTTGCTTACAGTAACTTGATGACTATCAGGTATCACCTGTAGCACATGATGTCCCCTACCGAACGAGGGTTTCACATTGGAATCCCCCTTAACGTTGTTGTCGTGATTTCTATTGTTGTGATGATTCATGATTGTACAAAGAAGTTACGACGGTAGTTTTCTGTTGCCTTCCATCGGTTTGTTTACGGTTGGCTCTGCTAGCCTTTGACTAAAAAGTTTCACCCACAAGGCAGTGGGGTTGTTTTACTTCGGGGTACCCTCTCTTAGCCCTTTACTCTCCCAAGCTTACCTGCAAGGCAGCAGGGCAGCCACAGGTTGTACTGTTTACTGCATACAGTAGCAGGTAAAATTACCTGACCTGACAATTAATAGGCATATTCATCTTAAAACATCAAGTCTATGCAACACTCAAGTCGGGATTTATTTTCATGTATCAATGTTCAAGTCAACCACCAGATACAAGAAAAAGAGGCTGACCTAGAAAAACACTAAAAAGAACATTAAAATGAGAGGGAGAGGCAACAACAACAGGCATCAGCTTCCTTTCCAAGATTGAGCAGCTCGCCCAGATCAGAGTCGTGTGGTGAGACACAATGTGGGTCCTGTGTTGAGATTGAGCAACTCACCCAGAACAGAGTCGTGTGGTGAGACACAATGTGGGTCCTGTGTTGAGATTGAGCAACTCGCCCAAAACAGAGTCGTGTGGTGAGACACAATGTGGGTCCTGTGTTGAGATTGAGCAACTCACCCAGAACAGAGTCGTGTGGTGAGACAACATGTGGGTCCTGTGTTGAGATTGAGCAACTCACCCAGAACAGAGTCGTGTGGTGAGACAACATGTGGGTCCTGTGTTGAGATTGAGTAACTCGCCCAGAACAGAGTCGTGTGGTGAGACAACATGTGGGTCTTTTTGTGTTGAGATTGAGCAACTCCCCCAGAACAGAGCTGTGTGGTGAGATACAATGTGGGTCCTGTGTTGAGATTAAGCAACTCACCCAGAACAGAATTGTGTGGTGAGACAACATGTGGGTTCTGTGTTGAGATTGAGCAACTCACCCAGAACAGAGTCGTGTGGTGAGACAACATGTGGGTCGGGTCCTGTGTTGAGATTGAGTAACTCGCCCAGAACAGAGTCGTGTGGTGAGACACAATGTGGGTCCTGTGTTGAGATTGAGCAACTCACCCAGAACAGAGTCGTGTGGTGGGACAACATGTGGGTCCTGTGTTGAGATTGAGTAACTCGCCCAGAACAGAGTCGTGTGGTGAGACAACATGTGGGTCCTGTGTTGAGATTGAGCAACTCCCCCAGAACAGAGCTGTGTGGTGAGATACAATGTGGGTCCTGTGTTGAGATTAAGCAACTCACCCAGAACAGAATCGTGTGGTGAGACAACATGAGGGTTCTGTGTTGAGATTGAGCAACTCGCCCAGAACAGAGTCATGTGGTGAGACAACATGTGGGTCCTGTGTTGAGATTGAGCAACTCGCCCAGAACAGAGTCATGTGGTGAGACACAATATGGGTCCTGTGTTGAGATTGAGCAACTCACCCAGAACAGAGTCATATGGTGAGACAACATGTGGGTCATGTGTTGAGATTGAGCAACACCCCCAGAACAGAGTCGTGTGGTGAGACAACATGTGAGTCCTGTGTTGAGATTGAGCAACTCGCCCAGAACAGAGTTGTGTGGTGAGACACAATGTGGGTCCTGTGTGAGATTGAGCAACTCGCCCAGAACAGAGCTGTGTGGCGAGACACAATGTGGGTCCTGTGTTGAGATTGAGCAACTCGCCCAGAACAGAGTCCTGTGGTGAGACACAATGTGGGTCCTGTGTTGAGATTGAGCAACTCGCCCAGAACAGAGTCCTGTGGTGAGACACAATGTGGGTCCTGTGTTGAGATTGAGCAACTCGCCCAGAACAGAGTCGTGTGGTGAGACACAATGTGGGTCCTGTGTTGAGATTGAGCAACTCGCCCAGAACAGAGTCGTGTGGTGAGACACAATGTGGGTCCTGTGTTGAGATTGAGCAACTCGCCCAGAACAGAGTCGTGTGGTGAGACACAATGCAGGTGCAAGGCCTGACAGTTGAAAAATCGTCATACACAAGTTTAGAGTTTCTGCCATATATGGTGTCTTCAGCTCAAAAGAACAATAGATAGATAGATAGATGTTCAAGTCACAATATTCACATTTCACGAATGTTCATAATCCAATGAAACTATTACTTAAGAACTTCCTAACAATAATACTGCTCTATCATTTCTAAAGACATCTTAAGTGAAATCACACTTTGAGTTTATTGTCTTAATCCCTCTTAGAATTGCAAAGACTAAGATTGCATACCACCTGCTTCAGTAGAGGTATCAAATAGCTATGTAAAAAGTCTTCACTGACGGTAGTCCTCACGATACTGCTGTTATAGATACTTATTAGTTTCATTTAACTTCAGTCAGACAATTTTACACTGTCTCATCCACAATATCATAATCATTCTCCTCCATATTCTGGGACCTACACCTGTCAGAGATAGCCACTCTGACAAAAAATTTCCAAATCATTGATCTATATGACAGGTCTGTCATTCAATTTTCTTATTAATCTCTGCTTCTTCTTCTCCTTCTTAGGTTCAAATATTAAGTCGGTGTGGATGCATGTACTGCTAGTTTATGGCAAAGCCATGATATCTGCAACTTTAGGCCCAACAAAGTCGCCTTTGCCATGGGTAGATTTGCTTAACAATTTTTATTTTAACAGCTGCAATTTTTAGGTTTACTATTTTCTACTTCTATCTATCTATCTTTCGTTCGCCTGAAGTGTTGTCTATATCTGCAATGTCGTTTCCCATATAAATGTTACTGTCCTTTGCAATTCTTGCAGTGGCCCATATAGTTTTGTCTGCAGTGTTGTATCTATGGGCCAATGGATTTTCCTCAGTTTACTATATTCAGTGCAGTCTTGAAGTATGTGTTCAGCAGTCTGGGGTGCCTGTCCACATGTACAAGTAGCTGAGGTGCCGATCTTGAATTTTTTATACATGTGACTATGGAGTCGATTGTGTCCTGTTCTGAGGCGTATAATGACAACCTGTTCATATCTATTCATATTATGAAAGGCATCCTGATTTGGGGCAATGGGAAGTATGTCTTTTTTCTACTTCTAACTTCCAAGGGATTATTTTACATATGCAGAGTGCATTGGAACACCCTGCTTTTTACCATTTTCAATTAGAGCTAAACATCAAATCATGCTTCCCAAAAAGACCCGTGGAGGAAAACTAGAGAGATAATAAATTTGAGGAGGGAAAAAAAACCACTGCCTGTGGCTAGACTCTAACTTACAACATTTTAGTCCGGGTTTTACCTCTAGATCACCCAGCCTCAGTGAAAGTACAGGCAACAAAGGTGTGGTTTTGGAGAAAGATGTTGCAAGATCCATGGACAAAGAGAAAGACAAACAGAGAGGATCTCAAAATAGATTTGAAATTCTGCTATTTTATGGTTAACATAAGGAGATGACAGTTATGAAACCTTTGATCATTTGTTGTTTACTTTGTACTTGTCAAACCAATATTTTGGTGAAGCACTTGAGTTATAGTTATGTTACTGTGCCTTATTATGTGGCCCTGTGTAGTGATTTTCAAAGAAAAGATACATCTTTGAGGGACCTTTTTGAGAGTTAATAGAGCACTTCTTCTGCCCATCGAATTGTCACTTTGCATGTCCCTTCTGAGCTTGTCATTGTCACTTTGCATGTCCCTTCTGAGCTTGTCACACAACCACTTTTGGATGCACTCATAAGCAAGTATGGAGTGTCCACAACCATCTCCTTCAGGCTTTCCAGCAGTGTATAGATCCCTGGGATGTTGGCTTTTATGAAGATTTCATTGTCTTGTACTTTATCTTCAGCATTTTGCAGAGACAGCTTACGTTTATGTGGTTCAGCTTTCTGACTACCTGACAAAAAAAGGAAAAAACACTCCCCTCCACACATACTCACACACACACACTCACACATTATAGCATATAGGATGGTATAGTGAATATGGTGATATAGCCCACAGTTTACAGTGACCAGCAGCACATTATTGGGATGATATGATTGGTACCATGTCAGATATCCATTGCCCATACTTTCCAAGAAAAAAACATCTCTAGTACCAATTTTTAAAGTCTGGGTGAATCCAACAGCCTTGAAGATCCACAAGAATTTGCCACATCTGTGAACTGAGCCTGGATTTTGCTGATCAGTAGCAAGCACACCATTCAGTCACAGAGATTCCCATATCTTATCTATTTATTGTCCTTACGAACTGAAGAAGGCACATAGGGCAGAACCACAATCTCAAAAACAGAAACCTTGCGTGCTAAAATGGTACATATTGCAGATATCACTGCTTCTAAAATTGTATAGATACTATGTAAATTTGGCAGTGATAGTTCAGTGGTTAGTGAACTGGACTACAAAGGACAAGGGGAAGGGTTCGATCCCAACTGAGGCTTCCGGGTTCACCCAGCCTTTAATGGGTACCAGATTTTTTTTCTGGGAGAGTAAAGCAGCACGGGCGTAATACCGACCACATTACCCCAAAAATCATGTGCTGAAGGTCTGTAAAATATAGGGTCACTAACACCATATTTCCCTATGCAAGACGGGGGTACTTTACTTTACTTTTTTACTACGTAAATTTCAATGGCAAACAATAGATAAGTAGGTATTATACCACTGTAGACCATCTTGCAATAAACTACCTAATCAAGTAACTACATAATTAAATAACTAAGTAATAACTAAAATATAATTTAATAACTCTAATATTTTCAGTAATAAAGAAAAGATGATGGTCATATGTTGGACATGTGATGAGAAGAGATAATAACCGAATAGTAAAGCAAGCCCTCATGTGGGAAACAACAGGTAAGAGGAAAAGAGGAAGACCCAGAGAGACACTGAGAAGAACATTGATGAGAGAGGCAATAGCAGCAGGAATCGGCTCCCTTGGTGAGATAGAACTGCTTACGCAGAACAGAGACAAATGGCGAGATTTGATAAAATATCTTTAAAAAAATTGAAAACTGCTAGAATAAAAATTCAGATAAGAGAAGGAGCATCTTGGTCTACACCCTATGGGCCGGCTACGGCTCGAAAAGTCAATAGATAGATAGATGGAATAACTAAAAAATTAACTGAGTAATATTTAACCCATTGTTGAAATAACTACCTATATAAACCAACTAACTAACCTTTACAGTACTTGGACCATGCATATCTCCCCAAACGGTCTTTGCAGACCTCAATGAGACCATTTCTTGTTGTGTCATTTGTAGACAATGCCTTACAGCATACCTCATCTTTATCTTCATTATCTATGAATACATCCTCACAGGTTTCAGTGTGGTTGCTACAAACTTGAGAATCTTTCAGGCAGCATCTTTTATAAGGGAGACAAGCAAATTTGTTTGCTGGACAATCTTCTACTTCTTTTAAATCACCATCACTAGGAAGTCCACTTGTGACTGAAACAGAAAATTAATCAAATAAAAATGTTAACATATTAAAACATTTCCCAAACACCTACCTAGTAAGATAGGGAAGGGAGCCTCTAATTTTTTTACTTGACTTATTGTGATGCTACTGTACCATATTAGGCAGCCCTGTGTAATAATTCTCAAAGTAATACTTCTTTGAGGCACACTTATGAGAGTTAATAAAGTATTTCTTCTGTCCACTGAATTGTCACTTTGCATGTCCTTTCTGAACTTGTCATATAATCACTGGTTTGAAATGCACTCACAGGGCAAACATGGAGTGCTCCTTCTGGCTTTTCCAGCAGTGGTAAGGTCTCTGGGATGTTAGCTTTTTTGAAGAGTTCATTGTCTTGTACTTGATCTTCAGCATTTTGCAAAGACAGTTACTATCTCATCTCCCAAACAAAGAAAGGTAGCAGTAGTCCCCATCATAGCAGTCTCAGCACACACCAAAAGACATAAGACGAAACCACACAGAAAGTAAACACAACTGTCTGCTCCATGTCATACAATATCATAATTCATCATAAACAACCGGAATATTGAAACACGACTAAAATGGATGAAACACACAGCTCACGGTGTGCACAGAGCACTTAACTCAGTAGCTCCTGCAACAAGCCGGATTACAGTTATGTATGGACTGTATATACCAAATTAACCACAACAAAGTATTACACCAAGATCTATAAGATCATAAGAAGTGTAAATAAAGCAATCATTTATTATTTTTATTACCCAGGGCCTAATAATACAATGTAGTGATGGTGGCCAAGTGGTTAGACTGCTTGATTCTCTCTGCTGGATGCAGTTAGGGTCAAAATGTGTTATTTTTTCTTACATCTTCAATTATTCCAGTGTTGTCATTACAGGACTTGCTTCTCCATCCATTTCATTAAGGGAGTCTAAGCCTGCTATAGTTGCCTCTCTTCTCAGTATTCTTCTCAAGGTGTCCTTTGAGGTCAGCCTATCTTTTTCTTATTATTTCTCAATTTTAGGGTTTGCTTTGTGACAGGTTATTATCTTCTTTTTATATGCTCAATATATTCCCACCTTAGCTTTCTGATTATAGATGAGATTTTTTTTTCCTGCATTGCCATTTCTCTTTTTTTTTTCCTGCATAGCCTTTCCATTGTAAACAAAGTATTTTCCTGATACATTTCCTTCTACTGAATGTGAAATTAATACCCTAAACATCCTCTATTACGTGGCAAGTACACTGGAAATAATGCTTTTACTTTCAGTCCATCATTTAACTTCTGGAGAGCCCAGATAGGCAGATATAGATAGCTTTTAATAATATAGATAATGAAATAAATGAACGCAAAATTGAATAAATTCACAACCATCGATACAGATATCGGGGTGATCAAAAATAATAACAAGAATACAAAATATAATACATTATTATTATAGGTATATGTTCTTTTATGAGTTTATACTCAAGTTTTATTGAATATGTTATAGTGAACTATTTTATTGTTTATTCATATAAAATGAAAATAAATGACATACTTGTACAGACTCTATCAATCTATAAAAACTTTGGTAGTGTATCTCCAAGGAAAAAATTGTTTTAGTACTCTTAGCAAATAAACAGCCTTGCTCAAATTTGATATGTTAATTGGTCTAAAAAATAAATCTGATATATAATTTATATATAAACAAAGATATATACACACAAAATATATGTCAACTACTAGATGTGTACAGCTATAATGATACAACACTGCTATGACAATCTGGTTCCTTTAAGCCAGCCTTGCATTTGAAAGCTAACTTTAATGAAGCCTTGGATGTACTCACAAGATTATCAAACTCATTGTATGAACTCCATGTGAAGCCAAAATAGAGGAAATATACTATAGGCGAAACCACAGTATACAATTAAATAGCTAAGTAATAACTAACAAATTAACTAAGTAACATTTAACCCATTGTTAAAATAACTACCTACATAAAGCAACTAACCTTTACAGTGCTTGGACCAAGCATATCTCCCCAAACGGTCTTTGCAGACCTCAATGAGACCATTTCTTGTTGTGTCATATGTAGACAATGCCTTACAGCATACCTCATCTTTATCTTCATTATCTATGAATACATCCTCACAGGTTTCAGTGTGGTTGCTACAAACTTGAGAATCTTTCAGGCAGCATCTTTTATAAGGGAGACAAGCAAATTTGTTTGAAGGACAATCTTCTACTTCTTTTAAATCACCATCACTAGGAAGTCCACTTGTGACTGAAACAGAAATTCAATCAAATATAAATTGTTAAATATTAAAACATTGTCTATACATAATTTAATCTGATACTTTAAATAAATATTTTTTAAAATTGTCAAAACTTTAATCACATGTCAAATGTGGCACTTCCATGTGTTCATATCTGAGAGAGGCGTGACACTTTTGTCAGACCTCAATGAGACTGTTTCTTGTTGTGTCTTTATAGACAATGCCTTACAGCATACCTCATCTTTATCTTCATTATCTATGAATACATCCTCACAAGTTTTAGTGTGGTTGCTACAAACTTGAGAATCTTGAAAAATAAGGTCTCTAACACCATATATATCCAAAACACCTAGTCAGATAGGGAAGGGAAACTATCATTTTTACTTGACTTATTGTGATGCTACTGTGCCATATTGGGCAGCCCTGTGTAATGATTTTCAAAGACAAACTTCTTCAAGACAACCTCATGAGAGTTAATGAAGCAATTCTTTTGTTCACTGAATTGTAACCTTGCATGTCACCTCTGTATGGACAATCTCGCAAACAGCAAGGACGAAAATTAATTCATTCATTCATCATTAATGAAAAAAGCAATGAGGACATACAAAAAGATTTAAACATTTAAAAGAACTGTCTTATAAACAGCATTCTACAGAGGAAATTAAAATACTATGGCCACGTCAAAAGACACAGCAGGTTGGAAAGAACAATAATGGAAGACATGGTTCCTGGGTGACGCATTAGGGGCAGACCAAAAAGAAGGTGATTTTAAGACATCCAGGAGACCTTGAACATGACAACAGAAGAAGTGGGAGATCTGGCTAGAGGCAGAGATTCTTTCAGATGAGTTGTGGTGAATGCAATATTCTGTGGGAGATCTGGCTAGAGGCAGAGATTCTTTCAGATGAGTTGTGGTGAATGCAATATTCTGTGGGAGATCTGGCTAGAGACAGAGATTCTTTCAGATGAGTTGTGGTGAATGCAATATTCTGTGGGAGATCTGGCTAGAGACAGAGATTCTTTCAGATGAGTTGTGGTGAATGCAACTTTCTGTGGGAGATCTGACTAGAGACAGAGATTCTTTCAGATGAGTTGTGGTGAATACAACATTCTGTGGGAGATCTGGCTAGAGACAGAGATTCTTTCAGATGAGCTGTGGTGAATGCAACATTCTGCAAAGGACATGCTATTCCAGAGTTTTATTTATTTTGCTTCTTATGTATAGCTCTTCATTATACACTACTTTAACTGTTTTGATCTGACACAGATTGCACATATAAACAGCACAACGTTTTAACAAAGTCCTGACATATTCAACAATCAGACTATGCAAATCAGGTTCATTTAAGTTTATTGAATCATTCTCCTGGCACGTGATGATTAGTGGTAGTACTTAAATTCTCAATGATGTTCTTTATTGAGATTAACTCTCTTGGCAAACGCCCGTCTTTATGGAGCTAACCCTAGTACTTATTGTCTATGACAATGAAAATTCTATCTTAGTTTCACAACTGTCTTGTGTTACTCTTCTATTATATTTTATCTACTTACTGTTGTCTCTGGAGCACACAACTTCTGAATCTCACTTGAGAACACTTCACAACTAAATTATGTTAGCACTGACTGACATATCTCTACTTCTCTATATTTCTAATTCTATTTGTTCTATTCTTGTTCTATCTACTTCTCAACTAACTGATCCTATGTTATTGCTATTCTTTCTACTAACTGCTCTTAACTAGCTTCTATGATCTTTCCTCTAACTACTCCTCTTTTCCTAAGCTAACTAACTGTAGAAGTCCAATCTATTATCAAAACTGCCTGTAGTAGTTTCGGCCGAAGCCAAAGTAAGCTTGTCTAGTTGATATTTCTGACTCAGATTCTCATCTAAGTTCCTGTCAAATCTTCTTGTGCATGAGGCTAAATAAATAAGTCTCATTTTCATAATTTATTGGCTAACTCTTTTGCACAGGTAAATGCAATAACTCAAAATTTGTGAGGTCTAAATTATATATCAACTTTGTGTCAAAATTGCCAAAACAAGGCTTTACCGTGACACCTAATTGACCGTACTAACTTGTTCCAAAACAACGCTACCATGACTCTTACGAGTAACATCTCTATGGTCACTTGACCTGCCATGAGTTTGTTTGTCAACCTAATTTCTAGACATGTTGAAGGGTCAAGTCATGTTACCATCCCCACACCTTTTCCAACACCAATTAGAAAATTGCAATTTCCTTCAACTCCTTCACTAACTATTGGCAACTGTTATTCTTATGTTATTGTTATAATATGTTAAGAAATGTGCACCAACTAAGCTATCCAACCAATGCAATATCTTTATCTCCCATTATGTAATTTAATCTATCCCACTCCATGTGCTGCTACAATGCGAAAAGCTAGGGAAAGGCAGCAGGTCTTGACAATATACAGATATAGATGATACAAGCACTAGAAGAGTTTGGCGTCGAAGTGATCACAGACATATGCAATGACATATACCATACAGGATACATACCAAATGAATTAAAAACATCAACTTTCATTGTATTGTCTAAAAAGAATGGTGCAGTTGAATGCAGTGACTTCAGAACAATAAGCCTAATGAGCCAGGTAACAAAAATTTTACTAACAGTTATACAGGGAAGGATTCAGAATAAAATGAATACTGAATTAGATGAGCAACAATTTGGATTCAAGAAAAACAGTGGCACAAAAGAAGCCATATTTAGCATGAGAACATTGATTGAAAAGTACACAGAAGTAAACAAACCAAATATGCCTGCTTCATAGACTACACCAAAGCTTTCGAAAGAAAATACCATAACCAACTTATAGACTGCCTAAAAGATATAAATCTAGACGACACAGACATACGACTAATATGTAATTGTACTGGGAGCAAACAGCAATAATAAAATATAACAAGGAGAACTCTACACCCATTGATATAAAAAGAGGAGTAAGACAAGGATGCATCCTATCACCAAGCTTGTTCAATCTATACACTAAGCAAATCTTTAAAAACATCTCAGAGATACCAGGCCTAAACATTAATGGAAAGATAATCAATAACCTGAGATATGCTGATGATACTGTACTACTAGCAGAAAATCCTAAAGACCTACAACAATTGCTTAATGTAATAAACATAACAAGCAAAAAATATGGACTAGAAATGAATATCAAAAGACTAAAACTATGATCATAAACAAAGAAAATTCTCAAGACCTATAATTAAATATCACAGTTGAGGGAATACATCTGGAGATAGTCCAGAGCTACAACTACCTGGGACATACTATAACCAATGATGGAAAATGCAAAACTGAAATAAACAAAAGAATAGGTATGGCAAAAAGTAATTTTAATGCCATGAAAAATATACTAACAACAAAACAAATATCAGCTGGGCTGAAACTGAGAATAGCGCAAGATGTTACATTTTCTCAATATTCCTGTATGGTGCAGAAACATGGAAATTAGACAAGAAAACAGAACAGAAAATTGAAGCCTTTGAAATGTGGATATATATAGGTAGAATTGGATGGAAACAAAAGATAACAAACGATGAAGTTTTAAAACAACTGAAAATAAAAAGAGAACTACTAAATACAATTAAGACAAGACAAATGAAATTTTTGGGGACACGTTAAAAGACACAACAGCCTAATAAAGTAATATTGGAAGGGAAAATACAAGGTAAAAGAGGCAGAGGCAGACCAAGACTAACATGGACGAGTAACATCAAAAGATGGACAAGTCAATCTATGTCAGCCTGCACCATCAAAGCAAAAAACAGAGTAGAATGGCTATCCATGGTAGCCAACCTTCGTTGCGGAGAAGGCACTCAATGATGATTTTTGATGATGACTTTACATTTACCGATAATAATCATATTATTAATACAATGATGGTGTTAATAATAAAAAAATATTGATAATAACAACATAATAATAATGATGATAATTAATAATTTTCATCATTACTTGTACTGTTCATTTGAAGCAAACAATGGAAACATAAAAAATTAACCTTCTAGCTAGTCTTTTTAAAAAGTACCTACTATGGCATATACATAGAATCGTTAAAACAAGTGTGATAAATTGATGAAGGTTTATCGTATGATCCATTATCTGTCAGCGATGTGAGTTATTACAGATCATGTAGACACGCCATTAACTAATGTTCTTTCTATAAATAAGCAGCCGAAAATATAAGTTAACTTGAAACAACAGCTGCAGAACTCTATAAGATGAACCTATTACATTAATGATTGGGAATACCCGCTGCGGTTATTCGAGAAATGGAAATAGAAAGGCGGGGATGCACCGATTTTTTTTTTCATTAGAAATGTCGTGAGGCTGTTCTATTTGTATGTGTTTTAAACATTTTAATACTACGCAGTTTACTGTCCTTACCGGGAATACTGATATAGTGCCTACACACTACCTAAGATATGCTGATGATACTGTACTACTAGCAGAAAATACTAAAGATCTACAACAATTACTTAATGAAATAAACATGACAAGCAAAAATATGGATTAGATGTTAATATCAAAACGACTAAAACTGTGATCATAAACAAAGACAATACTCAAAACCCACAAGTGGATATCAAAATTGAAGGAATAGACCTGGAGACAGTTCAGAACTACAACTACCTTGGACATACTATAACCAGTGATGGAAAGTGTACAACTGAAATAAACAAAAGAATAGGAATGTCAAAAAGTAATTTTAATGCCATGAAGAACATACTAACATCAAAACAAATAACAGCAGGGCTAAAACTAAGAATAGCAAAATGTTACATCTTCTCAATATTCCTATATGGTGCAGAAACAAGGACATTAGACATTAGACAAGAAAACAGAACAGAAAATTGAAACCTTTGAAAAGTGGATATATAGAAGAATATGTAGAATTGGATGGAAAGAAAAGAAAACAAACGATAAAGTCTTAAAACAAGTAAAAATGAAAAGAGAACTACTAAACACAGTTCAAACAAGACAAATACTATTTTTGAGCATGTTAAAAACATAACAGCCTATAAAAGTAATCTTGGAGGGGAAAATACAAAGTAAAAGAGGCAGACCAAGACTAACATGGAGGAGTAACATCAAAAGATGGACAAGTCAACATATGACAATCTGCACCATCAAAGCAAGAGACAGTAGAATGGCGCTCCATGGTAACCAACCTTCGATGCAGAGACGGCACTCGATGATGATAATGATGCCTACACAGCACGTAAATTTTGTGTATTCCCGAAATTACTTTTAATTTAGCCACGTCAAGTGCCGTCAGAGTCATACAGAGCTAGCAGTTTTATTGCAACGTTCAAGTCCCTTTTCTTCTTCTTCTATCTTTTAGCTCCCAGTGGAGCATAGGTCTTCAACAAACACTTTCCAAGTCGTTCTGTTTTTTGCCATTCTTTTAAGATCATTCCATGTCTTCCCCATTATCTTCATCTCTGCTTCGATCTGTCTTCTCCAAGAATTCCTTGGTCTTCCTCTTTGTCTTTTCCCCTGGGGATTCCAAAAAAGGGCTTGTGTAATACTCTCAGTTGGCTTCCGTAGTGTGTGTCCTATCCATCGCCATCGTCTTCGCTGTATCTCTTTATCCACTGGTATTTGACCGGTACATTTCCATAATTCCACGTTAGTGACTTTGTCCTGCCATTTCCATCCCTTTATTCTGCGCAAGCATCCATTAATGAAAGTCTGTACCTTCGTGATTGTCAATTTTTTTATTCTCCATGTTTCACAGCCATATAATAGGACCGACTTAACATTTGAGTTGAAAATTTTTATTTTTGTATTTAGCCTAATTTCTTTGGATTTCCATTTTTCCCAGTGCAATGAAAGCTCCTCTTGCTTTTGATATCCTTATTTTGGTATCATTTTCTGTTCCTCCCCCTTTACCTATATTACTGCCCAGATATATATAAGATTGTACGTCTAGTAGAGGTATTTCTCCTAGTTTTATTTGGTTATTTCCAACTGCATTAATTCTCATAATGTTGGTCTTATCTCTATTAATCTTTAGTCCTAGCTGTTGTGATCTCTCATCTAATATACTCATTTTATCCTGCATCTGTTGATGACTGTGTGATAGGAGAGCTATGTCATCAGCAAAGTCTAAATCATCAAGTTGTTTGGTCAGTGACCACTGGATTCCATTTCTGTTGTTTTGAGTTATTTTCATAATCCAATCTATGGCCAGTAGAAAGAGAAATGGAGACAGGAGGCATCCTTGCCTTACTCCTGTTCTTATTTCAAATGCTTCTGTAAGCTGTCCTTCATGCACCACACTACATTTTGTTCCTTCATACATTGTTTTTATCAGGTTAATAAACTTTATGGGATTCCGTAATGACTCAGCAACTTCCAAAGCATTCTTCTGTCTAAACTATCAAATGCCTTTTCGTAATCTATGAATCCAATATAAAGTGGGGATTTTAGTTCTAAACTTTGTTCAACTATTATACGTAGGGTAGGTATTTGATCAGCACATGATCTGTTCTTCCTAAAACCTGATTGTTCATCTCTCAAGTGTTTCTCTATAGCCTCTTTTAGTCTCTCCAGAATGATTCTGCCTAATATTTTTCCTGGCACTGATAGTAGCATAATTCCCCTATAATTTGTGCACTCCTGTAAACTTCCTTTCTTTGGTAGTTTGATCATATAACCTTCTCTCCAGTCTTTAGGTATTTCTTCCCTCTCCCAAATTTTATCCAATAGATTATGTAACATCTTGGTAGAGGTGCTAATATCTGCTTTGATGGCTTCCGAATGAATTTCATCTGGTCCTGTGGCATTACCATCTTTTAATAGTTTGATGGCTTTCATTATTTCTTCTTTGCTTGGTTTTCCGCAGTTAACGTGTAACTCTTCTTCTGCTGGTAGTATATCTGGAGGATTATTTGAGCCAGGTCTATTCAAAAGTTCTTCAAAGTGCTCTTTCCATCTCTCCATTTGTTCCCTTATATTACTAAGCAGATTTCCTTTCTTATCTTTGATAAAGGCGTTAATCTGTTTGTATTTTCCACCTAATTTCTTTGTGCTGTTGTACAGTTCTTTCATATTCCCTTTATTTGCTGCTTCTTCTGCCTCTTTAGCTAGTTCATCTATATATTTCCTCTTATCCCTTTTAATGCATCTTCTCACTTCTTTGTTCACCTCTGTGTAAGCTTCCTGTGTCTTGGGTTTTATTACTTCTTGTTTTGCTTTTATTTATGTCTGCTTTCTTATTCTATCTTTCTTTAATTTTATCCAGGGTCTCTGCTGTCATCCATGCCTTATTCTGGCGTTCTCTTTTCCCCAGTGTTTCTTCGCATGTCTCTTTCCATATATTTTTTACCTGTTTCCAATGATCTTCTATATTAATTGTATTTTCTAGTTGTTGGAGGACTTGGTATTTGTTTGATATTGTGACTGCGAATTTATCTTTAATTCCTTGTTCTTTAAGAAACCCTACATTGAAATACTTTCTACCCTTATTAAAAGTAATCTTGGAGGGGAAAATACAAAGTAAAAGAAGGAGACCAAGACTAACATGGAGGAGTAACATCAAAAGATGGACAAGTCAACATATGACAATCTGCACCATCAAAGCAAGAGACAGTAGAATGGCGCTCCATGGTAACCAACCTTCGATGCCGAGACGGCACTCGATGATGATGATGATGCCTACACAGCACGTAAATTTTGTGTATTCCCGAAATTACTTTTAATTTAGCCACGTCAAGTGCCGTCAGAGTCATACAGAGCTAGCAGTTTTATTGCAACGTTCAAGTCCCTTTTCTAGGCGAACTTATTAGTCACGTTGAGGGAGTCAATGCCTGCTATCTTAGCATATCTTGTCAGTATTCTTCTCAGTGTCGCTCGAGGTGAGCTTCTATTTTCCTTTTTACTAGTATTTCCCATTTGATGACTTTAAGAATGACAGGAAACAGCTTAAGGGACAGAGTAAGAAACACCGACCTGAGGAAGACACTCGAAATACATAAATACAGCCATCAAATACACAAAGAAACAACAGATAAATTGGTTCGGCAACATAACAAGGCAAAAAAAACTAACAATGACTCAAAGAGCCATAAACAAACGCTACGAAAGTGCCAGATTAAAAGGAAGACCGAGAAAGAGATGGATAAAGGGAATGTTAGAGTCACTAGGAGGGATAACACCAGAAGAGGCCATCAGAAGAGCAAAGAATCGCAGATTGTATCTCCCCTCGACGCCAACGGCAATGGAGGAAGGATAGAAGAAGAAGATGACTTGCTTTTGTGATTTCCTGTTTGTATTCATCACATACCTATGTCCATCTTCATTT
The DNA here is from genome assembly GCA_032433765.1 of Megaustenia siamemsis. Classification (NCBI taxonomy): domain Eukaryota; kingdom Metazoa; phylum Mollusca; class Gastropoda; order Stylommatophora; family Ariophantidae; genus Megaustenia; species Megaustenia siamemsis. The sequence continues at coordinate 30,902,606 of JAVIAB010000107.1, forward strand.
CCTGATTGAGTTGAGACTTATGAAATATGGGAGCATTCGTTCCACTGGGAAACATATGAAAGTCCAAAGAAATTAGGTTAAATACTAAATAAAAATTTTCAACTCTAATGTTAAGTCAGTCTTATTATATGGCTGTGAAACATGGAGAACAAAAAAAAAATGGCAATTATGAAGATGCCTTCATTAATGGATGCTTATACAGAATAAAACCGCAGGAGAAAATCACTAACATAGAATTATGGAAATGTACTAGTCAAATACCAGTGGAAATATGTAGGTACATGGAATAATTTAACATTACAATTCATTTAGACACTCCAAAGATTAAAGACAACTGCATGCGGTGACGTCAACAACACAAAAAATAGTGACATAAATAATGGTTTCTATGGGAAAGGGTTTATGAAACCATTGGATTGAAAATGAATTAATGCTCGTTTCTTGTGAATTAAAACAGAGTTATCTCTGATCAAAAAGACTAAAACTATGATCATAAACAAAGAAAATTCTCAAGACCTACAATTAAATATCACAGTTGAGGGAATACATCTGGAGACAGTCCAGAGCTACAACTACCTGGGACATACTATAACCAATGATCGAAAATGTAAAATTGAAATAAATAAAATAATAGGTATGGCAAAAAGTAATTTTAATGCCATGAAAAATATACTAACAACAAAACAAATATCAGCAGGGCTGAAACTAAGAATGGCAAATGTTATATCTTCTCAATATTCCTATATTGTGCAGAAACATGGACATTAGACAAGAAAACATAACAGAAAATTGAAGCCCTTGAAATGTGGATTTATAGAAGAATAGGTAGAATTGGATGGAAAGAAAAGATAACAAACGATGAAGTTTTAAAACAACTGAAAATAAAAAGAGAACTACTAAATACAATTAAGACAAGACAAATGAAATTTTTGGGATGTTAAAAGACACAACAGCCTACTGAAAGTAATATTGGAAGGAAAAATACAAGGTAAAAGAGGCAGAGGCAGACCAAGACTAACATGGACGAGTAACATCAAAAGATGGACAAGTCAATCTATGACAGCCTGCACCATCAAAGCAAGAAACAGAGTAGAATGGCGATCCATGGTAGCAAACCTTCGTTGCGGAGAAGGCACTCGATGATGATGATGATGATGATGAAAACAGTTATTACCCCTGAAGAACAATTGCATTTACGCCTCTGATTTGGGAAATTGAACAAATATACTGCAATACTGTAAATACTAGGGTTATACGCCAATAATTAAGAAACTGATAAGAATAACCAAGGAAGTGACTGTTTTGATAATTATGTGCTGTACACACATTTGTGAGTAAAATATTTTGGTTGAGACAAAAATACGACTTTTTACACGACGGCTCTCACGTGAATGCCTGACGAGCAAGTCTTCTTTGTTCATTCTCAGCACGACAGATCTTTTTACCAGAGGGCTCTCACGTGAATGCCTGACGGGCAAGTCTTTCTTTGTTCATTCTCAGCACGACAGATCTTTTTACCAGATGGCTCTCACGTGAATGCCTGACGAGCAAGTCTCTCTTTGTTCATTCTCAGCACGACAGATCTTTTTACCAGATGGCTCTCACGTGAATGCCTGATGAGCAAGTCTCTCTTTGTTCATTCTCAGCACGACAGATCTTTTTACCAGATGGCTCTCACGTGAATGCCTGATGAGCAAGTCTCTCTTTGTTCATTCTCAGCACGACAGATCTTTTTACCAGATGGCTCTCACGTGAATGCCTGATGGGCAAGTCTTTCTTTGTTCATTCTCAGCACGACAGATCTTTTTACCAGATGGCTCTCACGTGAATGCCTGACGAGCAAGTCTTTCTTTGTTCATTCTCAGCACGACAGATCTTTTTACCAGATGGCTCTCACGTGAATGCCTGATGAGCAAGTCTTTCTTTGTTCATTCTCAGCACGACAGATCCATTTCCAATGCCTTCTTATAAAGCCCGTCACGTATTCTTAATAATTATTAGCTGATAATAAATTATCAGTAGCGTGGTGGTTAGCACGTGCAGGTAAATGAAAGTAGGCTAGGTTGTTTAATTCCAGCTAAACACTCCACAGTCCATCAAGCTGGAAAAAAAGCAAGTTATAATTAGCTCGCCTGAGTACAAGGCGCATCGATAGCTCCAGGTATTGTATGTGGTCTGTCATTCGTAGCTGACTATTAGCATCAGGCTCAGAGGCAATAACAACTGATCAAGATCCTACACAACACTCCAGTGGTGCCGGGAATTAACTAGCCTCACGAAGCTAGTTGGCATCGAAGAGAGAAATCAACCGGCAACCAGGTACTAAAAGATGCCACACCGAATGTGTTGTATTGAAGAACGCCTTTAACTAGTGATAGTGTAAAATCATGATCATCATCAATAAGTGTCATCTCCGCAACGAAGGTTGGCTACCATGGAACGCCATCCTGCTCTGTCTCTTGCTTTGATGGTGCAGGTTGTTATAGGCTGATTTGTCCATCTTTTGATGTTACTCCTCCATGTTAGTCTTGGTCTGCCTCTGCCTCTTTTACCCTATATTTTCCCATCCAAGATTACTTTTAGTAGGCTGTTGTGCCTTTTAACATGCCCCAAAAATTGCATTTGTCTTGTTTGAATTGTTTAATAGTTCTTTTTTTTCATTATTAATTGATTTAAGACTTTATCATTTGTTTTCTTTTCTTTTCATCTAATTCTACCTATTCTTCTTTATATCCACATTTCAAAGTCTTCACTTCTCTGTTCTGTTTCCTTATCTAATGTCCATGTTTCTGCATCATATAGGAATATTGAGAAGACGTAACATTTTGCTATTCTTAGTTTTAGCCCTGATGTTATTTGTTTTGATGTTAATATGTTCTTCGTGACATTAAAATTAATTTTTGTCATTCCTATTCTTTTGTTTATTTCAGTTGTACATTTTCCATCACTGGTTATAGTATGTCCGAGATAGTTGTAGCTCCGAACTGTCTCCAGGTCTATTCCTTTAACTTTGATATCCAGTTGTGGGTTTTGAGTATTTTCTTTGTTTTGTGATCATAGTTTTACTCTTTTTGGTATTCATATATAGTCCATATTTTTTGCCTGTCATGTTTATTTTATTAAGTAATTGTAGATCTTTAAGATTTTCTGCTAGTAGTACAGTATCATCAGCATATCTTATGTTATTGATTATCTTTCCATTAATTTGTTGGCCTGGCATCTCTGTGATGTTTTTAAAGATTTGCTCAGTGTATAGATTGAACAAGCTTGGTGATAGGATGCATCACTGTCTTACTCCTCTTTGTATATCAATCTCAAAGAACGACTGGGTCGAAGAAAATGCAGCAAGACTAGACCCACTAATAGCTAATAAGAAAAAGGCTCTACTGAACTTCAATAATAATCCCAATCAAATCACCAAGGATCAGCTCAAACATGCGCAAGCCACCCTACAACGCGAAGCAAGAAGATGCGCAAACGAATACTGGAACAATCTATGCTCTGAAATACAGAAAGCCTCAGACAGGGGCGACTCAAAAACCATGCATGACAATATAAAAAAGGCCCTTGGACCAAAAATAACAAAATCAGCCCCCCTAAAATCCAAGTTTGGAGAACCTATTACTGACAAGGGACAACAAATGCAAAGATGGGTTGAACACTACTCTAATCTATACAGTGACGACAGACCAGCAAACACAGCTCTAGCACAATCAATACCCAAATATCCTACAATGTTTGAACTGGATGTTGAGCCTACTATGAACGAACTTGCTGACGCTATAAATGCCCTCTCAAGAGGAAAAGCTGCAGGAAATGACAACATTCCCACAGATGTACTAAAGGACAACCTAAACGTACTACTTCCACACCTATACAAACTGCTAATTAAATGCTGGAGAAACGGAGAAATACCTCATGATATGAGAAATGCCAAGATTATAACGCTGTACAAGAATAAAGGAGACAGGGGCGACTGCAATAATTACAGAGGCATTTCTCTCCTTAGCACAACAGGCAAAGCTTTTGCTAGAGTCGTACTTAATCGCCTGCATAGACTTGCAGAACGGGTGCTTCCCGAGTCCCAATGCGGTTTCAGACCCGGGAGATCAACCATAGATATGATCTTCACTCTTAGACAACTGCAGGAAAAATGTCGGGAACAAAATATGCCGCTCTATATTGCCTTTGTGGATCTCACAAAGGCATTCGACACAGTAAACAGAGATGGTCTCTACAAGGTGTTAGAAGGCATAGGCTGCCCTCCTAAATTACTTAGGCTGATAATTTCCTTCCATGAAGACATGAATGGCAAAGTCCATTTTGATGGGAGTCCATCAGAGAATTTCAAAGTCAACAAAGGAGTGAAACAGGGATGTGTCCTCGCCCCCACCCTTTTGGTATATTTTTTGCTGCCCTCCTAAATTACGCCTTCGAAAACAGCTCAGGAGATATTTACATTCGCACTAGACCAGATGGCTCACTGTTCAACCTAGCACGATTAAGAGCAAAAACCAAAACAAATGTTGCCCTACTTAAAGAATTTTTATTTGCTGACGATGCAGCCCTAGTCGCTCATAGTGAGGCCACCCTACAGTCGCTGATCAACAACCTGGATAAAGCATGCGACCTTTTTTCACTGTCAATTAATGTTCAGAAGACAGTAATACTAAATCAAGGTGACTTCAAACCTCTATCTATTACTCTAAAAGACTGCCCACTAGAATCAGTACAGAAATTTACATATCTTGGATCCACAGTTACGCAAACCATCTCTCTTGATGAAGAAATAAACTGTCGAATTGGTAAGGCAGCTACGACCTTCGGCAAACTCACAAAAAGGGCATGGAACAACACGAAACTAACTCGAAAGACTAAACTCCTAATATATCAAACATGTGTGCTTAGCACACTACTATATGGATCCGAAACCTGGACAACATACTCAAACCAGGAAAAAAGACTAAATGTCTTCCACATGCGATGTCTCCGCAAAATAATGCACATCAAATGGCAAGACAAAATAACCAACTTAACTGTCCTGCAACGTGCTAAGACCCTAACAATCATGTCGATGCTCAGAAGTCGAAGGCTAAGATGGCTGGGGCATGTCCAACGGGTGGAAGAAAAACGCATTCCTAGGCAAATACTATATGGTGAGCTAAAACACGGAAAAAGACAAATCGGCAGACCTAAACTACGATATAGAGATATCTGCAAATCATCTCTGAAAGACTTCTCCATCTGTGAAAACGACTGGCAACATCTGGCAAGTGATCACACATCATGGAGAGCATGTATAAGGAACGATATAACAACATTTGAGACTGTGCTAAGACAGGACTTAGAAGAGAAGAGACTCATGAAAAAGGATGGTAAACCCTGTGGATCAGCGAGCCTGACCTGTTCATTATGTGACCGCGTGTACATTGGTAGAATTAGCCACGAGAGAAGCTGTTCGGCAAAAACAATACCTAAAAAAATACGCAATAGCCTCCACTAGACCGTCTGACAAGACGAAAAGGGCCATATATATCAATGGGTGTAGAGTTCTCTTTGTTATATTTTATTACTGCTGTTTGCTCCCAGTATAAATTACATATTAGTCGTATGTATGTGTTGTCTAGATTTATATCTTTTAGGCAGTCTATAAGTTGTTGTGGTGTATTCTATCAAAAGCTTTAGTGTAGTCTATAAAGCAGGCATATATTGGTTTGTTTACTTCTGTGTATTTTTCGATTAATGTTCTCATGCAGAATATGGCTTCTTTTGTCCCACTATTTTTCATATATCCAAATTGCTGTTCATCTAATGCAGTATTTTTATTCTGAATCCTTCCTTGTATAACCTTTAGCAAGATTTTTGTTACGTGGCTCATTAGGCTTATTGTTCTAAAATCACTGCATTCAACTGCACCATTATTTTTAGGCAATGCAATAAAAGTTGATGTTTTCAGTTCATTTGGTATGTATCCTGTATGATATATGCTGTTGCATATGTCTGTAATCACTTCAATGCCAAAAACTTCTAGTGCCTATGTCATCACTACCTGTATGCTGTCAGGTCCTGCTGCTTTTACATTTTTCATTGTTTTTATAGCTTTTTCCACCTCAGATTTTAAGATTTTATAGCCTGATGTACATTTTATAATTGGTTTTTCGGCCCTTTGATATTGAAATAGTTCTGTTATATAATCCTGCCATCTATTTATTATATCTTTATTGTCTGTTAGCATTTTTCCTTTTTTGTCTGCAATGCATCCACCTTCTGTAGCTTTTTTTATTTTTATTAGTCATTCTCTTAATTTCTGTGTGCATTCCTCTTAAGTTTTATTTGCTTTCCATAGTTTCTATTTTTATACATTTTTGGCTGAGCATGTCTTTTTTGCCTTTTTGCACTTTTTGCGTATCTCATTATCTATTTTATTGTATTGGGCAGTGTTCTTCGTTTGTCTCCTTTCTTCCATTTTTTCTAATATGGTGTTAGTTATCCATTTTTGTTTGTCTTTTCTTTTTTGGGCAAGGTGTCGCAAGTTTCTTGCACTGCTATTTGGTTGTAACTTTTTCATCAGGATTTTCTCTTCTGTATTGCTCAATTTTTTCTTCTAGTAGCTTCTGATATGTGTTCTTTACATGTATTGCATAAGTATCTAAGTATCTTTTTGAGTTATATCTTGTGGTATTGTTGATGAATTAGACTTTTGCTTGTTTCTCTGTAGTTTGATTTTCATTTTAATCATTACAGGATTGTGATCTGAATTAATATCTGCTCCTGGGTAGGTTTTGGCTTTCTTGACGCTTTTACGGAACCTATCATCATCATGTGCCATACCGGTTGGCGTAGGCGATCATGTCCCTCCACGATCTTCTATCCACAGTGCATCGTATCAGTTCTGTTGTTGACTGTTTTCCATGCCATGACACCAAGCTATCCAGTATTTTCTCTCTTTGTCGTCCGCGATCTCTCTTTCCTTTTATTTTGCCAGTTATAACCAAGTATTCCAACTTTCCTCTTCTCATGATGTGCCCGAAAAATATTGATTGCATCTTTCTGATGTTTTTTAAGAGCTCCCTTTTTGTGTTGGCCTCTTTGAGAACTTTCTCATTGTTCTTTTTAGCTGTCCAGGGAACTTTCAACATTCTTCATGAGAAATCCCATCTCTGTGGCCTCTGATCGTCTTTTCATTTGTTTGTCTACTGTCCATGATTCGCTTCCATAGGTCAGAATTGGTTCTATATAGCACCGATGAACTCTCTTTCTCATTTCTATTGACATAGATTTGTTGCATAAGATATTTTTTATTTTCTGAAATGCTATTTTGGCCTGAGCTATTTTGCTTTATATTTCTGTGGTGCATCTCCCATCTGATGTAATTATTGTGCCCAAGTATTTGAAACGTTGCACTTGTTTCAAATTTGTCTCGTTTATTTTTATGTGGCATGATGGTGATGATTGTTTCTTCGATATATAACCATTACTTCTGTTTTCTTACTATTCAGACTGAGAACTTTCTTGTTGCTTTCTTTTATTATTATGCCTATCATTTCTTGTAGTTCGTTTCTGTCTCTGCTATTAAGACTGTGTCATCCACATATCACAAATTATTTATGTTGTGACCGTTGACTTCAATTCCTCTTTTGTCTACTATTGATCTCATAATATATTCGCTGTAAAGTGAAAACAAATCCGGTGACAGAACACAGCCATATCTGACTCCTTGTTTTATAAATTGGAATTGTCCTGTTTGGTTGTTAATTCGTACAGCTGCTGTTTGTTGCCAGTACATGTTTTTTTATGAGTCGCAGATCCTTGCCATCAATGTTTAATTTCTCCAGCATATTTATTATTTCCACATGCTTTACTTTGTCAAATGCTTTCGTGTTGTCTATAAAGCACATATATAGATTTTTCTTTACCTCTATAGATCTTTCTATCAATGTTCTTAAGATATATATTGCATTATTGGTGCCCTTTCCTTCCACAAATCCACATTGTTCCTCACTTATTTTTGGTTTTATTTTGTTCCTTACATGTCTCATGATTATTCTTAGTAATATTTTCGTCATATGGCTCATGAGACTAATAGTGCGATGGTCTTCACAATCAGGGGCGCCTGACTTCTTCGGTATGACTACAAAGATAGATTTTAGTAGATCTTCGGGTATGTGTCCAGTGTTATATATGTCATTGAGTAATTTTGTTATGACTTGTACTCCCAGCTCTCCTAATGCAATTATCTCTTCGATTGTTATATTTTCAAGACCTGGAGCTTTGCCTCTTTTCATGTGTTGAATTGCGTCATCCACTTCACTCTGCATTATTGGTGGTCCTGTGTCTTCAATGGAACCTATATTTTACCATTATGTAATCTATTTGATTCCTCTTCTTATCACCAGGGCTTTTCCGTGTTTATAGTTGACTTTTCTCTTGCTCAAAGTAAAAAAGTAAAGTAAAGTACCCCCGTCACGCCAAGTGGCGTATAGGGAAATATGGTGTTAGTGACCCTATATTTTACAGACCTTCAGCACATGATTTTTGGGGTAATGTGGTCAGTATTACGCCCGTGCTGCTTTACTTTCCCAGAAAAAAAACCGGTACCCATTTAAGGCTGGGTGAACCCGGAAGCCGTCGGTTTGGATCGAACCCTACCCCTTGTCCGTGGTAGTCCAGTTCACTAACCACTGATCTATCGCGGCTCCCTTTCTTGCTCAAAGTAAGTGTTACATATTATCAGCCTCTTTTCTTCACAGATTTGTATTAATCTCTCTCATCTGTCGTTTCCAACCACTGTCCACCAATGTGCACTTAACATGCCAGATAACAATTTTCATTTTAAGCCAAAAAGCACTTTAAAAAGCCATGAAAAAAGCCGAACAGTACTTTAATAAACGCAAAGAAATGAAAACATATTTGATAATCACATCACATGTAATGCTCCAGATCTAGTTTAACACAAAGAGCAAGTAAATTTCAAGTAACTTATTGTTGACGATAAAGATGAAAAGTGATGAGGAGGGATAATAACCGAATAACAAAGCAAGCCCTCATGTGGGAAACAACAAGTAAGTTCAAAAGAGGCCAACCAAGAGAGACACAGAGAAGAACATTAATCAGAGTGGCAAAAGCAGCAGGAATCCGCTCCCTCAATGAAATCGAATTGCTTGCACAGAACAGAGACAAATGGCGAGATTTGATAAAAGATCTTTTCAAGGATTGAAACTGCTAGAATGAAAAAAATTAGATAAGAGAAAGAGTATCTGGGTCTATACCCTATGGGCCAGCCACAGCTCGAAAGGTCAATAGACAAGACAAGACTCAGTAGCTCCTACAAAAAGGTTATTACTGTTATTTCAATCTCTACAACTAGTGTAGGTGATCATGTCTCTCTCTCTCTCTTCACAACATTCCATCTCTACAACTAGTGTAGGTGATCATGTCTCTCTCTCTTCACAACATTCCATCTCTACAACTAGTGTAGGTGATCATGTCTCTCTCTCTCTTCACAACATTCCATCTCTACAACTAGTGTAGGTGATCATGTCTCTCTCTCTCTTCACAACATTCCATCTCTACAACTAGTGTAGGTGATCATGTCTCTCTCTCTCTCTTCACAACATTCCATCTCTACAACTAGTGTAGGTGATCATGTCTCTCTCTCTCTTCACAACATTCCATCTCTACAACTAGTGTAGGTGATCATGTCTCTCTCTCTCTTCACAACATTCCATCTCTACAACTAGTGTAGGTGATCATGTCTCTCTCTCTTCACAACATTCCATCTCTACAACTAGTGTAGGTGGTCATGTCTCTCTCACACTTCACAACATTCCATCTCTACAACTAGTGTAGGTGATCATGTCTCTCTCTCTCTTCACAACATTTCATCTCTACAACTGGTGTAGGTGATCATGTCTCTCTCTCTCTCTCTCTTCACAACATTCCATCTCTACAACTAGTGTAGGTGGTCATGTCTCTCTCACACTTCACAACATTCCGTCTCTACAACTAGTGTAGGTGATCATGTCTCTCTCTCTCTCCACAACATTCCATCTCTACAACTAGTGTAGGTGATCATGTCTCTCTCTCTCTTCACAACATTCCATCTCTACAACTAGTGTAGGTGATCATGTCTCTCTCTCTCTTCACAACATTCCATCTCTACAACTAGTGTAGGTGATCATGTCTCTCTCTCTCTTCACAACATTCCATCTCTACAACTAGTGTAGGTGATCATGTCTCTCTCTCTCTTCACAACATTCCATCTCTACAACTAGTGTAGGTGATCATGTCTCTCTCTCTTCACAATATTCCATCTCTACAACTAGTGTAGGCGATCATGTCTCTCTCTCTCTTCACAACATTCCATCTCTACAACTAGTGTAGGTAATCATGTCTCTCTCTCTCTCTTCACAAAATTCCATCTCTACAACTAGTGTAGGTGATCATGTCTCTCTCTCTCTTCACAACATTCCATCTCTACAACTAGTGTAGGTGATCATGTCTCTCTCTCTCTTCACAACATTCTATCTCTACAACTAGTGTAGGTGATCATGTCTCTCTCTCTTCACAACATTCTATCTCTACAACTAGTGTAGGTGATCATGTCTCTCTCTCTCTCTTCACAACATTCCATCTCTACAACTAGTGTAGGTGATCATGTCTCTCTCTTCACAACATTCCATCTCTACAACTAGTGTAGGTGATCATGTCTCTCTCTCTTCACAACATTCCGTCTCTACAACTAGTGTAAGTGATCATGTCTCTCTCTCTCTCCACAACTTCCATCTCTACAACTATTGTAGGTGATCATGTCTCTCTCTCACTTCACAACATTCCATCTCTACAACTAGTGTAGGTGATCATGTCTCTCTCTCTCTCCACAACTTCCATCTCTACAACTAGTGTAGGTGATCATGTCTCTCTCTCGCTCGTCACAACATTCCATCTCTACAACTAGTGTAGGTGATCATGTCTCTCTCTCACTTCACAACATTCCATCTCTACAACTAGTGTAGGTGATCATGTCTCTCTCTCTCTCTTCACAACATTCCATCTCTACAACTAGCGTAGGTGATCATGTCTCTCTCTCTCTTCACAACATTCCATCTCTACAACTAGTGTAGGTGATCATGTCTCTCTCTCTCTTCACAACATTCCATCTCTACAACTAGTGTAGGTGATCATGTCTCTCTCTCTCTTCACAACATTCCATCTCTACAACTAGTGTAGGCGATCATGTCTCTCTCTCTCTTCACAACATTCCATCTCTACAACTAGTGTAGGTGATCATGTCTCTCTCTCTTCACAACATTCCATCTCTACAACTAGTGTAGGTGATCATGTCTCTTTCTCTTCACAACATTCCATCTCTACAACTAGTGTAGGTGATCATGTTTCTCTCTCTCTCTCTTCACAACATTCCATCTCTACAACTAGTGTAGGTGATCATGTCTCTCTCTCTCTCTCTTCACAACATTCCATCTCTACAACTAGTGTAGGTGATCATGTCTCTCTCTCTCTCTCTCTCTCTTCACAACATTCCATCTCTACAACTAGTGTAGGTGATCATGTCTCTCTCTCTCTCTCCACAACTTCCATCTCTACAACTAGTGTAGGTGATCATGTCTCTCTCTCTCTTCACAACATTCCATCTCTACAACTAGTGTAGGTGATCATGTCTCTCTCTCTCTTCACAACATTCCATCTCTATAACTAGTGTAGGTGATCATGTCTCTCTCTCTCTTCACAACATTCCATCTCTACAACTAGTGTAGGTGATCATGTCTCTCTCTCTCTTCACAACATTCCATCTCTACAACTAGTGTAGGTGATCATGTCTCTCTCTCTCTTCACAACATTCCATCTCTACAACTAGTGTAGGTGATCATGTCTCTCTCTCTCTTCACAACATTCCATCTCTACAACTAGTGTAGGTGATCATGTCTCTCTCTCTCTTCACAACATTCCATCTCTACAACTAGTGTAGGCGATCATGTCTTTCTCTCTCTTCACAACATTCCATCTCTACAACTAGTGTAGGTGATCATGTCTCTCTCTCTCTCTCTCTTCACAACATTCCATCTCTACAACTAGTGTAGGTGATCATGTCTCTCTTTCTCTTCACAACATTCCATCTCTACAACTAGTGTAGGTGATCATGTCTCTCTCTCTCTCTTTACAATATTCCATCTCTACAACTAATGTAGGTGATTATGTCTCTCTCTCTCTTCACAACATTCCATCTCTACAACTAGTGTAGGTGATCATGTCTCTCTCTCTCTCTTCACAATATTCCATCTCTACAACTAATGTAGGTGATTATGTCTCTCTCTCTCTTCACAACATTCCATCTCTACAACTAGTGTAGGTGATCATGTCTCTCTCTCTCTCCACAACTTCCATCTCTACAACTAGTGTAGGTGATCATGTCTCTCTCTCGCTTGTCACAACATTCCATCTCTACAACTAGTGTAGGTGATCATGTCTCTCTCTCACTTCACAACATTCCATCTCTACAACTAGTGTAGGTGATCATGTCTCTCTCTCTCTTCACAACATTCTATCTCTACAACTAGTGTAGGTGATCATGTCTCTCTCTCTCTTCACAACATTCCAACTGTACAACTAGTGTAGGTGATCATGTCTCTCTCTCTCTCTCTTCACAACATTCCATCTCTACAACTAGTGTAGGTGATCATGTCTCTCTCTCTCTCTTCACAACATTCCATCTCTACAACTAGTGTAGGTGATCATGTCTCTCTCTCTCTCTCTTCACAACATTCCATCTCTACAACTAGTGTAGGTGATCATGTCTCTCTCTCTCTTCACAACATTCCATCTCTACAACTAGTGTAGGTGATCATGTCTCTCTCTCTCTCTTCACAACATTCCATCTCTACAACTAGTGTAGGTGATCATGTCTCTCTCTCTTCACAACATTCCATCTCTACAACTAGTGTAGGTGATCATGTCTCTCTCTCTCTCTTCACAACATTCCATCTCTACAACTAGTGTAGGTGATCATGTCTCTCTCTCTCTCTCTTCACAACATTCCATCTCTACAACTAGTGTAGGTGATCATGTCTCTCTCTCTCTTCACAACATTCCATCTCTACAACTAGTGTAGGTGATCATGTCTCTCTCTCTTCACAACATTCCATCTCTACAACTAGTGTAGGTGATCATGTCTCTCTCTCTCTCTTCACAACATTCCATCTCTACAACTAGTGTAGGTGATCATGTCTCTCTCTTCACAACATTCCATCTCTACAACTAGTGTAGGTGGTCATGTCTCTCTCTCTCTTCACAACATTCCATCTCTACAACTAGTGTAGGTGATCGTGTCTCTCTCTCTCTCTTCACAACATTCCATCTCTACAACTAGTGTAGGTGATCGTGTCTCTCTCTCTCTCTCTTCACAACATTCCATCTCTACAACTAGTGTAGGTGATCATGTCTCTCTCTCTCTTCACAACATTCCATCTCTACAACTAGTGTAGGTGATCATGTCTCTCTCTCTCTCTTCACAACATTCCATCTCTACAACTAGTGTAGGTGATCATGTCTCTCTCTCTCTTCACAACATTCCATCTCTACAACTAGTGTAGGTGATCATGTCTCTCTCTCTCTTCACAACATTCCATCTCTACAACTAGTGTAGGTGATCATGTCTCTCTCTCTCTCTTCACAACATTCCATCTCTACAACTAGTGTAGGTGATCATGTATCTCTCTCCCTCTTCACAACATTCCATCTCTACAACTAGTGTAGGTGACCATGTCTCTCTCTCTCTTCACAACATTCCATCTCTACAACTAGTGTAGGTGATCATGTCTCTCTCTCTCTTCACAACATTCCATCTCTACAACTAGTGTAGGTGATCATGTCTCTCTCTCTCTCTCTCTTCACAACATTCCATCTCTACAACTAGTGTAGGTGATCATGTCTCTCTCTCTCTCTTCACAACATTCCATCTCTACAACTAGTGTAGGTGATCATGTCTCTCTCTCTCTCTCTTCACAACATTCCATCTCTACAACTAGTGTAGGTGATCATGTCTCTCTCTCTCTCTTCACAACATTCCATCTCTACAACTAGTGTAGGTGATCATGTCTCTCTCTCTCTTCACAACATTCCATCTCTACAACGAGTGTAGGTGATCATGTCTCTCTCTCTCTCTCTCTTCACAACATTCCATCTCTACAACTAGTGTAGGTGATCATGTCTCTCTCTCTCTTCACAACATTCCATCTCTACAACTAGTGTAGGTGATCATGTCTCTCTCTCTCTCTTTACAATATTCCATCTCTACAACTAATGTAGGTGATTATGTCTCTCTCTCTCTTCACAACATTCCATCTCTACAACTAGTGTAGGTGATCATGTCTCTCTCTCTCTCTTCACAATATTCCATTTCTACAACTAATGTAGGTGATTATGTCTCTCTCTCTCTTCACAACATTCCATCTCTACAACTAGTGTAGGTGATCATGTCTCTCTCTCTCTCCACAACTTCCATCTCTACAACTAGTGTAGGTGATCATGTCTCTCTCTCGCTTGTCACAACATTCCATCTCTACAACTAGTGTAGGTGATCATGTCTCTCTCTCACTTCACAACATTCCATCTCTACAACTAGTGTAGGTGATCATGTCTCTCTCTCTCTCTTCACAACATTCTATCTCTACAACTAGTGTAGGTGATCATGTCTCTCTCTCTCTTCACAACATTCTATCTCTACAACTAGTGTAGGTGATCATGTCTCTCTCTCTCTTCACAACATTCCAACTGTACAACTAGTGTAGGTGATCATGTCTCTCTCTCTCTCTCTTCACAACATTCCATCTCTACAACTAGTGTAGGTGATCATGTCTCTCTCTCTCTCTTCACAACATTCCATCTCTACAACTAGTGTAGGTGATCATGTCTCTCTCTCTCTCTCTTCACAACATTCCATCTCTACAACTAGTGTAGGTGATCATGTCTCTCTCTCTCTTCACAACATTCCATCTCTACAACTAGTGTAGGTGATCATGTCTCTCTCTCTCTCTTCACAACATTCCATCTCTACAACTAGTGTAGGTGATCATGTCTCTCTCTCTCTCTTCACAACATTCCATCTCTACAACTAGTGTAGGTGATCATGTCTCTCTCTCTCTCTCTCTTCACAACATTCCATCTCTACAACTAGTGTAGGTGATCATGTCTCTCTCTCTCTTCACAACATTCCATCTCTACAACTAGTGTAGGTGATCATGTCTCTCTCTCTTCACAACATTCCATCTCTACAACTAGTGTAGGTGATCATGTCTCTCTCTCTCTCTTCACAACATTCCATCTCTACAACTAGTGTAGGTGATCATGTCTCTCTCTTCACAACATTCCATCTCTACAACTAGTGTAGGTGGTCATGTCTCTCTCTCTCTTCACAACATTCCATCTCTACAACTAGTGTAGGTGATCGTGTCTCTCTCTCTCTCTTCACAACATTCCATCTCTACAACTAGTGTAGGTGATCGTGTCTCTCTCTCTCTCTCTTCACAACATTCCATCTCTACAACTAGTGTAGGTGATCATGTCTCTCTCTCTCTTCACAACATTCCATCTCTACAACTAGTGTAGGTGATCATGTCTCTCTCTCTCTCTTCACAACATTCCATCTCTACAACTAGTGTAGGTGATCATGTCTCTCTCTCTCTTCACAACATTCCATCTCTACAACTAGTGTAGGTGATCATGTCTCTCTCTCTCTTCACAACATTCCATCTCTACAACTAGTGTAGGTGATCATGTCTCTCTCTCTCTCTTCACAACATTCCATCTCTACAACTAGTGTAGGTGATCATGTCTCTCTCTCTCTTCACAACATTCCATCTCTACAACTAGTGTAGGTGGTCATGTCTCTCTCTCTCTTCACAACATTCCATCTCTACAACTAGTGTAAGTGATAATGTCTCTCTCTCTCTTCACAACATTCCATCTCGACAACTAGTGTAGGTGGTCATGTCTCTCTCTTTCTCTCTTCACAACATTCCATCTCTACAACTAGTGTAGGTGATCATGTCTCTCTCTCTCTCTCTCTCTTCACAACATTCCATCTCTACAACTAGTGTAGGTGATCATGTCTCTCTCTCTCTTCACAACATTCCATCTCTACAACTAGTGTAGGTGATCATGTCTCTCTCTCTCTTCACAACATTCCATCTCTACAACTAGTGTAGGTGATCATGTCTCTCTCTCTCTCTTCACAACATTCCATCTCTACAACTAGTGTAGGTGATCATGTCTCTCTCTCTCTTCACAACATTCCAACTGTACAACTAGTGTAGGTGATCATGTCTCTCTCTCTCTCTCTTCACAACATTCCATCTCTACAACTAGTGTAGGTGATCATGTCTCTCTCTCTCTCTTCACAACATTCCATCTCTACAACTAGTGTAGGTGATCATGTCTCTCTCTCTCTCTCTTCACAACATTCCATCTCTACAACTAGTGTAGGTGATCATGTCTCTCTCTCTCTTCACAACATTCCATCTCTACAACTAGTGTAGGTGATCATGTCTCTCTCTCTCTCTTCACAACATTCCATCTCTACAACTAGTGTAGGTGATCATGTCTCTCTCTCTCTCTTCACAACATTCCATCTCTACAACTAGTGTAGGTGATCATGTCTCTCTCTCTCTCTCTCTTCACAACATTCCATCTCTACAACTAGTGTAGGTGATCATGTCTCTCTCTCTCTTCACAACATTCCATCTCTACAACTAGTGTAGGTGATCATGTCTCTCTCTCTTCACAACATTCCATCTCTACAACTAGTGTAGGTGATCATGTCTCTCTCTCTCTCTTCACAACATTCCATCTCTACAACTAGTGTAGGTGATCATGTCTCTCTCTTCACAACATTCCATCTCTACAACTAGTGTAGGTGGTCATGTCTCTCTCTCTCTTCACAACATTCCATCTCTACAACTAGTGTAGGTGATCGTGTCTCTCTCTCTCTCTTCACAACATTCCATCTCTACAACTAGTGTAGGTGATCGTGTCTCTCTCTCTCTCTCTTCACAACATTCCATCTCTACAACTAGTGTAGGTGATCATGTCTCTCTCTCTCTTCACAACATTCCATCTCTACAACTAGTGTAGGTGATCATGTCTCTCTCTCTCTCTTCACAACATTCCATCTCTACAACTAGTGTAGGTGATCATGTCTCTCTCTCTCTTCACAACATTCCATCTCTACAACTAGTGTAGGTGATCATGTCTCTCTCTCTCTTCACAACATTCCATCTCTACAACTAGTGTAGGTGATCATGTCTCTCTCTCTCTCTTCACAACATTCCATCTCTACAACTAGTGTAGGTGATCATGTCTCTCTCTCTCTTCACAACATTCCATCTCTACAACTAGTGTAGGTGGTCATGTCTCTCTCTCTCTTCACAACATTCCATCTCTACAACTAGTGTAAGTGATAATGTCTCTCTCTCTCTTCACAACATTCCATCTCGACAACTAGTGTAGGTGGTCATGTCTCTCTCTTTCTCTCTTCACAACATTCCATCTCTACAACTAGTGTAGGTGATCATGTCTCTCTCTCTCTCTCTCTCTTCACAACATTCCATCTCTACAACTAGTGTAGGTGATCATGTCTCTCTCTCTCTTCACAACATTCCATCTCTACAACTAGTGTAGGTGATCATGTCTCTCTCTCTCTTCACAACATTCCATCTCTACAACTAGTGTAGGTGATCATGTCTCTCTCTCTCTCTTCACAACATTCCATCTCTACAACTAGTGTAGGTGATCATGTCTCTCTCTCTCTTCACAACATTCCATCTCTACAACTAGTGTAGGTGGTCATGTCTCTCTCTCTCTTCACAACATTCCATCTCTACAACTAGTGTAAGTGATAATGTCTCTCTCTCTCTTCACAACATTCCATCTCGACAACTAGTGTAGGTGGTCATGTCTCTCTCTTTCTCTCTTCACAACATTCCATCTCTACAACTAGTGTATGTGATCATGTCTCTCTCTCTCTCTCTCTCTTCACAACATTCCATCTCTACAACTAGTGTAGGTGATCATGTCTCTCTCTCCCTCTTCACAACATTCCATCTCTACAACTAGTGTAGGTGACCATGTCTCTCTCTCTCTTCACAACATTCCATCTCTACAACTAGTGTAGGTGATCATGTCTCTCTCTCTCTTCACAACATTCCATCTCTACAACTAGTGTAGGTGATCATGTCTCTCTCTCTCTCTCTCTTCACAACATTCCATCTCTACAACTAGTGTAGGTGATCATGTCTCTCTCTCTCTCTTCACAACATTCCATCTCTACAACTAGTGTAGGTGATCATGTCTCTCTCTCTCTCTCTTCACAACATTCCATCTCTACAACTAGTGTAGGTGATCATGTCTCTCTCTCTCTCTTCACAACATTCCATCTCTACAACTAGTGTAGGTGATCATGTCTCTCTCTCTCTTCACAACATTCCATCTCTACAACGAGTGTAGGTGATCATGTCTCTCTCTCTCTCTCTCTTCACAACATTCCATCTCTACAACTAGTGTAGGTGATCATGTCTCTCTCTCTCTTCACAACATTCCATCTCTACAACTAGTGTAGGTGATCATGTCTCTCTCTCTCTCTTTACAATATTCCATCTCTACAACTAATGTAGGTGATTATGTCTCTCTCTCTCTTCACAACATTCCATCTCTACAACTAGTGTAGGTGATGATGTCTCTCTCTCTCTCTTCACAATATTCCATCTCTACAACTAATGTAGGTGATTATGTCTCTCTCTCTCTTCACAACATTCCATCTCTACAACTAGTGTAGGTGATCATGTCTCTCTCTCTCTCCACAACTTCCATCTCTACAACTAGTGTAGGTGATCATGTCTCTCTCTCGCTTGTCACAACATTCCATCTCTACAACTAGTGTAGGTGATCATGTCTCTCTCTCACTTCACAACATTCCATCTCTACAACTAGTGTAGGTGATCATGTCTCTCTCTCTCTCTTCACAACATTCTATCTCTACAACTAGTGTAGGTGATCATGTCTCTCTCTCTCTTCACAACATTCCAACTGTACAACTAGTGTAGGTGATCATGTCTCTCTCTCTCTCTCTTCACAACATTCCATCTCTACAACTAGTGTAGGTGATCATGTCTCTCTCTCTCTCTTCACAACATTCCATCTCTACAACTAGTGTAGGTGATCATGTCTCTCTCTCTCTCTCTTCACAACATTCCATCTCTACAACTAGTGTAGGTGATCATGTCTCTCTCTCTCTTCACAACATTCCATCTCTACAACTAGTGTAGGTGATCATGTCTCTCTCTCTTCACAACATTCCATCTCTACAACTAGTGTAGGTGATCATGTCTCTCTCTCTCTCTTCACAACATTCCATCTCTACAACTAGTGTAGGTGATCATGTCTCTCTCTTCACAACATTCCATCTCTACAACTAGTGTAGGTGGTCATGTCTCTCTCTCTCTTCACAACATTCCATCTCTACAACTAGTGTAGGTGATCGTGTCTCTCTCTCTCTCTTCACAACATTCCATCTCTACAACTAGTGT
Organism: Megaustenia siamemsis; assembly: GCA_032433765.1. NCBI lineage: Eukaryota > Metazoa > Mollusca > Gastropoda > Stylommatophora > Ariophantidae > Megaustenia > Megaustenia siamemsis. The sequence continues at coordinate 30,922,201 of JAVIAB010000107.1, forward strand.
AGGTGATCGTGTCTCTCTCTCTCTCTCTTCACAACATTCCATCTCTACAACTAGTGTAGGTGATCATGTCTCTCTCTCTCTTCACAACATTCCATCTCTACAACTAGTGTAGGTGATCATGTCTCTCTCTCTCTCTTCACAACATTCCATCTCTACAACTAGTGTAGGTGATCATGTCTCTCTCTCTCTTCACAACATTCCATCTCTACAACTAGTGTAGGTGGTCATGTCTCTCTCTCTCTTCACAACATTCCATCTCTACAACTAGTGTAGGTGATCGTGTCTCTCTCTCTCTCTTCACAACATTCCATCTCTACAACTAGTGTAGGTGATCGTGTCTCTCTCTCTCTCTCTTCACAACATTCCATCTCTACAACTAGTGTAGGTGATCATGTCTCTCTCTCTCTTCACAACATTCCATCTCTACAACTAGTGTAGGTGATCATGTCTCTCTCTCTCTCTTCACAACATTCCATCTCTACAACTAGTGTAGGTGATCATGTCTCTCTCTCTCTTCACAACATTCCATCTCTACAACTAGTGTAGGTGATCATGTCTCTCTCTCTCTTCACAACATTCCATCTCTACAACTAGTGTAGGTGATCATGTCTCTCTCTCTCTCTTCACAACATTCCATCTCTACAACTAGTGTAGGTGATCATGTCTCTCTCTCTCTTCACAACATTCCATCTCTACAACTAGTGTAGGTGGTCATGTCTCTCTCTCTCTTCACAACATTCCATCTCTACAACTAGTGTAAGTGATAATGTCTCTCTCTCTCTTCACAACATTCCATCTCGACAACTAGTGTAGGTGGTCATGTCTCTCTCTTTCTCTCTTCACAACATTCCATCTCTACAACTAGTGTAGGTGATCATGTCTCTCTCTCTCTCTCTCTCTTCACAACATTCCATCTCTACAACTAGTGTAGGTGATCATGTCTCTCTCTCTCTTCACAACATTCCATCTCTACAACTAGTGTAGGTGATCATGTCTCTCTCTCTCTTCACAACATTCCATCTCTACAACTAGTGTAGGTGATCATGTCTCTCTCTCTCTCTTCACAACATTCCATCTCTACAACTAGTGTAGGTGATCATGTCTCTCTCTCTCTTCACAACATTCCAACTGTACAACTAGTGTAGGTGATCATGTCTCTCTCTCTCTCTCTTCACAACATTCCATCTCTACAACTAGTGTAGGTGATCATGTCTCTCTCTCTCTCTTCACAACATTCCATCTCTACAACTAGTGTAGGTGATCATGTCTCTCTCTCTCTCTCTTCACAACATTCCATCTCTACAACTAGTGTAGGTGATCATGTCTCTCTCTCTCTTCACAACATTCCATCTCTACAACTAGTGTAGGTGATCATGTCTCTCTCTCTCTCTTCACAACATTCCATCTCTACAACTAGTGTAGGTGATCATGTCTCTCTCTCTCTCTTCACAACATTCCATCTCTACAACTAGTGTAGGTGATCATGTCTCTCTCTCTCTCTCTCTTCACAACATTCCATCTCTACAACTAGTGTAGGTGATCATGTCTCTCTCTCTCTTCACAACATTCCATCTCTACAACTAGTGTAGGTGATCATGTCTCTCTCTCTTCACAACATTCCATCTCTACAACTAGTGTAGGTGATCATGTCTCTCTCTCTCTCTTCACAACATTCCATCTCTACAACTAGTGTAGGTGATCATGTCTCTCTCTTCACAACATTCCATCTCTACAACTAGTGTAGGTGGTCATGTCTCTCTCTCTCTTCACAACATTCCATCTCTACAACTAGTGTAGGTGATCGTGTCTCTCTCTCTCTCTTCACAACATTCCATCTCTACAACTAGTGTAGGTGATCGTGTCTCTCTCTCTCTCTCTTCACAACATTCCATCTCTACAACTAGTGTAGGTGATCATGTCTCTCTCTCTCTTCACAACATTCCATCTCTACAACTAGTGTAGGTGATCATGTCTCTCTCTCTCTCTTCACAACATTCCATCTCTACAACTAGTGTAGGTGATCATGTCTCTCTCTCTCTTCACAACATTCCATCTCTACAACTAGTGTAGGTGATCATGTCTCTCTCTCTCTTCACAACATTCCATCTCTACAACTAGTGTAGGTGATCATGTCTCTCTCTCTCTCTTCACAACATTCCATCTCTACAACTAGTGTAGGTGATCATGTCTCTCTCTCTCTTCACAACATTCCATCTCTACAACTAGTGTAGGTGGTCATGTCTCTCTCTCTCTTCACAACATTCCATCTCTACAACTAGTGTAAGTGATAATGTCTCTCTCTCTCTTCACAACATTCCATCTCGACAACTAGTGTAGGTGGTCATGTCTCTCTCTTTCTCTCTTCACAACATTCCATCTCTACAACTAGTGTAGGTGATCATGTCTCTCTCTCTCTCTCTCTCTTCACAACATTCCATCTCTACAACTAGTGTAGGTGATCATGTCTCTCTCTCTCTTCACAACATTCCATCTCTACAACTAGTGTAGGTGATCATGTCTCTCTCTCTCTTCACAACATTCCATCTCTACAACTAGTGTAGGTGATCATGTCTCTCTCTCTCTCTTCACAACATTCCATCTCTACAACTAGTGTAGGTGATCATGTCTCTCTCTCTCTTCACAACATTCCATCTCTACAACTAGTGTAGGTGGTCATGTCTCTCTCTCTCTTCACAACATTCCATCTCTACAACTAGTGTAAGTGATAATGTCTCTCTCTCTCTTCACAACATTCCATCTCGACAACTAGTGTAGGTGGTCATGTCTCTCTCTTTCTCTCTTCACAACATTCCATCTCTACAACTAGTGTATGTGATCATGTCTCTCTCTCTCTCTCTCTCTTCACAACATTCCATCTCTACAACTAGTGTAGGTGATCATGTCTCTCTCTCCCTCTTCACAACATTCCATCTCTACAACTAGTGTAGGTGACCATGTCTCTCTCTCTCTTCACAACATTCCATCTCTACAACTAGTGTAGGTGATCATGTCTCTCTCTCTCTTCACAACATTCCATCTCTACAACTAGTGTAGGTGATCATGTCTCTCTCTCTCTCTCTCTTCACAACATTCCATCTCTACAACTAGTGTAGGTGATCATGTCTCTCTCTCTCTCTTCACAACATTCCATCTCTACAACTAGTGTAGGTGATCATGTCTCTCTCTCTCTCTCTTCACAACATTCCATCTCTACAACTAGTGTAGGTGATCATGTCTCTCTCTCTCTCTTCACAACATTCCATCTCTACAACTAGTGTAGGTGATCATGTCTCTCTCTCTCTTCACAACATTCCATCTCTACAACGAGTGTAGGTGATCATGTCTCTCTCTCTCTCTCTCTTCACAACATTCCATCTCTACAACTAGTGTAGGTGATCATGTCTCTCTCTCTCTTCACAACATTCCATCTCTACAACTAGTGTAGGTGATCATGTCTCTCTCTCTCTCTTTACAATATTCCATCTCTACAACTAATGTAGGTGATTATGTCTCTCTCTCTCTTCACAACATTCCATCTCTACAACTAGTGTAGGTGATGATGTCTCTCTCTCTCTCTTCACAATATTCCATCTCTACAACTAATGTAGGTGATTATGTCTCTCTCTCTCTTCACAACATTCCATCTCTACAACTAGTGTAGGTGATCATGTCTCTCTCTCTCTCCACAACTTCCATCTCTACAACTAGTGTAGGTGATCATGTCTCTCTCTCGCTTGTCACAACATTCCATCTCTACAACTAGTGTAGGTGATCATGTCTCTCTCTCACTTCACAACATTCCATCTCTACAACTAGTGTAGGTGATCATGTCTCTCTCTCTCTCTTCACAACATTCTATCTCTACAACTAGTGTAGGTGATCATGTCTCTCTCTCTCTTCACAACATTCCAACTGTACAACTAGTGTAGGTGATCATGTCTCTCTCTCTCTCTCTTCACAACATTCCATCTCTACAACTAGTGTAGGTGATCATGTCTCTCTCTCTCTCTTCACAACATTCCATCTCTACAACTAGTGTAGGTGATCATGTCTCTCTCTCTCTCTCTTCACAACATTCCATCTCTACAACTAGTGTAGGTGATCATGTCTCTCTCTCTCTTCACAACATTCCATCTCTACAACTAGTGTAGGTGATCATGTCTCTCTCTCTCTCTTCACAACATTCCATCTCTACAACTAGTGTAGGTGATCATGTCTCTCTCTCTCTCTTCACAACATTCCATCTCTACAACTAGTGTAGGTGATCATGTCTCTCTCTCTCTCTCTCTTCACAACATTCCATCTCTACAACTAGTGTAGGTGATCATGTCTCTCTCTCTCTTCACAACATTCCATCTCTACAACTAGTGTAGGTGATCATGTCTCTCTCTCTTCACAACATTCCATCTCTACAACTAGTGTAGGTGATCATGTCTCTCTCTCTCTCTTCACAACATTCCATCTCTACAACTAGTGTAGGTGATCATGTCTCTCTCTTCACAACATTCCATCTCTACAACTAGTGTAGGTGGTCATGTCTCTCTCTCTCATCACAACATTCCATCTCTACAACTAGTGTAGGTGATCGTGTCTCTCTCTCTCTCTTCACAACATTCCATCTCTACAACTAGTGTAGGTGATCGTGTCTCTCTCTCTCTCTTCACAACATTCCATCTCTACAACTAGTGTAGGTGATCATGTCTCTCTCTCTCTTCACAACATTCCATCTCTACAACTAGTGTAGGTGATCATGTCTCTCTCTCTCTCTTCACAACATTCCATCTCTACAACTAGTGTAGGTGATCATGTCTCTCTCTCTCTTCACAACATTCCATCTCTACAACTAGTGTAGGTGATCATGTCTCTCTCTCTCTTCACAACATTCCATCTCTACAACTAGTGTAGGTGATCATGTCTCTCTCTCTCTTCACAACATTCCATCTCTACAACTAGTGTAGGTGATCATGTCTCTCTCTCTCTTCACAACATTCCATCTCTACAACTAGTGTAGGTGGTCATGTCTCTCTCTCTCTTCACAACATTCCATCTCTACAACTAGTGTAAGTGATAATGTCTCTCTCTCTCTTCACAACATTCCATCTCGACAACTAGTGTAGGTGGTCATGTCTCTCTCTTTCTCTCTTCACAACATTCCATCTCTACAACTAGTGTAGGTGATCATGTCTCTCTCTCTCTCTCTCTCTTCACAACATTCCATCTCTACAACTAGTGTAGGTGATCATGTCTCTCTCTCCCTCTTCACAACATTCCATCTCTACAACTAGTGTAGGTGACCATGTCTCTCTCTCTCTTCACAACATTCCATCTCTACAACTAGTGTAGGTGATCATGTCTCTCTCTCTCTTCACAACATTCCATCTCTACAACTAGTGTAGGTGATCATGTCTCTCTCTCTCTCTCTTCACAACATTCCATCTCTACAACTAGTGTAGGTGATCATGTCTCTCTCTCTCTCTCTCTTCACAACATTCCATCTCTACAACTAGTGTAGGTGATCATGTCTCTCTCTCTCTCTCTTCACAACATTCCATCTCTACAACTAGTGTAGGTGATCATGTCTCTCTCTCTCTCTCTTCACAACATTCCATCTCTACAACTAGTGTAGGTGATCATGTCTCTCTCTCTCTTCACAACATTCCATCTCTACAACGAGTGTAGGTGATCATGTCTCTCTCTCTCTCTCTTCACAACATTCCATCTCTACAACTAGTGTAGGTGATCATGTCTCTCTCTCTCTCTTCACAACATTCCATCTCTACAACTAGTGTAGGTGATCATGTCTCTCTCTCTCTTCACAACATTCCATCTCTACAACTAGTGTAGGTGATCATGTCTCTCTCTCTCTTCACAACATTCCATCTCTACAACTAGTGTAGGTGATCATGTCTCTCTCTCTCTTCACAACATTCCATCTCTACAACTAGTGTAAGTGATAATGTCTCTCTCTCTCTTCACAACATTCCATCTCGGCAACTAGTGTAGGTGGTCATGTCTCTCTCTCTCTCTCTTCACAACATTCCATCTCTACAACTAGTGTAAGTGATAATGTCTCTCTCTCTCTTCACAACATTCCATCTCGACAACTAGTGTAGGTGATCATGTCTCTCTCTCTCTTCACAACATTCCATCTCTACAACTAGTGTAGGTGATCATGTCTCTCTCTCTCTCTCTTCACAACATTCCATCTCTACAACTAGTGTAGGTGATCATGTCTCTCTCTCTCTCTCTTCACAACATTCCATCTCTACAACTAGTGTAGGTGATCATGTCTCTCTCTCTCTCTCTTCACAACATTCTATCTCTACAACTAGTGTAGGTGATCATGTCTCTCTCTCTCTTCACAACATTCCATCTCTACAACTAGTGTAGGTGATCATGTCTCTCTCTCTCTTCACAACATTCTATCTCTACAACTAGTGTAGGTGATCATGTCTCTCTCTCTCTTCACAACATTCCATCTCTACAACTAGTGTAGGTGATCATGTCTCTCTCTCTCTTCACAACATTCCATCTCTACAACTAGTGTAGGTGATCATGTCTCTCTCTCTCTTCACAACATTCCATCTCTACAACTAGTGTAGGTGATCATGTCTCTCTCTCTCTTCACAACATTCTATCTCTACAACTAGTGTAGGTGATCATGTCTCTCTCTCTCTTCACAACATTCCATCTCTACAACTAGTGTAGGTGATCATGTCTCTCTCTCTCTTCACAACATTCCATCTCTACAACTAGTGTAGGTGACCATGTCTCTCTCTCTCTTCACAACATTCCATCTCTACAACTAGTGTAGGTGATCATGTCTCTCTCTCTCTTCACAACATTCCATCTCTACAACTAGTGTAGGTGACCATGTCTCTCTCTCTCTTCACAACATTCCATCTCTACAACTAGTGTAGGTGACCATGTCTCTCTCTCTCTTCACAACATTCCATCTCTACAACTAGTGTAGGTGACCATGTCTCTCTCTCTCTTCACAACATTCCATCTCTACAACTAGTGTAGGTGATCATGTCTCTCTCTCTCTTCACAACATTCCATCTCTACAACTAGTGTAGGTGATCATGTCTCTCTCTCTCTCTTCACAACATTCCATCTCTACAACTAGTGTAGGTGATCATGTCTCTCTCTCTCTCTTCACAACATTCCATCTCTACAACTAGTGTAGGTGATCATGTCTCTCTCTCTCTCTTCACAACATTCCATCTCTACAACTAGTGTAGGTGATCATGTCTCTTTCTCTCTCTCTTCACAACATTCCATCTCTACAGTTGTTTATCATTTTTTGTTTTTGTTGTTGTTGACTTCTTATTACACCATTCTTTAAAACTATTTTGTATCATGTAATAATATTAACCATAATTTTGGAATTAAAGTGGTCAGTAACGATACAACTTTAAACTGATTTTTGGCCAGAGATGACCAAAACTTTATGCCATCTGGTGATCCCTGATACTGACAACTTGGTCAGGTCAAGAGATTAAAGACTGAAGAATGAAGACAAAACCCGGTCCTACAAATATGCTGCCTCCACATTGCATGTGTGGGATCAAAACAAAAGCATAAAAAAACATATTGCCAGCATAAACTGTAACATAAAAACATATTGCAAACCTAAATTGTGACATAAGAAACATATTGCCAACATAAACTATGATGTATCAAACATATTGCGAACCTAAACTATGACATAAAAAACATATTGCCAGCATAAACTGTGACATAAAAACATATTGCAAACCTAAATTGTGACATAAGAAATATATTGCCAACATAAACTATGATGTATCAAACATATTGCGAACCTAAACTATGACATAAAAGACATATTGCCAACATAAACTATGATGTATAAAACACATTGTGAACCTAAACTATGACATAAAAGACATATTGCCAACACAAACTATGATATATCAAATATATTGTCAACAAACAGTGACATAAAAAACATTGCAGACATAAGCTGTGATGTATCAAACATATTGCCAACATAAACTGTGACATAAAATAAATTGCCAACATAAACTACGACATAAAAACATTTAGCCAACATAAACTGTAACATAAAAATCATTGCAAACATAAACTGTGACATATCAAACATATTGTCAAAAAAAACAGTGACATAAAAACATTGCAAACATAAACTGTGATGTATCAAACATATAGTGAACATAAACTGTGACATAACATATTGCCAACATAAACTGTAACATAAAAAACATATTGCCAACATAAACAGAGACAACAAAATATTAAACTTGTTTTCCGTGCGAACATAGATGAAGCAGATCTATTGTTATTTGAAAAGAAAGTATCCATTGTGGGGCATGTCCTGCTCCAGACACATGAATTCAGGGTTCTATGACAAGTAATTGTCAGATGTCATTGGTGCTGCCTTCATGCTTAGACTGTAGGCACCTTGTCTCAGTTTGATCTTACTAGATTACAGACCAGTATTTAATGTTTGCCTCTAGCTGTATTTGTCTTAGGGAAGATCCTCCCAGTTAACTATGCTCATCTTCTTCTTCTACCTTTCAGCTCCCTGTCGAGCATAGGTCTTCAACAAACACTTTCCAAGCCGTTCTGTTTCTTGTAATTCTTTTAAGATCATTCCATGTCTTCCCCATCATCTTCATCTCTGCTTCCATCTGTGTCCTCCAAGAATTCCTTGGTCTTACTCTTTGTCTTTTTCTCTGGGGATCCAAAAAAGAGCCTGTTGTGTAATACTCTCAGTTGGTTTCCCCTAAGCTCATGTCTAGCCCATTTATGAGGGAACTATTTCCTGTTGTGTAATACTCTCAGTTGGTTTCCCCTAAGCTGATGTCTAGCCCATTTATAAGGGAACTATTTCCTGTTGATTTTGTTGTCGATACAGCAAAAAAACTGACAAAAACAATAAACAATGTGGTTTGTTGTTATCAGATTGATTATCAATGAACCACACTCATATACTTGTCAGTAGTTTCAAATATTTACAACACAACAGAAGAAATACAATTTTGAATGAAGATATTAGAGAAAGGCAGTGTATGTAACACCAATTCTAAGTTGCATCCAGCAAAGAAATTAATGGCTTAGATACACTAGTTTCTGTCAGCAAAGAAAAGTATCCCACAAGAATTAATTACTAGATGCAACAACAAAAGTGAGAAAGGAAGATCACCCAGAATACGAATTGTAGCAAAAATTTTTAATGCCAATTTCATTCAATGATTTAAAGGACATAAGAAGATAACAGAAATTTACAATAAAATTTCATTTTTTAACTCATTTGTCATAATAAAAACAAATATAATTTATGAATAATTATAAGTAAAAAAAAAGTAATGTAAAGTGTCCCATCACACCAATTGGTGTATAGGGAATATGGTGTTAGTAACATAATTTGTTTCTTTCGGCACATGATTTTTGAGGAAAGGTGGTCAGTATTACACACATGCTGCTTTACTTTCCTAGAAAAGATCCAGTACCACCTTAAGGCTGGGTAAACCCAGAAGCCATCAATCAAGATCAAATACAACCTCTTATCCTTTGTAGTCCAGTTTACTAACCACTGAGTTATCATGGCTCCTTGAATAATTATAAATATGATGTAGAAAAAAAATACTCATGTGAAACTAAAAATTCATTTACTGCACCAGAGGCTACATTTTCTTTTTCAGTCATTCCCTCTGTCTCTACCATCCATCATGTTGTAATTCTAATGCCTTGAAGATGCCCAAAAAGATTTTCTCAATGTGGTTTCGACTGACATAAAAAATCCAATAAATGTAATAAAATATCATTGATAAACAAATACTAACATTCACAACAAGTATTACATACTTCAACTAATGATGAAAAAGAAGACATAAAAAAAGAGATAATTATTTCAAATGCCAACACAAATACAATTACTAAGAATCAAAATAGAATTATAGAGCTCTATCAAAATATGAAAAAGAAACAATCATCACCATCATGCAGTATAAAAATAAACAAGACAAATCTGAAACAAGTACAACGTTTCAAATACTTGGGCACAATAATAACATCAGATGGGAGATGCACCACGGAAATAAAAAGCAGAATAGCTCAGGCCAAAATAGCATTTCAGAAAATTAAAAATATCTTATGCAACAAATCTATGTTAATAAAAATGAGAAAGAGAGTTCATCGGTGCTATATAGAACCAATTCTGACCTATGGAAGCGAATCATGGACAGTAGACAAACAAATGAAAGGACGATTAGAGGCCACAGAGATGGGATTTCTCAGAAGAATGTTGAAAGTTCCCTGGACAGCTAAAAAGACCAATGAGGAAGTTCTCAAAGAGGCCAACACAAAAAGGGAGCTCTTAAAAAACATCAGAAAGAAGCAATCAACATTTTTCGGGCACATCATGAAAAGAGGAAAGTTGGAATACTTGGTTACAACTGGCAAAATAAAAGGAAAGAGAGATTGCGGACGACAAAGAGAGAAAATACTGGATAGCTTGGTGTCATGGCATGGAAAACAGTCAACAACAGAACTGATACAATGCACTATGGATAGAAGATTGTGGAGGGACATGATCGCCTACGCCAACCAGTATGGCACATGATGATGATCAAAATATTTAACTTTCCCTGATTTCTGTAAGGCACAAGAAGTGTATCATTAAAACAGAACAAAATACACATAATTTTGGCAGTGTACTTTAACAGTGAGTGTCTCTTGTTCCGATTTATTCCTACATAAACATTGATGGCTAGGCCATTTGCATTACTATAGCTTGTTTCATAACTCGTGCCCAACTTTTAAAATCGATAGCTTTTTAACCGCTTGTTGTAAGTTGTTCAAAATTTGCATGTAAAGTTATAATGATTAGAACCCAACAGGGAATTAATTTCATTAAAAAAAACATGTGGTTATTATTGTTGCTTATTTGATTTATATAAATTTATAACGACCCATTGATGTAGTCAAAACTTAATGTTTACAGTATTTTAAGTTAAAAATAGCGAGTAAAAATCCATACACGGTAAAATTGACATGTTTGCACGCTTTCGCCATGGTTTTTTGACACAATTAGACACTTGTAAAAAACACAAGAAATTGTGTGTTCCATTTCCGTTCATTCAGAGGTGGAGACATGGAACGATAACATTTATCATGAGTCTTAAAATGAAATTCTGCAGTTTACAAAACATCGCAATAAAAATGTATGACTATTTTTGCAAAGAGGCTAAACGAGAAAGATTATTTCATTCTTAAGAAAACCCTGAGAATAGGACAAGACACATTTTGGATTTATCTAAACGGTCATTTAATCGCTGGATTCAAGCACGTGACCGTCAATGTTCCAAATATACAAAATCACAAGGAAGAGCAAAAATGTTGGATAATTTCGACAGTGAACTTATTAGAAGTGAAATTCGCAAAATGTTGGGTATGAATGAAACTGTTACAATAAGAAAATTAAAAGTATCGCTGAAAAAGAACAACAGTATTGAAATATCAAAGTCTACATTATGGAGGAATGTGAGAGCTGCAGGCTTTACATTCAGAAAGTATTCCAATGGACGAAACATCATCTGTGAAAAACCACATATAGTAGTCATGAGAATCAAGTACTTACGTGAAGTAAAAGAGGTGCGCAAGCAAGGTTATGATATTGTGTACTTGGATGAAACATGGATCAATGCTCACCACACTAACCAAAGGGAATGGCAGTCATCAGATGGAAAGATTAAGAGATTAATACCTAGCAGCAAAGGACAGCGCTTGATAATTGCTCATGCAGGTAGTCGACAACATGGACTAATACAGAATGCAGAGCTCATTTTTCTTTCAAAATCCATAGACAATCGGGATTATCACTCTGAGATGAATGGTCACATATTTAGACATTGGATTGAAAATTCTGTTCTCCCATCACTAGATCGACCATCTTGCCTAATAATGGACAATGCAGCGTACCACAACATTGTTGCACTTGAAGATAAAGTCCCGACGTCATCCAGTACAAAAGATGCTATTAAGATATGGCTCACAAAGGAGCACATACAATTTAATAACATGTACTTAAAACCTGAATTACTATCTCTAGTAAAGCAAAAACAAAGGACAAAGATTTTTCAAATAGATAAGATTATCCAAGAGCACGGTCATATAAGTTTGAGGCTGCCACCTTACCATGTTCATTTAAATCCAATAGAACTAATCTGGGCAAAATTAAAAGGACAAGTGGCAGATGAAAATACAACATTCAAAATATGCGATGTAAAGACTCTTGCTAATCTCGCTTTATTAAATATAGACAAAGATTATTGGGCTAAATGTGAAGACCACGTCTTAAAACAGGAAGAGGAATATTGGAAAAATGATGGTTTGTGGAATGTTCAACCCAAACAGTTATTAATCTTTTAGACTCGTCTGATTCAGAATGAAAGTATATAGCCCCCACAATGTTGGCCCCTATATTACCTTAAATTAGTTCAACAAACGGTCCTTTTCAGGACCACACAACTATGAAAATTGGACATACAGGTATACCTTGATATTATCGTCCGTCCTCGAACTGAGAAGACAATAATTCTCCTGGTGTTTTATCTTATTCAGTTATTTCCCCAATACGGCCACGCCTTTACCTAGTGAAAATTAATCATAGACCAGCAACTACGGTAATTTCTATTATTTAGGGGTTCACAATTTACAATTTTGACAAACATCAAAGAAATTCGCCGCTTTAAGAAAACTGCAGCTGCAAGATATTTGTTAAATATACATTTAAAGGGTCTTTTGCATTCTAATAACATTTGGAAAATTTCAACAGTTTTTAACAAACGGTTACTGAGTAATAGCATTTTGAAGTTGGGCACGTGAAACGAGCTATAGTTGGGAATAGACATTCAAGTACATAGGACTAGTAAACTTGGCAAAAGGAAGAACAAGGTGTACAAAAAACACCAGAGAAATATAAATAGGGAAAAAAATTATTTAAAATGTATGTTACAGTTTTATGGTATAGATGATGATATAAGAACTGTCCTTGTTTTGGCCAAAATAAGCAAAAAGAGGCCCATATGATGCCGCATTGTATCATCTTTTAAGATAGACCTATCTTTTCTAATAATAATGTTGATATCATTCTTGTGTCTTCTTTTTGTCAAAAAATGTGAGTGTAAACAATGTAGGTATCGCTCTTGTATTGTCTTTCTTTATCCCATCTTTTTAGCCAAGAACTAGATCCTGTTCTTGAAATTGTGTTCCTGTACCACAAAGCTGTCCCACAAAGCTGTACCAAACATTAAAAAGAGTTGTTCCTCTCTGCACTGTTCTATGCATCATTAATGGTACAGACAATGTAATCATCTGCATGTTGAACTATCTCAGTTGTGCAATCACTTTTACATAAACTGATATACACATTTTGTGAGAGTTAAGTTTCTATAGTAAAATCAAATGTATAAATAAAGTAAAGAAGTAACCTTAAAGATATTTGTGCCATAGAATGTAAATAAAGGTATGCCATTGTTGTAATCACAAGAAATTGAAACAGACAAATCATAAAGGCTAACAACAAGTCAAAAGCAGTATATTTTTCATAAGAGAAAACACAGAAAAATGTATGCATCTCTCTTTCCTGCTCTCTATCTATCTCTCACACAGAGAGAGAGAGAGAGAGAGAGAGAGAGAGAGAGCTAGATAGCAGTTAATCATGTGCAACTCACTTGTTTCTAAGTCTTACTAGTTCATCACTGTAATTTTAACTTGGTATTTAAAAATTCATAAAATGGAATACAACTTTATAAGATAAATTCAATCTGCTAGTTTTTAAATTTATTAAAAAGAAGAATCAGATAAAACCTTTTCTTTCCTGTATGATAAATATTAAGAATTTTAAATTAAAATTCTCACAATGTTCATAACAACTTTTAACGTTATAAATGATTTACAAAGCAGAACTGTTGATAAGGAGACATCATTAGCTTGATTCAGGAAGTGAAAGACTCCAAAATAATGCACAAGATATCACAGAGAAATACTAAATGTAGCAAGAAGAAATAAAAATAATGAACAAAGTTACTAAAGCATTACTTTCCCAGAAAAAAAATTAAGTACCTATTTAAAGCTGTGTGAACCTGGAAGCCGTCGTTCAGGATCGAACCCGACCTCTTGGCCTTAGTAGTCCAGTTCACTAAAACCACTGAGTTATCGCAACTCCCCTTTTAATTTTAAGCACATGCAATATTCAGTGGAGGAACTTGCATTTACAATGAACATAAATAAATCACAAGAACAGTAACTCATGATAGTAGAAATTTCACTACATTTCCCATGGTGAGATATTCATTTAATTTTAATGCTTTTTTTTCATCTTACCTGATCTGACCAGTTTGGCCATTCAAGTCAATAAAAGTAAGATTGGTTTGTGTCTTCTTTTATAGCAATAAATTTGTACCCATATCAATGATCTCCAGCCCTCATTGTTTACAGCTTTACCACAGTCTCACATACTCACACTTGCCCCAGTTATAAAGGGTAATCTTCTTTGTAGGGTTTTAGTCCAACAACAAGATTTCTGAAATAATAAGATTCTGTCCTTCATTGAGTAGCCCCAAGTCTGACCCACTCTGTGCATCTCTACTATGAACTTCAAGCGATCTTTTTCTAGTTAAGATTTAAAAGTACACAGGAAATGATTTCACATTTGCTTACAGACATGCTTCAGTTGAGCTAGATGTAACTAATGAAATAACTCAAACATGTTACATGTGGATGAGCAATTGTCCACAATAAGTGAGATACTTCTTCCCTGCACCATACATTTCCTATTTAAGTTTTCTTACAGATATCACAATCTACATATGGTACCATACATAAAAATATATATAACATTTTTTAAAATTAAAAATTGTTTAAAATCATATCAGGACAGAGCCCTGAAACTTCCACACAGCAACTAAGCCAATGGCTGCCAAGATTGGCAGACAACAGAGCAGATCAGATCCAACTCTACCTGCCTGCATTGGGCCTTGAACCAGTCTGCCAAGTGAGTAGGGTTTATGTTGCCTTGTGTATGTTAATTCTCAGACATGGCCGGTGGTGGTTCTGTTCTATTTCCAAGCATGGGTGTATTTACAGAAGCAGTACCTTGCTGCTGAGAAGGCTGTTGTTCTGTAAACAAAAGTACATTTAGAATATGCATAATTTTGTTTGTTCAATGCTAGTTTTTAAGTGTTCACTTTGTGTCTGTTTTATGTTTTGCTTCTGATGAAAGTCTCTATAAGATGTAAAGCCTTTCCTTCTTCCTGTCCTCATCATCTTCTTCCTATCCTCATCATCTTCTTCCTGTCCTCATCATGAGCTGATAAATTATCAGTGACAAATCTTCTTCTGTGAACACTTTTTAACTTCAATATTAATAAATGTGAAGAAAGTGTTCATCATTTCAAGGCTGGTGACACCTTCATACAGTTAGTATTGGTGATAAATAAGACTTAGAAGATTAATGCAAGAAAAAACACAATTTCCACCACTTTGTTTGACCAACAATTATCTAGGATCCTGAGTTCAAAGAGGGAAACATTTTTTCCCTCTTTGTTTTTATTGGCTATTTTTTATTGTAGATCTGTATTGATATACATATATATATCTGTAGATCTTTCTTCTGAAATAAGTTAGAATTTCTCTCCATGGCTTTCTTTGGAAAAGTACGTGATGAGGCTCCAATCTCTTTCACGGTGGTCAGCCTTATTCATCTCTCATCACCTGAATATGCCTTAATACAACAATTAATGAAATAAACATAACAAGCAAAAGATATAGACTAGATATGAATATCAAAAAGACTAAAACTATGATCATAAACAAAGATAATACTCAAAACCTACAAGTGGAAATCAAATTTTAAGGAATAGACAGTTCAGAGCTACAACTACCTTGGACATACTATAACCAGTGATGGAAAATGTAAAATTGAAATAAACAAAAGAATAGACATAGCAAAATGTAATGTTAATGCCATGAAAAATATACTAACATCAAAACAAATAACACCAGAGTTGAAACAAAGAATAGTAAAATGTTTTGTTCTCAACATTCCTGTATGGTGCAGAAACATGGACATTAGACAAAAAACATAGAACATAAAACTGTAGCCTTTGAAATGTGGATTTATAGAAGAATAGGGTGAATTGGATGGAAAGAATGAGATTTTTTGGGCATGTCAAAAGATACAGCAGTCTATTAAAAGTAATCTTGGAAGAGAAAATACAATGTAAAAGAGGCAGACCAAGACTAACATGGATGAGTAACATCAAAAGGTGGACATGTCAGCCAATGACAATCTGCACCATCAAAGCAAGAGACAGAGTGGAATGGCGCTCCATGGTAGTCAACCTTCGTTGCCGAGATGGAAATCAATGATGATGATGAGACATTCAAATGCAAACATAAAAAAAAGCTGCCAGTTACACTCCCATTCCCCAATCCTCCCATTCCCCAATCCTCCCATTCTCCAATCCTCCCACTCCCCAATCCTCCCATTCCCCAATCCTCCCACTCCCCAATCCTCCCACCCTAAACATTTTACTTTAAAAAACCCTTCAAATACCTAAAAAAAATATCCTCTAAAATAAAAGGTGGTGTAGGTGATCATGTCTCTCCACAACTTTTGATCTTGACAGTTATTTATCATTTCTGTTGTTGACCTTCTGCCTAGCCAAGCTGTATGGTAATCTTTTCTCTTTGCTTCTTGCTTTCTCTTCATCCCTCAACTTTCCCTGTTGTTACAATATGGATTGTACAGTATCTTCCTCAATTTTTTGAAAACTGCTTTTGCCTGACAGTAGGCACTCCAAATCTGATGAATTTTACTAGAAAGCGTCAGATTTGGCAGCAAGATCCACATTATATTTCACCACAAGTCCCTGTTTTTAGTAAGCGTCCCAACCTTGACAAGAGAGCTAATGCTCACTCTTGTTGCTTCTTGCCTTAGTGGTCGTTTTAGCGTTTCTCTAGGTCGACATCATTTTTTTTCTTTTGCCTTGTTTTCCATTTCTGTCTCTCTCTCTGTGTGATCAAGACTCAATCAGAGTAGGATTCTAGACTCTCTCATGAAGTCAGCTGTCAGTTTAAGTGATTCGATTGCCCATATAGTTTCTCTTTCAGGGAGGTGGGTGTGGACCACATTGCTCTTCTCAGGTCTGTGTACTGGGGGCAGTCCTGTAGAACATGTTTTGTTGTCATGTTGTCCAGTGTACAGTGGCATTGGCTGGTTGTACCTATTTTGAATTTTGTGAACATGTGATTTCTCATTCTATTGTGGCCAGTGCATAGATGAAGTATGATGACTTGATCCCTCCTTGATAGTTGGTGGTATCCGTCTCACTCATTATGCTTTGGGTGATCTCTTTTTCATTTTTCTTTATACTGACCTTTGAAGATGGATTTGGCTTCATCATAACTGAGCGGATGGTTCTCTTGAGGATGGTTTTTCCATTTGAAGGCTTGTTTTGAAATTCTCTTGTTATCTCTTCTCATCACTTGGTGAACATATGCCTGCCTTCTTTTCTTGATTATAGATGATATTGTTGCAATATAGATAGATCCGCAAAGTAGAGTCAGACCTAATTCCTCACAAATAGTGGGGATCAATACAGAGATCTAAGATTTGCAGTAGCACCTTCATGTATGTCCTGGGTCATGCTGGCATTGATGGCAATGACAGAGCAGACAGACTGGCCAGTTCAGTAATATTAGCTGCTGCACAGTCAATAGATCAGGCAGATATCATTAGCAATCTACGAGAGATGGGTCAAACAAAGGACTTTGATAGAAGTACAAAACATGGCTATCTAGACTGTGTGGACTGGGAGTGAAGACCAGTGTTGCCAGAAAAGAATGACATTCTGGACAAATGAGAGGATTTGTCAACCAACACTGAACAGGCACAATTAGTCGCTGTATGCTGATGAACATTTTGAGGAAAAGATTGGAGCACAAATGGGTGTGTCAGGAGTGCTGTGATGATAATCCTAATTTAACATAACATAACATTGTTGCAATGCTTGAAAATGTCCTTTTTGGGAATTTTGACGATGATACCCTTTTTTCCACTATGTTGGTATCTTTCCTGCTTTTTATACCGTTTTGAACATTTTCTGCAAGTGTTTTAAGTTATGGTTATAGATTGCTTTAAGTATTTTGAACGTTATATTATCATCACCTGCAACCTTGTTGTTACCCTTGAGCATTACAGTCATCTCTACTTTATTTCAAAGTGAAGTCTTCTAAACGAATATTTAACTATGAGGCTGATGTGTCAGCTGTAAAATCTCATCTAGTTCACCAAGCACAGCATAGTGGTTACATAGTTCCAGATTAAAGTTTCAATCAGTGTCCTCACCTTTCAGTTCTAAACTATCGGTCTTCTGAGACATCAAATTCTGATGGTTTTTCAATTTTAGTTTTATCTTTCCAAAACGTAAGTTATGGTCACTTAACTTCCACCCCTCTATGTGCTCCTACATCTATCAAGGATGTTCTGAATTGTCTTCTAATACATAGGCAGTAAATTTGATTTTTCGTTCTATCAAGAGGAGATAACCAAGTTGTTTTGTTTGTCTTCTTGAGAGGGAATAACGTTCTACCTGTAATCAAACCTTCTGTTAAGCATTATTCATTTAATTTTTGTCCATTTTAGTTTGTTGTACCAATTCTTTCTTTCTCCATTGTCTTCTCAGGTCTCATAATCCAATTATTACCATGACATTAAAATATTAAAATAATTCTATTTATATATATATATATCTGAAAGAATCTCTGTTATATATATATATATATTGGTCTCTCTATGCTTTTTTTTCTCTGCTCCTTACTCTGCGTATCTCTCTTGATCATTCTGTTTTCCTCTACCATTTTTTTTATCTATTTCTCTCCAGCTCCTATTTTTATTATTCTCCATTTTTTTCTCTCACTTCTGAATTATAAAATCACATACCTGTGTGTTTGTCCTTCTGTCTTTAACTCTCTCCATCTCGTCTGCTTCCCGTTCTAAACAATAAAACAAGTAAATAAAACAATATAAATATCCACCATCCATTACCTCTTCTAAATCGAGCCAACACACTAGGTCTGCTGATTCTTGACATTTGCATCCTACATCTTTCAAAAAATGTTGAAATCCTTGAACCATAGAAAGCCATAGAAACAAAACCACAGAGAATGATAATTAATAATATAACAGAGAGAATAAACCAAGGATTGCTTCTGCTTGCCGTGAGATCTGAAATAAATTAAAATGGTATAGTAATTATTACATTTCAGACGAGAGTGATGTTTTTAATTATTTATATGTCTGTTAATTAACTACATCAGGAACTTTAACTCTTTTACACCAACATTATGTCTCTTTGAACATCATTATTTGACTTAAAACTGAGAACTGCCAAAAGTCATCAATTTCAAGCTTCTTTACAAATAGTGTTTTTAATTAAAACTTAACAAAGTATAAATCAAAATACAGAGAGAGTGTTTCGCAACATGGACACAATTATTAATGGAGAACAACAAAGTTATACAAATAAAGGTTTCCCTCATATATTATTAGGTGTGTGGGGATTGTTGTGTTAGTGACCATATTTTTCTATAATAGATGGCACATTATTGGGTGATGTGATTACTATCAGGCCGGGCTGTACTAACTTCCCAGAAAAATTGGGTATCCATTCTATAGAGGCTGGGTGAACCCTGAAGCTTTGTCATCCTGGAAAAAATGTACCCATATCTCAGAATTGAATCTGTAACCTCGTAGTTAGAAGTGAGTATACTAAACACTTTGCCACCAAGGTTCTGACAATAATAATGAGAAAATAATACATTTGTAATCTATCCACACCAACCCATCCACCTAAAACCCACCCATCATAGAAGAGCCTGTTTTTGAATTCTCATGTGGTCACTTCTCAGCAAATGTCTGACATATGCCCACCTTCTCATCCTTATTGTAGATGAGATGTTTGGTTGCATGGACATTTTTCTTATTTAAATATTAGTTTTGAATTCATTCCATTGTACACATCCTGTAATATATTTAAATGTCTGGCTGAGTCACCACTGACTACAAGAATCTGTGATCATTTTCCTGATTGATGAGCCAACATTTTTTCTAACACTGCTTTGGTGTTTACCCAATCTCTGAATCTACATACAACGTACTTCTTTTACAAGCATTGGACACCCTGGCATGGCTTCAAACCATATTATCCATAAAATGCACCATTTGTTATTGAAAAATATGGGCACTAGCACTATACTCCCCATGCACTTTAAGAGGAACAATTACATTATTTCAACATAATGTTTTTGTAAATTTGAACAAGAAGTTACCATCTTTAGAATCAAAATCATCCGGTTTGCCTTGGGTTGGAGCTACAGTAGTTTGCCCATTTATAGTACTGCTAGTTGTTTCAACTTGACGTGTAGACAAATAGTTTTCTGTAAATACATACAAGTGGTGAATTAACTCTTTCCAGACCATTATCCTTGTCCTTTATTCTAAAGAACAAGGAATTAAAGATAAATTTGTAGTCACAATATCAAACAAATACCAAGTCCTCCAAAAACTAGAAAATACAATAAATATAGAAGATCATTGGAAACAGGTAAAAGATATATGGAAAGAGACATGCGAAGAAATGCTGGGAAAAAGAGAACGCCAGAATAAGGCATGGATGACAACAGAGACTATGGATAAAATGAAAGAAAGAAAGAAAGAATAAGAAAGCAGACATAAATAAAAGCAAAATGAGAAGTAATAAAGCCAAGACATAGGAAGCTTACACAGAGGTGAACAAAGAAGTGAGAAGATGCATTAAAAGGGATAAGAGGAAATATATAGATGAACTAGCTAGAGAGGCAGAAGAAGCAGCAAATAAAGGGAATATGAAAGAACTGTACAACAGCACAAAGAAATTAAGTGGAAAATACAAACAGATCAATGCCTTTATTAAAGATAGGAAAGGAAATCTGCTTAGTAATATAAGGGACCAAATGGAGAGATGGAAAGAGCACTTTGAAGAACTTTTGAACAGACCTGGCCCAAATAATCCTCCTGATATACTACTAGCAGAAGAAGAGTTACACGTTAACTGTGAAAGACCAAGCAAGGAAGAAATAATGAAAGCCATCAAGCTATTAAAAAATGGTAAAGCCACAGGACCAGATTAAATTCCTTCGGAAGCCATCAAAGCAGATATTAACACCCCTACCAAGATGTTACATAATCTATTGGATAAAATTTAGAAGAGGGAAGAAATACCTAAAGACTGGAAAGAAGGTTATATGATCAAACTAACAAAGAAAGGAAGTTTACAGGAGTGCACAAATTATAGGGGAATTATGCTACTATCAGTGCCAGGAAAAATATTAAGCAGAATCATTCTGGAGAGATTAAAAGAGGCCCTGGAGAAATATTTGAGAGATGAATAAGCAGGTTTTAGGAAGAACAGATCATGTGCTGATCAAATAACTACCCTACATATAATAGTTTAACAAAGTTTAGAACTACAGTCGCCATTTTATTTTGGATTCATAGATTACGAAAAGGCATTTGATAGTTTAGACAGAGGAATGCTTTGGAAGTTGCTGAGTCATTACGGAATCCTTACAATGTTTATTAACCTGATAAGAACAATGTATGAAGGAATTAAATGTAGTGTGGTGCATGAAGGGCAGCTTACAGAAGTATTTGAAATAAGAACAGGGGTAAGGCAGGGATGCCTTCTGTCTCCATTTCTCTTTCTACTGGCCATAGATTGGATTATGAAAATAACTCAAAATGACAGAAATGGAATCCAGTGGTCACTGACCAAGTAACTTGATGATTTAGACTTTGCTGATGACATAGCTCTCCTATAACACAGCCATCAAAAGATGCAAGATAAAATGAGCATACTTGATGAGAGATCACAACAGCTAGGACTGAAGATTAACAGAGATAAGACTAACATTATGAGAATTAATACAGTTGGCAATAACCAAATAAAATTAGGAGAAATACCTCTACTAGACGTACAACCTTACATATATCTGGGCAGTAATACAAACAAAGAGGGAGGAATAGAAAATGATACCAAAATAAGGATATCAAAAGCAAGAGGAGCATTTGTTACACTGGGAAACATATGGAAGTCCAAAGAAATTAGATTAAATACTAAAATACAAATTAACTTCAATGTTAAGTCAATCTTATTATATGGCCGTGAAACATGTAGAACAACACAAATGACAATCATGAAAATACAGACTTTCATTAATGAATGCTTACACAAAAAAAAAGAAGGAAATGGCAGGACAAAATCACTAACATAGAATTATGGAAATGTACCAGTCAAATAACAGTGGATAAAGAGATATAGCGAAGACGGTGGCGCTGGATAGGACACACACTGCGGAAACTAACTGAGAGTATTACACAACAGGTCCTTTTTTGGAATCCCCAAGGAAAAAGACAAAGAGGAAGACCAAAAAATTATTGGAGAAGACAGATAGAAGCAGAGATGAAGATGATGGGAAATACATGGAATGATCTTAAAAGAATGACAAGAAAGAGAATGGCTTGGAAAGTGTTTGTTGAAGACATATGCTTCACAGGTAGCTGAAAGGTAGAAGAAGACCATTATCCAATCTATCCGATCACTAAAACAATATTAGCGAACCATTATCCGACATATGATAGGTACTGTTACATTTGTGTTTCATGAATTAGATCATTTGCGGTCTGTAATAACTATCAATGGAGACCTCCAGAAGGAGATTTTTTTTCAATAAAAAAAAAAAGACTAGCAATAGCAGCACCAAAATTAAATGTCATGAAGAACATAAAGCACAATATCAACAAGGCAATAAAATTAAAACTACCGAGGGCATGTATCTTCTCGGCGGTAACATATGGTTGCAAATCATAGACAATGTCGCAAACCACAATTTTAAAAATCTATTGATTTGAAACAAAATGCTATAGAACCTTTTTTATATACCATGAGTAATGAGAAAAAACAATGAAGACATATTAAAAGACATGAATGTAGAAGATAACTGACTTATTAACTGACCTGTTTTTACAGAAACTAACATAGTCACTTAAATCACTTTGATTGCTTTGTTTGTTTTAAATGTATGTTTTCGAGGAAAATGGAGTAAAGAAAAGATTGTGCACACTCTTTTTTGATGGGAGTCATTTGGAAACATCACTTGTCCCACCAATTAGGACTGTTAACCTTATAAACAGAATTTGCCAGTGCATTTTGAGCGACTTTAGCAGGAGCTGTGACACGTGTTGGAGTGTGCATATAAGGAATTCCTGACTGCAGCGAAGCTGATTCCATGTACAGAACAGGTCTTATAAAAAACATCTTACAGAGGAAATTATAATCTGTTCATAAATTCATGAACACATTGTCCATCAACTTTCTCTGCAACTAATTGATGAACTGCAATGAATTTTTGCATGCAGTCTTAAATATTTACTGACCATATGATTTTATAACATTTAAATCCAAGAGAAGCCTGGATTTTGAACAAATAATTTTTTGTTATATAATTTCTGAAAAATTACAAAAAGGATGTCCTAGTCCAGACATTAGATATTAGCAGTAAATCATGTTTTTTTTCTGTGAGATGGAAAATACTCAATAACAAATACATCATTAGTGATACAATAATTACACCATTGATGAAATACTAAGAAGAAGGTGGCTTCAAGCCATCAAAGAGACCTAGAACATGACAACAGAGACGTAGGAGATCTGGCTAGAGACTAAGATTCTTTCAGATGTGCAAATAGTGCAACATTCTGCAATGGACATGAAACCTGATGTGATGAATTTGTGATTTTGGTTTTATATTAACCAAAACTTGACCTAGAATAAGTCTCCTGAGTACTTCTACCAATCAATACCAGCACAATTCGTATTTTTAATGTGTATCCTTCTCTCTTCACTTCATCTTGTACCCATTTTGGTGTCGAGGGCAATACAAAGTTCTGGTTCAATCTTCACTTCATCTTGTACCCGTTCTGGTGTCGAGGGCAATACAAAGTTCTGGTTCTCTCTTCACTTCATCTTGTACCCGTTCTGGTGTCGAGGGCAATACAAAGTTCTGGTTCTCTCTTCACTTCATCTTGTACCCGTTCTGGTGTTGAGGACAATACAAAGTTCTGGTTCTCTCTTCACTTCATCTTGTACCCGTTCTGGTGTTGAGGACAATACAAAGTTCTGGTTCTCTCTTCACTTCATCTTGTACCCGTTTTGGTGTCGAGGGCAATACAAAGTTCTGGTTCAATCTTCACTTCATCTTGTACCCGTTCTGGTGTCGAGGGCAATACAAAGTTCTGGTTCTCTCTTCACTTCATCTTGTACCCGTTCTGGTGTCGAGGGCAATACAAAGTTCTGGTTCTCTCTTCACTTCATCTTGTACCCGTTCTGGTGTTGAGGACAATACAAAGTTCTGGTTCTCTCTTCACTTCCTCTTGTACCCGTTCTGGTGTCGAGGGCAATACAAAGTTCTGGTTCAATCTTCACTTCATCTTGTACCCGTTTGGTGTCGAGGGCAATACAAAGTTCTGGTTCAATCTTCACTTCATCTTGTACCCGTTCTGGTGTCGAGGGCAATACAAAGTTCTGGTTCTCTCTTCACTTCATCTTGTACCCGTTCTGGTGTCGAGGGCAATACAAAGTTCTGGTTCAATCTTCACTTCATCTTGTACCCGTTTTGGTGTCGAGGGCAATACAAAGTTCTGGTTCAATCTTCACTTCATCTTGTACCCGTTCTGGTGTCGAGGGCAATACAAAGTTCTGGTTCTCTCTTCACTTCATCTTGTACCCGTTCTGGTGTCGAGGCAATACAAAGTTCTGGTTCTCTCTTCACTTCCTCTTGTACCCGTTCTGGTGTTGAGGACAATACAAAGTTCTGGTTCTCTCTTCACTTCATCTTGTACCCGTTCTGGTGTTGAGGACAATACAAAGTTCTGGTTCTCTCTTCACTTCATCTTGTACCCATTCTGGTGTCGAGGGCAATACAAAGTTCTGGTTCAATCTTCACTTCATCTTGTACCCGTTCTGGTGTCGAGGGCAATACAAAGTTCTGGTTCTCTCTTCACTTCATCTTGTACCCGTTCTGGTGTCGAGGGCAATACAAAGTTCTGGTTCTCTCTTCACTTCCTCTTGTACCCGTTCTGGTGTTGAGGACAATACAAAGTTCTGGTTCTCTCTTCACTTCATCTTGTACCCGTTCTGGTGTCGAGGAGATAAAAGTTCTGGTTCTCTCTTCACTTCCTCTTGTACCCGTTCTGGTGTCGAGGGAGATAAAAGTTCTGGTTCTCTCTTCACTTCCTCTTGTACCCGTTCTGGTGTTGAGGACAATACAAAGTTCTGGTTCTCTCTTCACTTCCTCTTGTACCCATTCTGGTGTCGAGGGGAATACAAAGTTCTGGTTCTCTCTTCACTTCATCTTGTACCCATTCTGGTGTTGAGGACAATACAAAGTTCTGGTTCTCTCTTCACTTCCTCTTGTACCCGTTCTGGTGTCGAGGGAGATAAAAGTTCTGGTTCTCTCTTCACTTCCTCTTGTACCCGTTCTGGTGTCGAGGGCAATACAAAGTTCTGGTTCTCTCTTCACTTCCTCTTGTACCCATTCTGGTGTCGAGGACAATACAAAGTTCTGGTTCTCTCTTCACTTCATCTTGTACCCATTCTGGTGTCGAGGGAGATAAAAGTTCTGGTTCTCTCTTCACTTCTCTTGTACCCATTCTGGTGTCGAGGAGATAAAAGTTCTGGTTCTCTCTTCACTTCCTCTTGTACCCGTTCTGGTGTCGAGGGAGATAAAAGTTCTGGTTCTCTCTTCACTTCATCCTGTACCCATTCTGGTGTCGAGGGAGATAAAAGTTCTGGTTCTCTCTTCACTTTATCTTGTACCCGTTCTGGTGTTGAGGGCAATACAAAGTTCTGGTTCTCTCTTCACTTCATCTTGTACCCATTCTGGTGTTGAGGGCAATACAAAGTTCTGGTTCTCTCTTCACTTCCTCTTGTACCCATTCTGGTGTTGAGGACAATACAAAGTTCTGGTTCTCTCTTCACTTCCTCTTGTACCCATTCTGGTGTCGAGGGCAATAAAAGTTCTGGTTCTCTCTTCACTTCCTCTTGTACCCATTCTGGTGTCGAGGGCAATACAAAGTTCTGGTTCTCTCTTCACTTCCTCTTGTACCCATTCTGGTGTTGAGGGCAATACAAAGTTCTGGTTCTCTCTTCACTTCATCTTGTACCCATTCTGGTGTCGAGGGCAATACAAAGTTCTGGTTCTCTCTTCACTTCCTCTTGTACCCATTCTGGTGTTGAGGACAATACAAAGTTCTGGTTCTCTCGTCACTTCATCTTGTACCCGTTCTGGTGTCGAGGGAGATAAAAGTTCTGGTTCTCTCTTCACTTCCTCTTGTACCCATTCTGGTGTCGAGGGCAATACAAAGTTCTGGTTCTCTCTTCACTTCATCTTGTACCCGTTCTGGTGTCGAGGACAATAAAAGTTCTGGTTCTCTCTTCACTTCATCTTGTACCCATTCTGGTGTCGAGGGAGATAAAAGTTCTGGTTCTCTCTTCACTTCATCTGTACCCATTCTGGTGTCGAGGGAGATAAAAGTTCTGGTTCTCTCTTCACTTCATCTTGTACCCATTCTGGTGTCGAGGAAGATAAAAGTTCTGGTTCTCTCTTCACTTTATCTTGTACCCGTTCTGGTGTCGAGGGCAATACAAAGTTCTGGTTCTCTCTTCACTTCATCTTGTACCCATTCTGGTGTTGAGGGCAATACAAAGTTCTGGTTCTCTCTTCACTTCATCTTGTACCCATTCTGGTGTTGAGGGCAATACAAAGTTCTGGTTCTCTCGTCACTTCATCTTGTACCCATTCTGGTGTTGAGGGCAATACAAAGTTCTGGTTCTCTCTTCACTTCATCTTGTACCCATTCTGGTGTTGAGGGCAATACAAAGTTCTGGTTCTCTCGTCACTTCATCTTGTACTCGTTCTGGTGTTGAGGGCAATACAAAGTTCTGGTTCTCTCGTCACTTCATCTTGTACTCGTTCTGGTGTTGAGGGCAATACAAAGTTCTGGTTCTCTCTTCACTTCCTCTTGTACCCGTTCTGGTGTTGAGGACAATACAAAGTTCTGGTTCTCTCGTCACTTCATCTTGTACCCATTCTGGTGTCGAGGAAGATAAAAGTTCTGGTTCTCTCGTCACTTCATCTTGTACCTATTCTGGTGCTGAGGGCAATACAAAGTTCTGGTTCTCTCGTCACTTCATCTTGTACTCGTTCTGGTGTTGAAGGCAATACAAAGTTCTGGTTCTCTCGTCACTTCATCTTGTACCTATTCTGGTGCTGAGGGCAATACAAAGTTCTGGTTCTCTCGTCACTTCATCTTGTACTCGTTCTGGTGTTGAAGGCAATACAAAGTTCTGGTTCTCTCTTCACTTCCTCTTGTACCCGTTCTGGTGTTGAGGACAATACAAAGTTCTGGTTCTCTCGTCACTTCATCTTGTACCTATTCTGGTGCTGAGGGCAATACAAAGTTCTGGTTCTCTCTTCACTTCCTCTTGTACCCATTCTGGTGTCGAGGGCAATACAAAGTTCTGGTTCTCTCTTCACTTCATCTTGTACCTATTCTGGTGTCGAGGAAGATAAAAGTTCTGGTTCTCTCTTCACTTCCTCTTGTACCTATTCTGGTGTTGAAGGCAATACAAAGTTCTGGTTCTCTCTTCACTTCCTCTTGTACCCATTCTGGTGTCGAGGAAGATAAAAGTTCTGGTTCTCTCTTCACTTCCTCTTGTACCCATTCTGGTGTCGAGGGCAATACAAAGTTCTGGTTCTCTCTTCACTTCATCTTGTACCCATTCTGGTGTCGAGAGCAATACAAAGTTCTGGTTCTCTCTTCACTTCCTCTTGTACCCATTCTGGTGTCGAGGGCAATACAAAGTTCTGGTTCTCTCTTCACTTCCTCTTGTACCCGTTTGGGTGTTGAGGGAGATACAAAGTTCTGATTCTCTCCCTCTTGGCAGCCTCACTCATTGTCAACTGATGCTATATCATTTCTTAGATGTTGTCTGTCCATCTTACTTTAGGTCTGCCTCTTGCTCTTCTCCCTTCTCCTCTTTTTATATATACTTTGTATGGTAAGGAATCATACAACATTCTTTCTAGATGGGCAAACCAATTTATTTATTGTTTCTGTATGTAGCTTATGATCGGCTCAATGCCTACTCTTTCTCTTATAATATAATTTCTAATCGTATTTTCCGGTTATTCCAGGAGCTTTTCTCAGACATTGCAGCTCTGTGGTGACAGGCTTTCTTTTGTGCATAACATAAGTGACCATGTTTGGCATTGGTAGCACAATGTTGGAATGAATATACTCTGTATAAGATGTTTCTTAGTGGTAATAGGTATGTGTGTAAGGTGGTAAAAGGTATGTATATAATTGATCCAATTTAAATTCTGTGTTTATTTTTCACAAATTGAAGTTACAGCACTGAACAAGCTAGGGTTATTTTTGGAATTACTGAGATAATGATAGAGACTATGATTATAATTTTAGTGAATATAAGTCCAGAAGTAAGTAAGAAACAATTATAGAAATTGCCTGTCTAGTATGTTTATTATTTAGGCTTGTGTTTAGGTTGAGCAAGTTTGTTGACAAATGTTTCCAGTCAACAAGAACTACCAGTGCCACTGAAACAACAAGTACTAGTGATTATGATGATAAACTGATTCAGATAATAGTTATTTCTCTGCATACTAGAATTGATGATAAGACAAAATGTATACAGAAATCATCATCATTGAGTGCCGTCTCCGCATCAAAGGTTGGCTACCATGGAGCGCCATTCTGCTCTGTCTCTTGCTTTGATGGTGCAGGTTGTCATAGGCTGATTTGTCCATCTTTTGAAGTTATTCGTCCATGTTAGTCTTGGTCTGCCTCTGCCTCTTTTACCTTGTATTTTCCCTTCCAATATTACTTTTATTAGGCTGTTGTGTCTTTTTAAAAAAATGGGGTACCCTATCACGCCAAGTGGCATAAATGGGAATATGGTGTTAGTGACCATAATTTTTACAGACCTTCAGCACATGATTTTTTGGGGTAATATGGTCGGCATTACGCCCGTGCCGCTATACTTTCCCAGAAAAAAATCTGATACCCATTTAAGGCTGGGTAAACCCGGAAACCGTCGGTTGGGATCGAACCCTACCTCTTGTCCTTTGTAGTCCAGTTCACTAACCATTGGGTTATCGCGGCTCCCCTTGTGTCTTTTAACATGCCCCAAAAATTTCATTTGTCTTGTTCTAACTGTGTTTAGTAGTTCTCTTTTAATTTTTAGTTGTTTTAAAACTTCATCGTTTGTTTTCTTTTCTTTCCATCCAATTCTACCTATTCTTCTATAGATCCACATTTCAAAGGAATGTGAAAAATCTGTGACGGTGGATGGGGTGGAAGAATCAGAAATGATCAACAGCCTAGAAAGCAAAAACAGCAAAGTGTATGGTACACATGAGGCATATTCAGAACACGAAAGACGAATATGGCAGACCACCGTGAAAGAGGTGCCTCATCACGTAACATTCCAAAGAAAGCCATACAAAAATAAACTTGCAAATAATAAGATTTATTATGCATTATTACATTTAAATTATTATTTACTTTTACTTATAAGTTTATTTTCATATTTTATGTATATGGCGTTTATTATTTATTAATAATTTAAAATTTGCCACATCTAGAAATTAAACCTGGACACTTCTGATCAGTAGCAAGCACACAAACCACTCAGCCACTAAGACTCCCACATCTTAGATATATACATATATCATTTATATTCCAATGGCAAACGTCAGACAGGCATTTTGCCATCCTATAACTAATAAACTACCTATCCTAGTAACTACATAATTAGATAATGAAATAACAATGTAACAGTAACAAATTAACTAAGTAACATTTAACCCATTGTTGGACACACTACCTACATAAACCAACTAACTAACCTTGACAGTACTTGAACCAGGTATCACTCCCCAACCTGTGTGTGCAGGCCTGTAAGAGGCCTTTTCTCGTCCTGTTATTTGTAGACAATGCCTTGCAGCAGACCTCATGTTTATTCTCATCAATTGTGAAAACATCCTCACAGGCCTCAGTGATGTTACTACAAAATTGAGACTCCTTCAGACAGCAGCTTCCATGATGCCAACAAACAAATTCATGAGGATCACAATGTACACTTCTACAAACATCAAAACGCTTTTCTCCATATGTAACTGAAAAAGAAACCAAATTTAAAAAAAACATTAAAATATTTAAAAAACGTATAGACAGATAATTTAATGCAATACTTTAAAGAGATAACAAGAACAAACAATTCCCAAACTTTGATCCTCATGGTCCCAATGTTTACATTAATCTGGTTGTTCTTGATGAATTAAGGATCTTGTAAAACTGTCAATTTACACAACAGTGATAAACAATCTCAAGGACAGGACCATTATCATCATCATGTGCCATGCCGGTTGGCGTAGGCGATCATTCCACAATCTTCTATCTATTTTGCGTCGTATCAGTTCTGTTGTTGACTGTTTTCCATGCAATGATACCAAGCTATTTAGTATTTTCTCTCTTTGTCGTCTGCGATCTCTCTTTCCTTGTATTTGTCTGTGTAACCAAGTATTCTAACTTTCCTCTTCTCATGATGCGCCCAAAAAAATGTTGATTGTTTCTTTCTGATGTTTTTTAGGAGCTCCCTTCTTGTATTGACCTCTTTGAGAACTTCCTCGTTGGTCTTTTTAGCTGTCCAGGAAGCTTTCAACATTCTTCTGAGAAATCCCATCTCTGTGGCCTCTAACCGTCTTTTCATTTGTTTGTCTACTGTCCATGATTCGCTTCCATAGGTCAGAATTTGTTTTGTATAGCACCGATGAACTCTCTTTCTCACTTCTATTGACACAGATTTGTTGCATAAGACATTTTTCATTTTCTGAAATGCTATTTTGGCCTGAGCTATTCTGCTTTTTATTTCTGTTGTGCATCTTCCATCTGACCTTAAACATAAATACCACTCTAAGATTAATGCAAAAAGTTGTCATGAGAATGGAATCTAAGCAGATGCAATTATACACATACAAAACCTAGTTTCAGGCCTCAAGAATAACCATGCAATATAATATAATATGGGGAGATGCGATAGCTCAGTGGTTAGTGAACTGGAGTACAAAGGACAAGAGGCAGAGTTCGATCCCAACCGACGGCTTTCGGTTAACCCAGCCTTTAATGGGTATCGGATTTTTTTCTGGGAAAGTAAAGCGACATGGGCGAAATACCTACCACATTACCCCAAAAATCATGTGCCGAAGGTCTGTAAAATTTATGGTCACTAACACCATATTCCCTATACGCCACTTGGCGTGACTGGGGTACTTTACTTATGTTCATAATATAATATGGCAAGATATGATACATTACATAACAATATGATATGATTTAATATCACATAATTATAACATTATATAATTATAATATATGACTATGATATGATATGATATGATATGATATGATATGATATGATATGATATGATATGATATGATATGATATGATATGATACGAGATATGATATAACAGTACAGTACAATACAAAGTATGGTATAGTGTAGTCTGTTGTGATGTGGTGTGGTATATGTATGGTATGATATGGTACATGTATAAATATATGCATTAGAAATGAGTGAATTTTGCTGAACCAATATTAACTTGTTGATGTGTATCATAAATAATTTACAATCAATTTGAAACATTACTAGCAAGAATATGGATGTGGTTTCAGAGTTGAATGCATTTCATATCACATACAGCAAAGGATATCTGTTAAGGGCTGAATGAGAAATAATAGCAACAAAAAAGAAAATGTTGAAATTGCATCATTCAAAAGATAATGCAATGCTTTGTGGGAATATGGTGTCTGCCTGCCCGCCCACCCGCTTGTTGTTTTCCAGCTCTCACATGCATACATAAGGGTAGATAGTACATTTATATGGTGTCAGTGTCCATATATTTCCATAGGTATTGGCATATTTATATGTTATGTGGGCAGTATCACTCCAGGCTACCCTAATTTCTCAAAGAAAATCTCTGGTATCTATTCTGAATCAGAGGCTGGATGAACCATAGAAGTCGTGTTCACTCAGAAAAACATGAAAACCTCACATTTAGGAAACTGAACCCATCTAGTCCAGAGAGCACACTAACCATCTTACAGCAATAACTTTTTTATCATGAACAGATTATACATCAAATGAAGAAATATTAGAATAGAACATTATGAAGAAAGAATAAAAACTAATAACTAATCTATTGTTATTAAGTTATTTAACTAAAAAAAAAAACTTGATTGTCTGTATTTATGGTCAGAAAGAAGGTCTGGAAAAAATGTAAGGTGACAGGAAAAATAGGGAGCAAGAAAAGTATTTTTAAAATGCTGAAATAAAATATCTAGAACAGATTAACAAAGGCTTTTGTAATTTTATTGTCAGGTACTTCTTTTTCTGCGATCATGGCTCATTCAGACTAGGATTCCGGACTCTCTTATGAAGGCAGCTGTCTGTTTAAGTGCCCCGTATAGTTTCTCTTCCAGGGAGGTGAGTGTGGACCACATTGTCCTGCTCTGGTCTGTGTACTATGGGCAATCCTGTAGAACATGTTTTGTTGTCATGTTATTCAGGGTACAGTGGCATAGGCTGGTATTGGTCGTTTCAAATCTAAATGTTCACGATTAACATGAAATATCTCCTCTTTCCCTGCACTTACAAACTTGATTTTTTGCATCTGGCCTTGTTTTTCCAAGGTCCCACCGATTTCACAAAATTTAATGATGTAGGAAGTATGCTTCATCATGAAGCAGCACTTTCCTTTGATCTCAGTGAATTTACGGATCTTTTTGCTCCTGGAGAAAATAATTTACCGTACATTAATGGAAATCAGCTTCTCGACATAGGCGTCTCTACACAACTTGAAAGTTGGAGGCGTTTATCAACTGTTTACTTTCTATTGTTTACTTTCTTTAAAATACTATGAGAATGTCAATGTTATAGCCTTTACAGACGGTCTAAAACAAATCAGCGTATAAACAGTTCCATTAATGAAAACTATTTAAACAATATACAACAAAGAATACATTTAAAAAAATTAATTATCCGTTGCGAGCGATAACGAGCATGACATATCAAGCAAAGTTATTGTTTATGGGTACGCATGTGACTAAGCAAGCCCTCATATGGGAAACAACAGGTAAAAGAAAAAGAGGAAGACCCAGGGAGACACTGAGAAGAACATTGATGAGAGAGGCAAGAGCAGCAGGAATCGGCTCCCTCAATGAGATAGAACTGCTTGCACAGAACAGAGACAGATGGCGAGATTTGATAAAATATCTTTAAAAGAAAACTGCTAGAACAAAAATTCATATAGGAGAAGGTGTATCTTGGTCTACGCCCTATGGGCCGGTTACGGCTCGAAAGGTCAATAGATAGATAGATAGATGTGACTAAAGAGTCCGATGTAAGCACGGGATCCTCTTCACTGTAAAGAGCTACATTGTTCGTTTTATGTCTTTCCATGTGACTTTCATTATTTTACGTAAACAAGACATATGAAAGTGATTTAGTTTCTTTGCATGCCTGCAGTACACATATCAAGAATCTTTACATTTTCAAAACGTTATCAACTTTAGCTAAAGATTGATCATGCGGACATATAAAAACGTCCATTATTATTTCATTTATTCTGAATCAGAGGAGTCTAACATATTGATTACTAATCTGGGCTGAACGAACGATAGTCCATCTTTTTTCCAATAGTCATTTTCTTCTTTTAAGACATGATCTTTACATTTGCACCAAAAATATTTGTCAATCTGTGATAGAGCAGCATATGTCAGTCCTTTTATATCGCATAGTTTAAAACTTGTATTCTCAGCTGCCACCTGCCCTTTAATTTTTGCCCAAACGAGTTCAATGGGGTTTAATTGTGGATGATAAGGGGGCAGTCTCAAGCACGTATGACCATGCTGTTGAATGATTTTGTCTATTTGGAATACTTTGGTCTTTTGCGATTTCTTAACAAGTGACAGTAATTCAGGTTTCAAAAATCCCTCGTTAAATGGAATTCCTTCCTTTCTTAGCCAAATCTTTATAACATCTTTTGTACTGGTAGATGTAGGAATTTTGTCTTCTTCTGCCACAGCGTTGTGGTACGACGCGTTGTCCATTACCAGACAGGATGGTCTGTCTAGAATTGGAAGAAGAGTATTTTCAATCCACTCTCTAAATATATGGCCATTCATCTCGGTGTGATAGTCCCTGTTGTCAGTATAATTAGAGGTGAATATAAGTTCTGCATTTTTCACCAACCCTTCTTTTCGGCTGCCTGCATGTGCCATTATAATACGCTGTCCTTTTCCAGTGGGTACACATCTTTTAATACTTCCATCTGATAACTGCCATTCCTTTGCACTTGTGTGGTGAGAATTTATCCAAGATTCATCTAGAAATACAATATCATAACCTTGGTTACGCATTTCCCGTACTTCACGTAAATATTTACTCCTCATAGAAACTAAGTGCGGCTTCTCGCAGATGACATTTCTACCACTATCGTACTTTCTAAACGTAAAACCGATGCTTCTAACAGTTCTCCATAATGTTGTTTTCGACACAACAATGTCATTTTCTGGAGGGAACAGGCAAATAATTGCAATGCTGCGGTAAAGCTGGTAGCAAGGAGCCAGTGGTGGGGTGTGCTAAACACTCCAAGGTATGGTGACAGCTTTACAAATAAAGAACACAACACAATACTGACGTTTCGGCCTGTGGCCTTCTTCAGAATACAGGGACAACGACAACAAGCGGTGAAGCACAATTACTACATGTTAGATGATCAAGTGGAGGGCGAGGAAAGTAGGATGCAGAAATAAGAAAAGAGAGAAATGAATATTACATGATGAGAGGTATGATGGGCGTCAAAATATATAAAATAGAAAAAGAGAGAGAAAAATGTATAATAAATTGTACTTAGCTGAGCTCAGAGCAGGAAAACTGTAATCCGTGCTGAAACAAGTCGAAATGACTAAAAGCGCAGAGAACGTGTATAGAAAGCAACACGTGACAAAGACAGGTCAGTAAAGAGGGCAAAAAGGATCTAATATCGGGAAAACCAAAAAAGGGGGGGGGGAAGGGGGGATAGACGAGGACACTCCTGGGACACAACAAGCAATACATATAAATCACTCAACAATGGAAGTGAGAGATCACGTGAGAGGTTAAGAGAAAGAAATTGAATGACACGACAAAGTAGTAAACTAGGCAGTGGGTGAGAGAGATGGACTCTACAGAATGGATGGCCTCGAACTGAAAGAGTTGAGAGGTAGGTCAACGAAAGGAAGGATAGGATACTGGAGGAAGAGATACGGTGAGGAAGAATAATAAAGCCGGTATAATGAGAAGGGCGATAGAGGGGTGGTCCGGAGGAAGTTAGTCTATCGGGAGGTAGGGAAGTATTAGAGGAGGAGGTATGGAGAGGAGGGATAAGAAGCAGGTATGTGAAAACTGGATAGGGGGAGAGGCGGTAGGTCAGAAGTGAATGGAAAAAGAGAAAGTCTGGAAGAAGTGGAGCAATAGGGGATTGTGTGCAAGAGGTATGAACCATAGGAGGTAAAGAAGTAGGGAAATGATAGAACAAAGGGGGGAATGAAAGTGGGCATCAGGATAAGGGGGATACTGGGATAGTAGGTATAGATGAGTAGTGACTACAGGTGAATAGAGAGGAGAGGGGTGAGCTAGGAGTAGATCAGCAGAGGGGTGGTAGGAAGGACGAGGGACAATAGAGGTGGGCAGAGAGATCGTACGTACAGTCCAGGTGGAGAGGTGATATAGTGATAAAGAGGTAAAGGACATGAAGGTAGTCAGAAGAGAAAAAGGTGTAGGGAGAGGGGGGGAGTTTAGGAGGAAGAAGGCAAGATGGGGGTTACTCAAAGAGGATATGAAAAGCAGGGATGGACGAGGAGTAGAGGACCCAAGAAGAGAAATAGGAAGAGAGGTCCATAGGTGGGAGGGTGGAGTCGGAGGCCGGAGGCTCCTCAGAGGGACAGGGATACATTGATGCCACGAGGGGTGAGGCAGCCCCAACGAGCGATCAGACGGTGCTCAAGAGTGAGCCGACTGTGGTGATCAGAGGAGCATGATACTAGGCCAGTTACCAAGACATCAGTCTTACCTCGATGGCCCCTCGAGTTAAAGTGGGCTGCTACAGGAGTGTCCGCTTCTTGGGTGATGTCATTCAAGTGTTCCCGGCACCTATCGCCGATTCTGCGACCAGACTGACCGATGTAGGTCAACTTGCATCGCTTACAGATGATGGCATAAATGATGTTCCGCGATGTGCAAGTGAATCCCTCTCTGATCTCGAAAGGACCATTAGGGAAGAGGACAGTGTCGGTCTGGAGAACGTGGTCACAAGTTTTACATACTCTCCGCTTGCAGCGGATAGTGCCTCGATGGCTGAAGTGGTCAGCAGGAAGACGGCCCCTGACAAGAAAGTCTCGGAGGTTCCGGTCACGTCTAAAGGCCACTAGTGGCGGGTCAGGGAAGAGCAGACGAGTAGTAGGGTCAGATCGAAGAATAGGGAGGTAGCGGTGGATGGTCCTAATAGCGGCGTAGTGGTGAGGGTGATGGGTGAGAGCGAGCACTACTCTATCAGAGGGGGGATGAGTAGAGGGGGTAAGAGCAGACTGACGTGAAGTGTGGAGAACTCGACGCAGGGCAGGGAGGAGAGCTGATTCTGGATAAAGGCGTCGGCGGAAGAAATCAAGCATGAGGTGGGCATTGTGAAGGAAATCTTCATCGTCTTGGCAAAGGCGACGAAGTCTGAGAAGCTGAGAATAAGGAAGAGAGTTCTTGCAGGATGTAGGATGAGAGGAGTCGTAGCGAAGGAAACTATGGGAGTCCGTGGCCTTGTAGAAGACCGAGGTGAGAAGATGAGAGGTGCCCAAGGAGACTAGGATGTCCAGGAAAGATACGGAGGAGGTGGAGATGTGGAAGGTGATGTGGATAGAGGGGTGGAAATGTCCGACATAATCGATGAAACGGGAGATCTCATCTTCTGGAAGGTCAGACAGACCAATGCAGTCATCAATGTACCTACGATACATAAGGGGAAGAGGGCCCTGGTAGGTATGGATGATTTGGTGCTCAAGGTAACCCATGAAGAGACAAGCATAGCTAGGGCCCATTTTAGTGCCCATCGCCACACCGCTGATCTGGGTGAAGAAATTGCCATTGAACTCGAAAGAGTTGAGGTTCAAGACTAATTCTGCTAGACGGAGGAGGACGCCAGTGGCGATGGAGGGTTGGATCCTACGGTCCAGGAAAAACTGAAGAGCTTGAAGGCCGTCGGAGTGGGGAATAGAAGTATACAGGGAGCAGACATCCATAACGAAGAGGCGGTAGTGACGATCAGGAAGGAGGGTGATAGAGGAAAAGATGTTAAGGGCGTCGTTAGTGTCTTTGACATACGAAGGGAGGCCCATAACTATGGGTTGAAAGACACTGTCGAGGAAGTCAGAAATGAGAACAGTAGGACATGAGATGGAAGAGACAATAGGACGTCCAGGAGAGTCAGGTTTATGTATTTTAGGCAGCATATAAAAAGAGGGTCTGCCCAAGCAGTGGTCAGGAAGGATCATGCGGGAGGAGCTAGAGGGAAGTAATCCATCCTGAATGAAACGGAGGATCGTACGACGCACCACGGCGTTATTAGAGACAGTAGTGTCGTCGGGGGTGGGGAGGTAGAAAGTCGAGTCGGATAATTGTTTATCACCTTCCCGGATATAAAGGTCTTTCCTCCATACCACCACAGAGCCGCCCTTGTCAGATTCTGCTCTCAGTCGAATTTTCAGTTTTCTTAAAGTCACAGTTTCTTTGGAATCGAAATGTCATTTTCTGCTCTCAGTCGAATTTTCAGTTTTCTTAAAGTCACAGTTTCTTTGGAATCGAACATTTTACAAATTGCTCTTCTAATCACTTCCTTGTCAAAACTATCTACTACTTTCTTTCTTCCTAGCGTCCTAGTCTTGATTGAACTGGACACTCCGTTAGCTTTAAGCACTTGTTTGAAAAAGCGTTTGCTTATACCCAATGCGTGAATAGTTCTCTTTTCTGTGATTTTGAGATGCTTCGATACAGTTTTCCACGCTTAGCTTCTATGCAAAAATATTTATACACCTTTATTGCCACTGATTGCAATGTAAGGAACTTTACTTTTATACCCATTGACTAACAGATCACAAATTTAACGAAATTACCCAATAATTAGGATACGCCGTTGCACATAAATCACAACAAAACGACAGGAAATGGGATGCACCGGATATAAAATTATAACTATGACGCGTTTTATGTGTTTTTTAGTGCTTAAAACAGGGAAATTGGCGCGCATTACGTTCAAGATGACAAGTCCGTGGGTGCTCACTCATATGAAGCGGTAATTCCTCCAAATATATGGTTTGACCAAAATGCCTTAAATTTGTATACTTCAAATAAAGAATATTTAAAACTATACGTTTGTTGGTGAGGAAATGAATGTACTTATTGGGACCAAAAAATCACAAGACCATATGCAAAATTTCAGCATTATCAATCAATTGGTTGCAGAGATTTGGAATTTTAAACACCTTCAAAATATTTTGAAACGACCTATAGTTCCTATTTTGAGTTGTCGGGTACCAAAGTTGGACATTTTGTGAAGGAATTACTTGTCTCAGCAAGTCATGACACATAATGATGAAATCATAAAAAGGCAAAAGCACATTCAATTTTTTAAATCACTCTTTTTGACTTTTTAATAAATAGTTCACTGTTTATAGGAACTACCTGCCACTGTACCCTGGATAACATGACAACAAAACACATTCTACAGGATAGCCCCTAGCACACAGGCCTGAGTAGAACAATGCGGTCCACACCCACCGCCCTGGATGAGAAACTCTATGGGGCAACCGAATCACTTAAACAGACAGCTGACTTCATAAGAGAGTTAGGAGTCCTAGTTTGAATAAGCCATGATTGCAGAAGATTTACTTTTTACATATGGGTCTTCCTGGATCAAGGACCTTGGGTCTTCCTGGATCAAGGACCTTGGGTCTTCCTGGATCAAGGACCTTGGGTCTTCCTGGATCAAGGACCTTGGGTCTTCCTGGATCAAGGACCTTGGGTCTTCCTGGATCAAGGACCTTGGGTCTTCCTGGATCAAGGACCTTGGGTCTTCCTGGATCAAGGACCTTGGGTCTTCCTGGATCAAGGACCTTGGGTCTTCCTGGATCAAGGACCTTGGGTCTTCCAGCCACATTTGCAGACCTTTAAAAGATGCCATAATTAAAACCATGTTTCCTAGTGCTTCTAATATTCCGTCAATCCATATTTTTTGTGGTCGACCCTTGGGTCTGGTGTTCCCACAACGTTTATTGAGGGCTCGTTGTATTTACAGTACATAGTAAGAAATTAAATTTAAAAAACTAAATATAACCATAAGAAAATTTTTTAAATTATTATGATGAAATAGTACAAAATATCTGTATGCATGAGCTATAAGGTATATGCCTATTATCCGGCTATCCGCTATTATTTGGGGGAAAAAAGGGGTTTAAAGTCTCACAGGTTAAAAGTCACAAATGGCCTCTGCAGAAATACAAAAATGGGATTACTAAAGTATTTGGTTTGTTTCATTTCTTTTTAGATATTGAACACATGTGTAAAGAAAGGGAGCATTTCCCCCAGTACTTTAGTAATAATTCTGCTTTTTTTCATTTTTTACGTGTCTGAAGTTGAAAAAAAAAAATCTTCAAAAACGTGTGTTTTGTGTCACTTCAAATGTGGTCTGGTTTGTGGCACGAGTGTTCATTATCCATTTAAGAATGTAGTGTTAATGTCTTTTTAAATGAAATATATAACCATTTTATCTGAGCGAGTAAGTAAAGTAAGTAAAGAGCCCCGTCATGCCAAATGGCGTATAGGGAATATAGTGTTATCTGAGCAAACCAGTCCATTTTTTTTCTATAGGTCGTTTCAAAATATTTTGAAGGTGTTTAAAATTCCATATCTCTGCAACCAATTGATTGATAATGCTGAAATTTTGCATATGGTCTTGTGATTTTTTGGTCCCAAGAAGTACATTCATTTCCTCACCAACAAACGTATAGTTTTAAATATTCTTTATTTGAAGTATACAAATTTAAGGCATTTTGGTCAAACCATATATTTGGAGGAATTACCGCTTCATATGAGTGAGCACCCACGGACTTGTCATCTTGAACGTAATGCGCGCCAATTTCCCTGTTTTAAGCACTAAAAAACACATAAAACGCGTCATAGTTATAATTTTATATCCGGTGCATTCCATTTCCTGTCGTTTTGTTGTGATTTATGTGCAACGGCGTATCCTAATTATTGGGTAATTTCGTTAAATTTGTGATCTGTTAGCCAATGGGTATAAAAGTAAAGTTCCTTACATTGCAATCAGTGGCAATAAAGGTGTATAAATATTTTTGCATAGAAGCTAAGCGTGGAAAACTGTATCGAAGCATCTCAAAGCCAGAAAAGAGAACTATTCACGCATTGGGTATAAGCAAACGCTTTTTCAAACAAGTGCTTAAAGCTAACGGAGTGTCCAGTTCAATCAAGACTAGGACGCTAGGAAGAAAGAAAGTAGTAGATAGTTTTGACAAGGAAGTGATTAGAAGAGCAATTTG
Source organism: Megaustenia siamemsis (assembly GCA_032433765.1). NCBI lineage: Eukaryota > Metazoa > Mollusca > Gastropoda > Stylommatophora > Ariophantidae > Megaustenia > Megaustenia siamemsis. Next base: position 30,963,073 of record JAVIAB010000107.1, read on the forward strand.
TAAAATGTTCGATTCCAAAGAAACTGTGACTTTAAGAAAACTGAAAATTCGACTGAGAGCAGAAAATGACATTGTTGTGTCGAAAACAACATTATGGAGAACTGTTAGAAGCATCGGTTTTACGTTTAGAAAGTACGATAGTGGTAGAAATGTCATCTGCGAGAAGCCGCACTTAGTTTCTATGAGGAGTAAATATTTACGTGAAGTACGGGAAATGCGTAACCAAGGTTATGATATTGTATTTCTAGATGAATCTTGGATAAATTCTCACCACACAAGTGCAAAGGAATGGCAGTTATCAGATGGAAGTATTAAAAGATGTGTACCCACTGGAAAAGGACAGCGTATTATAATGGCACATGCAGGCAGCCGAAAAGAAGGGTTGGTGAAAAATGCAGAACTTATATTCACCTCTAATTATACTGACAACAGGGACTATCACACCGAGATGAATGGCCAATATTTAGAGAGTGGATTGAAAATACTCTTCTTCCAATTCTAGACAGACCATCCTGTCTGGTAATGGACAACGCGTCGTACCACAACGCTGTGGCAGAAGAAGACAAAATTCCTACATCTACCAGTACAAAAGATGTTATAAAGATTTGGCTAAGAAAGGAAGGAATTCCATTTAACGAGGGATTTTTGAAACCTGAATTACTGTCACTTGTTAAGAAATCGCAAAAGACCAAAGTATTCCAAATAGACAAAATCATTCAACAGCATGGTCATACGTGCTTGAGACTGCCCCCTTATCGTCCACAATTAAACCCCATTGAACTCGTTTGGGCAAAAATTAAAGGGCAGGTGGCAGCTGAGAATACAAGTTTTAAACTATGCGATATAAAAGGACTGACATATGCTGCTCTATCACAGATTGACAAAGATTTTTGGTGCAAATGTGAAGATCATGTCTTAAAAGAAGAAAATGACTATTGGAAAAAAGATGGACTATCGTTCGTTCAGCCCAGATTAGTAATCAATATGTTAGACTCCTCTGATTCAGAATAAATGAAATAATAATGGACGTTTTTATATGTCCGCATGATCAATCTTTAGCTAAAGTTGATAACGTTTTGAAAATGTAAAGATTCTTGATATGTGTACTGCAGGCATGCAAAGAAACTAAATCACTTTCATATGTCTTGTTTACGTAAAATAATGAAAGTCACATGGAAAGACATAAAACGAACAATGTAGCTCTTTACAGTGAAGAGGATCCCGTGCTTACATCGGACTCTTTAGTCACATGCGTACCCATAAACAATAACCTTGCTTGATATGTCATGCTCGTTATCGCTCGCAACGGATAATTAATTTTTTAAAATGTATTCTTTGTTGTATATTGTTTAAATAGTTTTCATTAATGGAACTGTTTATACGCTGATTTGTTTTAGACCGTCTGTAAAGGCTATAATATTGACATTCTCATAGTATTTTAAAGAAAGTAAACAATAGAAAGTAAACAGTTTATAAACGCCTCCAACTTTCAAGTTGTGTAGAGACGCCTATGTCGAGAAGCTGATTTCCATTAATGTACGGTAAATTATTTTCTCCAGGAGCAAAAAGATCCGTAAATTCACTGAGATCAAAGGAAAGTGCTGCTTCATGATGAAGCATACTTCCTACATCATTAAATTTTGTGAAATCGGTGGGACCTTGGAAAAACAAGGCCAGATGCAAAAAATCAAGTTTGTAAGTGCAGGGAAAGAGGAGATATTTCATGTTAATCGTGAACATTTAGATTTGAAACGACCAATAGATGGGGGTAAAAAGTCCCTATTACTGAATTGATACATTTAATGATTTAATATCAATATCAAAGAAAACAAGAAAAGAGTAACCGACAGTAGAGCAATCCCAAATATTACAGACGACACGGATCACAAGATGGTTATGATCACACTAAGACAGCCAAAAATAAAGAGAAAACACGAAAACAAACAAAAGAAGCGAAAAGAACAGACAATAAAAATAAAACAATTAAACGATCAAGAAACAAGGAAAACCCTAGATGAAAAACTCAGAGAGGAATTCAAGAAACTCCCTAACGAAGTATGCACAGTAGAAGAAGAGTGGAAACAATTTAAGGAAACAGTAACTAACATCTCTAAAACAGTTTGTGGAACGAAGCTAAGAACAAGAGAAGGGAAAAAGAGCACCCCGTGGTGGAACGAAACAATCAGAGAAGCAATTAAAGAAAAGAAGAAACTGTTTAAAAATTGGAGGGAGAACAAGAACCAAGAAAAATATGAAAGATATGCCTTAGTTCGAAAAAGAGTTAAAATGCTGATCAAAGAAGCTAAGCAAAGGAATTGGACAGAATTCGGACAAAACATGAGCAGGGACTTCAAGACAGCCACAAGAGATTTCTACAAAGCAGTAAAAGCCACAAGAGCGAGAAAAGAAAACCATGATCCTACTGAGCTGATAAATGACAAAGACGGACAACCAATATCAAACAACCAATGTATGCAACAGAGATGGAAAGAATATTTTGAAGACCTGTTAAACATACCAACTACCAACAAGACAACAAAAACCACACTAGAACTCACAAATACTGAACCCAACATCATGAAAGAGGAAATAGAAGAAGTAATCAAATATGCACCAAGAAACAAAGCACCAGGGATAGATAACATTCCAATAGAAATAATAGCAGCAGCGGGAGAAACAGGAATGCAATGGCTGCACAGAATATTTAATGCAGCATGGCACCAACAACAAGCCCCAGAAGACTGGCAACAGGCAATCATCATACCAATATGGAAAAAGAAAGGTAGCAAAAGAGACTGCAATCAATATAGAGGTATATCTCTGCTCAGCCATGTAGGAAAGCTATACGCCAAAATCTTGGAAAAAAGACTGAGACCAATATAGAACTACAGTTAAGCGATTCTCAAATGGGGTTCCGAAAAAACAGAGGATGTACCGACGCACTATTCACACTAAAACAGCTTGCAGAAAAAACGACAGAACACAACCAAAACTTATACATAGCCTTCATTGACCAGGAAAAAGCATTCGACAGAGTAAACAGAGAACAACTGTGGGAGATACTAACAACATACGGAGTAAGCCAACATCTAACCAACATTATTAAAAGTCTCTACGCCAACAGCAGCTGCAGGGTCAGAACAGCAACAGGCTACACAGACCACTTCGAAGTTAGATCAGGTGTAAGACAGGGGTGCGTACTATCCCCCCTACTGTTTATTACATACATGGACCATATATGCAAGCTAGCCAACCCATCAGAGACAGAGGAGATCAACGAGCTTCTATTTGCAGACGACCAGGCACTAATACATGAAACAATAGAAGACCTACAAGAACACTTAAACAAACTCAACATCTTAGGAACAAAATACAACATGAAAATCAACATCAACAAAACAGAAGTCATGAATGTCGCCAAAAATAAACAGAACATCAACATAACTATAGAAGGCAGACAACTAAAACAAGTAGAGGAATTCAAATACCTAGGAAGTCTAATGACAAACGACAATTCCCAAACAGCAGAGATAGAATCAAGATGCAACAAAGCTTGTCAAATCATCGGACAGTTATCACCACTATTGTCCAACAAGGAAATAACTCTGGAGGCAAAACGAGCACTATACAATACAATCTTCATTCCAACGTTGTGCTACCAATGCCAGACCTGGACTCTAGATGCAAGAACAATAAGAAAAATAACCTCTACAGAGATGAAATGTGTTAGACGAATGACAGGAAACAGTCTGAGAGATAAGATCAGAAATGTAGAACTGAGAAAAAAGCTAGGAATAGCCCCAGCCATAGAATATATAAGGAAACAACAGATAAAATGGTTCGGCCACGTGACAAGGCAGAAAGAACAAAACACAACACAACGAGCCTTCAACAAACGTTGTGAGAACAACAGACCCAAGGGTCGACCACGAAAAAGATGGATCGATGGAATATTAGAAGCACTAGGAAACATAACAGCAGCAGAGGCGAACAGAAGAGCAAAAGACCGCAAATTATATCTCCCCTCGACGCTGAAAGGCAGATGAGGAAGGAAAGAAGAAGAAGAAGAAGAATATCAATATCATGTTGTTTAATATTGTGTTTTATGACTATATTTTGTGCTCAATATCATTTGTGCTCATTTTAATCGTTTCTGCAGATTGCAACAATGAGATCTTACATCTGCCATACAAATTAGGGTACATTTAAGAGGAACACAATCATATCAGCTGCCACTGTTGTGGGGACAGTGGCAAATCCAAAAGGCAGGCTACCAAGAACTATGGCTTGAATTACAAATTTCTTGATTGATATGTTAAAACAAAAATGCAAACCGGAACATTTTACAAATGCTAGTTTTTGGTTACGCCACACAAGGATATTTTTTAACATAGAGCCGGAACAGACTCTTGATGAATATGTGATAAAATTTTGCTTACAACTTAGCCGTTGATTGCCAATAAAATGGATATACATAGATCTTGGAAAGAAAACAAGAGTCGGATAATAAGTTGAGACTTTTTACATTGATGGCTCAGACTTTTTACACTGCATGGGGTAAAATGTCACATTTTAATTGTTGTTACATTTTAATTGTTGTTACATTTTAATTGTTGTTACATTTTAATTGTTGTTACATTTTAATTGTTGTTACATTTTAATTGTTGTTACATTTCAGTAAATTTCTACCAGAAAATATAAATATTTGATGTGTTCTTAACCACTTCTTACTTACATGAATTGAAAGGGCTTTCAAGTGAGTACACTTTCTAAACTTCATAAGGAAACATATTGCAGGCACGCTATAAAAAATTCAACATAAGAATTTAAGTTCCACTTTACTCCCTATACAAAATTTTATAAATCATCTGTATTTATCATGTTTTTAAATATATATGATTATCATTAATTTGCATTCATTATGGTTATTCAGTATCATTAATTTGCATTATGGCTATTCAGTATCTTTAATTTGTATCATGTTTATTTATTATCATTAATTTCCATTATGGTTATTCAGTATCATTAATTTGCATCATGATCATGGTTATTCAGTATCATTAATTTCCATTATGGTTATTCATTATCATTAATTTGTATAATGGTTATTCATTATCATTAATTTCCATTATGGTTATTCAGTATCATTAATTTGATTTATGGTTATTCATTATCATTAATTCCATTATGGTTATTCAGTATCATTAATTTGTATTATGGTTATTCATTATCATTAACTTACATTAAGTTTAAGGATAATCATCATCGTTCAAAACTGAAAATAAATCCCTTGATCCTGCTCGGACTTAACACTTACATGCTACTAACTTTTAATCTCACCGTTTTATTTCATTAAATTACAATTTAATATAATTTAACCAAAGAATATAAATACTAATATATTATTAAATTAATATTCATTTCAGAACAGACCTAAATAATTTTTAATTTGATGTTAACATTCTTCTTAAGTTCTTTAAAGTCAAAGTTCTTACGTCTTACAATAATTAAGCAATAAATTTGCAGTGAATTGTAACTTTTCTACCATAATGACCGGAATTAAGAATTACTCTATTTTCTAAGAATACATTTCTACAGCGCACATTTACAATTACAAAAATGGAAATCACAATAAAATATGAAATCGGTATCAAGTTTACCACAAAGAAGCAAACAAAATAATAACTGCCATTTGTAAACAAATCTACACTACAGAACACTGCAGTTGGAAATTAATCTATATTTGTAGCGCTCTATACACCAAGTAGGTGATGACTTACAAAAAATATTAGACATTATAGTGAAGGAGAAAACAAAAAGGACTCAGCCTCAATGTCAAAAAGACAGAAGTTCTTGTAGAAACAAAGAAAAGGACAACACCACAATGCATAATAAAGACAAGTAGAACAATATTAAAACAGGTAAATGAATTTAAATATCTGGGAACATTGTTAATCTCAGATGGTAGATGTACAACAGAGGTGAGATGCAGGGTGGCTCAGGCAAAAACAACTTTAAAAAAAAAAAAAAACCATGAAGATACTATCCATTTTTGACAACAGACAGAAACAAGAAAAAGAGAAAAATGTTAAGTAGAGCCAGTCTTAACACATGGATGTGAACCATGGACAATAGGACAACAGACACGGAAATCACTGGAGGCTGGAGAATCGTGGTGTTATATAAGAATGTTGAGAATACCATGGACAGCTAAGTAGAGTAATGGAGACCTGAAAGAGGCCAAAGCAAAAAGAGAGCTAATTTTAATATATTAGGAAGAAACATACATAATTGTTGGGGTCATGTAATGAGAATGGAACAGATGGAATATATTGTGACAACTGGAAAAATTGAGAGACGAAGAGATGGAGGGAAGCTAAGACAAAAGATACCAGACAGCTTAAGAGAATGGCTTGGCAGAAGGTCAACAACAGAAATGATAAAGAACTGATGAGATCAAAAGTTGTGAAGAGACCTCAGAAATTATCACCTACGTCAGCAGGCAAAGTAATTGATGATGGTGAGGGTGTTCATAAAATGTAGGTCTAACTCCTGAGAAAGCAGGATATATCTGAAACAAGTAGAAAGCGTCAAATACTTGGGCACAATATAAACATCAGACTGGAGATGCATCACATAAATAACAAGCACATTAGCACATGTCAAAGTGGCATTCATTTCAGAAAATGGAACACATCTTGCTCAACAAGTCTATGTCCAACAGAAGTTTAAAGGATAGTTCATCTGTGATTTGTGATGTATACGACTATAGAGCCAATTCTGACCCATGGAAGCGAATCATGGACAGTTGACAAACAAATGAAAAGACGATTAGGGGCCAGAGAGAGATGGGATTTCTCAGAAGAATGTTGAGAGTTCCCTGGCAGCTGATAAGATCAACCAGGAAATTCTCAATGATGCCAATACAAAAAGAAAGCTTCTAAAAAACATCAGAAAGACACAATTGGCATTTTTCGTGCACATCATTAGAAGAGGAAATGTGTAACATAACTGGCAAAATATAAGAAAAGAGATATCGCGGACTAACTACACAGAGAGAAAATACTAGAAAGGTTGGTGTCGTGACGTGGAAAACAGTCATTAACAAAATTGATACAATGCACCGTAGACAACAAAAATGTGGAAGGACATGATCACCTACGTCAAACATTATGACACATGATGATGATGACGACGATGAATTACAGGAATCTGTTTAAGGCGATGCAAGGTGGCAATGACAATAACTTATATCAGTATTGGGAAACATGCATTATTCAACAAATCAACGAGAAAAAATAAACTGATAACAACACCAAATGCCTGTAACCATGAAGAATGTCTAAACTTACCTGGTCTACTCTGCCTGTAGAGTGAAAACACAATGATCGTGAGAGTTGAGAATGGCATTACAACTTTGTGAAGCTACAAGAACACAATGAACAACGATCGTGAGAGCTGAGAATGGCATTACAACTTTGTGAAGCTACAAGAACACAATGAACAACGATCGTGAGAGTTGAGAATGGCATTACAATTTTGTGAAGCTACAAGAACATACTGATCGTGAGAGTTGAGAATGGCATTACAACTTTGTGAAGCTACAAGAACACAATGAACAACGATCGTGAGAGTTGAGAATGGCAATACAACTTTGTGAAGCTACAAGAACACAATGAAGAACGATCGTGAGAGTTGAGAGTTGCATTACAACTTTGTGAAGCTACAAGAACACAATGAACAACGATCGTGAGAGTTGAGAATGGCATTACAACTTTGTGAAGCTACAAGAACACAATGAACAACGATCGTGAGAGTTGAGAATGGCATTACAACTTTGTGAAGCTACAAGAACACAATGAACAACGATCGTGAGAGTTGAGAGTTGCATTACAACTTTGTGAAGCTACAAGAACACAATGAACGTAAGAGTTGAGAATGGCATTACAACTTTGTGAAGCTACAAGAACATACTGATCGTGAGAGTTGAGAATGGCATTACAACTTTGTGAAGCTACAAGAACACAATGATTGTGAGAGTTGAGAATGGCATTACAACTTTGTGAAGCTACAAGAACATACTGATCGTGAGAGTTGAGAATGGCATTACAACTTTGTGAAGCTACAAGAACACAATGAACAGCGATCGTGAGTGTTGAGAATTGCATTACAACTTTGTGAAGCTACAAGAACACAAGACGCGAGCAATATTTAAAGAAAAATACATCTTCAAAATTAAATACTTATGGTTAGTCGAAGGTCCCGGTATCACCGCAAACGAATTAAAATCCATAATTGCTCAATCGCCCATGCCAGTGGAATCATCCGAAATAAAACTCATCGAAAGATCCAAACAAACAAAGGTAGTTGCAGTCCCCATCATATCTGCTAAAAGCACACGCCGAATGGCATAAGACCAAGCAGCACCGAAAGTGAACGCAACTGAACTGTCTTTCGTCATACAATATCATCATTCCTCATAAGCAATAGTAGCTCCGGCCTCTGGTAATTAAATGCTTGTACTGTGTAGGCTCTTGATATCCTAATACTAATGAACAGAACCGGAAGTCCACATTCACAATAAATTGGTTCTTTGGTTATGGAAGGCCCCGGTATCACTGCAAACGAATTAAAATCCATAATAGCTCAGCTGCCGGTGGAATCATACGAATTACTATCTCATTTCCCAAACAAAGAAAGGTAGCTGTAGTCCCCATCATAGCAGCCTCAGCACACGCCAAAAGACAGAAGGCAAAACCGCACAATATATATATAACACCCAAACTGATGATTGCCTCATGTCCATTTTCCGGAACTTTCTGTTGTTGCATTGCCGAATTGAATATTCTGCGTGGCCATGTAACTCCTGTTTCCCCTGCTGCTGCTATTATTTCTATTGGCATATTGTCGATCCCCGGTGCTTCATTTATTGTGGGATATTTTATTACTTCTTCGATTTCTTCATTCATGATGTTGGGTTCTGTTTTTGTGCATTCTTGTTTGGTTTTTATTAATATCATTATTATTCGTAGCTGGTGCAATGTTCTATTGGTCTTCGAAATATTCTATCCATCCGTTCTCGGTTGCATATCTTGGTTGTTTGATATTGCTTGTCCTTCTTTGTCATTTATGAGTTCAATGGGGTCACGTTTTTTTTTCTCGCTCTTGTTGCTCTTACTGCTAAATAATTAATAAATAACAAGATGTATCTTGTTGCTATCTTGAAGTCCCTGCCCAACCTTTGTCCACGTTCGGTCCAATTCTTTTTTGTTTAGATTCTTTGATCAAAATGTTAACTATTTCCGGACTAAGGCCGTCCCGAGGTGTCTCCACCTAATCGGAGTGGGGAGTTTGTGTGTCTCAATAATTCCGAGTACTATACCAGCGAGGCCAACACAAAAAGGGAGCTCTTAAAAAAACATCAGAAAGAAGCAATCAACATTTTTCGGGCACATCATGAGAAGAGGAAAGTTGGAATACTTGGTTACAACTGGCAAAATAGAAGGAAAGAGAGATCGCGGACGACAAAGAGAGAAAATACTGGATAGCTTGGTGTCATGGCATGGAAAACAGTCAACATCAGAACTGATACGATGCACTGTAGATATAAGATTGTGGAGGGACATGATCGCCTACGCCAACCGGCAGGGTACATGATGATGATGATACCAGCGAATCAATTCAGAGGAAGAGGTATGTTTACAGCACTCGGAAAAATTGACAAATAATCAACAACAGAAAAAAATATGGATCAAAGCAGGATCGAACCCGTACTCAGTGGCACAGCGCCTTGCCACGAAAAGCCAAACGCTAGGGACCACTGCCACTCAGCTAACTAAAAAATTAGCTTCGTAGGCAATGTCTTTCGCGCAGGTGTTCTCACGACTATAGCATAAGGCCGCGACCACAGCTCGGAAATACATAGTGTATCTGTATCTTTTCCTGTTAAGACAAGAATAGGGATCAGACATTAACAACATCAATCGAGAAGTGAAAAGAAGATGTTGGAAATGACTAGGCCACGTTCTACGAAAGGAACGAACTAGGAGGCATCGATACCTAGCATTAACATGGACACCGCCTGGCAAACGAAGAAGAGGTAGACCATTGGGGACGAACCATGCACGGTGAAATAAAAGAGGCTGGCAAGTCCTGACGAGAGTTGTCCGCGCTTGCTCCAGGCCAGATTGGCTAGAGATCTCTTGTGGGTACACTAAGCTCAGAGGGTTGAAAAGGACTAAGACATATTTTCCATATTCGTCTTGGTTCTTCTCTCTCCAACCAATAAATAGTTTATTCTTTTATTTAACTAATTCTCTGATTGCTTCACTCCACCGTGGGTTGTTCCATGTACTGTTGTTGCAATCAATATTGGTTATTATTTTCTTAAACCGCTCCCACTCTTGTTCTACTCTGCTTACTTCGTTAGGGATTTCTTGAATCCCTCTTTTAGTTATTATTCGAGAGCTTTTCTTGTTCTTTAATTGTTTTATTTCTACAGTCTGTTCTTGTTACTTCTTTTGTTTATGTGTGTATCTTCTGTTTGTATTTGGCTACCTGAGTGTGACTATAAACATTTTATGGTCCGTGTTGTTTGTAATATTAGGGACAGCTGTGCTGTCGGTTACTCTTTTCTGGTTCTGTTTTCTTCTTAGTATGAAATCTATCTGGTTTTTTACAGGTTGTATCATTCCAATAAGAGGCCAACACAAAAAGGTAACTCCTAAAAAAACATCAGAAATGAACAATCAACATTGTTTGGGCACATCATGAGAAGAGGAAAGTTGGAATACTTGGTTACAACTGGCAAAATAAAAGGAAAAAAGGAAAGAGAGATCGCGGACGACAAAGAGAGAAAATACTGGATAGCTTGGTGTCATGGCATAGAAAACAGTCAACAGGACTGATACGATGCACTATAGATAGAAGATTGTGGAAGGACATGATCGCCTACACCAACCGGTATGGCACATGACAATGATCATTCCAATTGAATCAGGTGTGTGACTCTCTGTGTTTGAAGAATTTGTTTAGTAATGAACACATTGGTTACACTATCCCAGTAGTCTGTTTCCATTTTCAGCTTATACAGCTGTCTTGTCACCAAACGGTCCCAGTGTTTCTCTCTTCTCTCTGTTGTGTTTCACAGGCCTTCTTTTAATGTCTCACATCACTAACATGTCGTCACTTCTTCTTTTTTTAATGTCTCACATCACTAACATGTCGTCACTTCTTCTTCTTTTAATGTATCACATTACTAACATGTTGTCACTTCTTCTCCTTTCAATGTCTCACATCACTAACATGTTGTCACTTCTTCTTCTTTTAATGTCTCACATTACTAACATGTTGTCACTTCTTCTTCTTTTAATGTCTCACATCACTAACATGTTGTCACTTCTTCTTCTTTTAATGTCTCACATCTCTAACATGTTGTCACTTCTTCTTCTTTTAAAGTCTCACATCACTAACATGTTGTCACTTCTTCTTTTTTTAATGTCTCACATCACTAACATGTTGTCACTTCTCCTTCTTTTAATGTATCACATTACTAACATGTTGTCACTTCTTCTTCTTTTAATGTCTCACATCACTAACATGTTGTCACTTCTTCTTCTTTTAATGTCTCACATCACTAACATGTTGTCACTTCTCCTTCTTTTAAAGTCTCACATCACTTACATGTTGTCACTTCTTCTCCTTTTAATGTCTCACATCACTAACATGTTGTCACTTCTTCTTTTTTTAATGTCTCACATCACTAACATGTCGTCACTTCTCCTTCTTTTAAAGTCTCACATCACGAACATGTCGTCACTTCTATCAGACTTGTTGACAAGTTCATTATTGTCTCGTTGAATTCTTCACAGTCTTTTCGTTGTTGTTACTTGGTGCATACATTTGTTTGTAAGTTGTTGTGTGGTCGTCTTCTAGTAGTCTGGTTGTGATTATTCTTTCTGAGTAGTATTTTAATTCTAGAATATTCATTGCGTATTCTTGGTCAATGATAAAGCCCACTCCGTGTTTTAATCATTCTGTTTTTAAAACCATCAATAACAAAGATCATTTACAGTAATCTGTTCAAGACAAACATAAAATAACATTATGTTAATGTGTACTAACTTACCTTGGTATGGAAACAGAACCAACAAAACGATTAAGGTGGATATAACATTTATCAATGTAATCATATTCTTGAAGAGATGTGAACAAACATGTCAAGAAAATAACTATTGAATTGTTTCTGTGTTCGAGCTGGCGAACTTTTACAGTTGTGCTCGCTCCACTTAAGAGACCAAAATGACAAACCCTTCTGGCCCGGCTGTCTATTTTTGGAATTTTATTAAAGTGGGATTGGCATAAAGCTGTAAATAAGCGGGTGAAAAGGGGGAGGGGGGGGATGTCATATGGAATTTACACAAAATTAAGATAAGAAGAAGAGGGGGCATTGGGCGAATTTTGTATCTTTTTCTTGTATTCGTTGTTGGAAAGTCATGATTTAATGTCCAATTTATATTTTTGGTATTCCCGATATGATATTTATTTTCATGAATTAACTTTTTGATAATCTGAGACTTAAAAACAATTTGCATCGAGTAATTCATGCCCAGAATGCATTTCTTATTTTGGACTTACTTTATAAAGTGAAATAACTTCATTTTTAGATTATCTTTTTGTCCGTACGATGAGTAGCAATTGTAATAGTACAAAGTATGTCCTACTGCTGCTGTTAACTTGAATGTTTAATGAACTACATATATATACTACATACAAATAATAATACATAAATATTATTATTATTTCTCGGAAGTTCCCCATATAATAATATTTATGTATTATTATTTGTACCCAGTATATAACCACTGGAAACTACTATTCGTGCTGTTTCGTCCAATAAATGTTTGTCTGCAACACAAGTATTCAGCCCTACTGGGAGATACTTGCATTAATAGGAAGGTACAAATATACCATTTATTTCCGGTCTGTGATCGTTACCCTATGCTATAGTCATTGAGTACGCCTTCGTGTAAGACACTGCTACAATAGCCAATTTTTTAGTTGGCTACGTGGCAGTGTGCCAAGCGTTCGGCTTCTCGTGGCAAGGCGCGGTGCCACTGAGTACGGGTTCGATCCCGCTTCGGACCATATATTGTTCTTCGTATTTTTTTATTGTTGTGTGGTCTGTCAATTTTTCCGAGTGCTAACATATACTCCTTTGTTCTATATATCCCATATATATACTACACCCCGCTACTATACTACTTTAACCTCAATTAATTCCACGCACAACAGTATCTATATTAGCTTTACCACCCAACATATAATAATTTAACCATTGCCATTTCTAATAATTCCAACTGGCAATTTGTAATAAGTCTGCCAGCCAGTTTGTTTCCCCTGGGCCTACAATCTAATCAATGTTTGTTTCCCCTATTTTGTATGAATTCGCTCCCTCAACTCCAAACAAATATGCACCTCATCACCGCCCACTCTCCCCAAACAGTATTGACCTTATCAGTCCTACAAATGTTACAAATGTCTTCATATTATTATTTCTCCATCTTCTTCAGAGTTGACCCTTGTCCTTCACCCTTGTCCTATGCTGAGCATATTACATAGAAAAAAATAGTCGTTTCTAAGAATGTAGTCATTCAGGGAAAGCGGACAAATCATAACGGAAATACATTTTGAAGTAAAAAGTAACTGAAAAAACTGGAGTCATGAGTCTTCACTATACTTTTAGCATAGAATGACGTGCATTGTGGACCGGGAAATCAGGTCTCTAAAAATAAACAAAGTGTAACTTGCAGAAAGTTGTGCATTAGGTAATTTATCAGTTTTGTTTTGTTTTGTTTTGTTTTTGCTCAGCCTACTGTATTAGCCAGAACAACGAATCTGCACTAGAGTTATGTAGGTTGTAATGGGTGTAGTCAACATACAACGATGTAAAGACAAGAAACATATCAAATCTGCTATGTGAGTATGTGCTAACAACATTGCTGTCACTGCAAGCAACGAAACAGATAAGCTAAATAAGTTACACATAGTTAAGTTTTCTTCTTCTTCTTCATCTTCTTCTTCTGCTGTGATCATGGCTCATTCAGACTAGGATTCCGGACTCTCTTATGAAGGCAGCTGTCTGTTTAAGTTAAGTTTTCGACAGCTTGTGATAGATCTGTATTCGCCATTGACGCAACTGAGATCACATTTCAACCTGCTCAGAAAGTGTAGTACAAAAACTCAGACCACACAGTTAGGATCCATCGTCTACTGGTCGTCCATAGATTCATTCATTTACTTTGACTGTACCTTATTCCAAGAAACATCGATTCTTACGCCAACCGTAGGATCTATAAATCGAACACTGTGTTTGAGACACTGAGAGATAGCGTGTGGGACTGAAAGGGAATCGATTTAACCACAGAATTCAAGGTCTACCTTGCCCCAGTTAGCTCAAGCTAGGAAGGCCTGCGGACTTGAGGGACAGACCCATCAGTTGATCAAGGCCTCACTTTATCTCCCAGAGGTGATGGGTTTTTTTTTTATTCCCTGCAGTGGGAGTGTCTGCTAATATAGAAGACCTAGTATGACAATAACTCTATGTGTAGTCCCAACAGTGGGAGTGTCTGCTGATATAGAAGACCTAGTATGGCAATAACTCTATGTGTAGTCCCAACAGTGGGAGTGTCTGCTGATATAGAAGACCTAGTATGGCAATAACTCTATGTGTAGTCCCAACAGTGGGAGTTCTGCTGATATAGAAGTACTAGTATAGCAATAACTCTATGTGTAGTCCCAACAGTGGGAGTGTCTGCTGATATAGAAGTACTAGTATGACTATAACTCTATGTGTAGTCCCAACAGTGGGAGTTCTGCTGATATAGAATAGTCCAAGAGTGGACATGTCCGCTGATATAGAAGACCTAGTATTACAGTAGCATTATGACAGGTAAGATCCAACCTTTCCAGCAGGACCAGGGAAATCAAGAATGTCATTGTAGTCAGCGACATCAACTCCCTGGGCCTAAAAGCTAACAGGTTGTATCGACCCCGCTGCATTCTGTCACCATCACAACCATTCTGTAATTATGTACACCAGAGAGATGTGAGCAGTAACAGAAATGCCAGGAAACGGATTTATTTTCATAAGAATTGTCTCCGTGTATAGCTTATACTGAAGTGATAGAATAAAGTTCCAGTGCGCGGAAGTTCTCGTGAAATTCAATATCCAGAGCATCAACGCTCATGCGGCAAAAGGCCGTAGTGAAATGGTGTACAAAATTTTGGCCATATACCTGATGAAGGCATTTCGAAAGCGCTATTGTACCGCGATCTCAGCAATAGCAAGAGATGAGCCAGTGAAGGGGAGATATGTTTAAAAGATACTCTCGAGATATCTACGATATGCTCTAATAAAGAAGTTACGTCATGGGAAATCTTTGCACAGAACGTTTATTATTGAGAGGTCAAGTGAACATGAGCGCCTATTTCGCAGAGGAAGATATGATATTGAGACACGAAGAAAACACGCAGTCAGAAATTATAGAAAAGTAACGACCAACTCTATGTACGTTCCCACTTGAGTTAAAGGGTCTATGGCTCAAACTTGATTTGATAGTTGGCTCCCCATAGGAAGCAAGGAGCCAGACATCAGAAGAGCTGGAAGCTATCAGCGACTCATAGCTGATGGATCAGCGAATCACAGCCATCCAGACCCTACTCCACCTTTTCGTGGTGCCTCTAGAAACAGACTAACTAGCCTAGTCTGGCCTAGCGAGTAGGTATCGAAGAAGGAAAACTTCCTAGTACGCAAAAATGCAAGTTGAAGTCGCATGTGTCGGGCCGAAAGGTGCTAATATCACAGTTTTACAACACAACGCATCTACACCTCCTTACCGTCATTCTAAGGACGGATGACGTAGAGAACAATCACTTCCTTGAGTAGTCATTGGGTGAACACAAAATACAAAATCTCTCCACAAACGAGAAAGTTTCTGGAGAAGTTGAATTGTTTTCATCTTAATCTTAGAGTTTACTACAATATTAGAAGTTGGATTGTTTTCATCTTAGAGGTTACAACAATAGTAGAAGATGAATTGTTTTTATCTTAGAGTTTACTACAATATTAGAAGTTGAATTGTTTTCTTCTTAGAGGTTACTACAATATTAGAAGTTGAATTGTTTTTATCTTAGAGGTTACTACAATAGTAGAAGATGAATTGTTTTAATGATAGAGGTTATTACAATACCTGAAGTTGAATTGTTTTCATCTTAGAGGTACTACAACACTAGAATTTGAATTGTTTTCATCTTAGAGGTACTACAACACTAGAATTTGAATTGTTTTCATCTTAGAGATACTACAACACTAGAATTTGAATTGTTTTCATCTTAGAGGTTACTATAATACTAGAAGTTGAATTGTTTTCATCTTAGAGGTTACTATAATACTAGAAGTTGAATTGTTTTCATCTTAGAGGTTACTACAACACTAGATGTTCTGTGTCAAAAAGTGATTTTGATATCCTGGTGTTTGCAGATGCTATTTGTCTCCTCTCTCGTCGCCATACAGATATTCAGACTAAGATTCAAAATCCGACAAAAAATGCAGAGAAAAATGTTGAGAGTAGAAACAATAAAGCTAAACAGATAAGGATTAATAAACGCAACAATCGATCTTTTCTACTCCATGAATTGAACATAAAGGGCGTGGAAGAATGTATGAGATCAATATGGCAGTAGATGAAAACATCGAAGCAGAAACGTAAACCAAACTGCCAAAATTAGCCAAGAATTTTTTTATCACCTTGGTGGAAGGGGGGGGGTATGTCTTCTAATAAAGGAAAAAAATATGAACACCCTTGGGATTCTCAGGAGTGCAATGAGATCGATATTCTTCAAACTATTGAAACCATACTTAATATTATCATCATTATCAAGTGTCATGCCTGCTGGCGTAGGTGATCGTGTCTCTCTATAACAATAATCCATCTCAACAGTTATTTATCATTTCTGTTGTTAACCTTCTGCCAAGCCATTCTCTTAAGCTGTCTGGTATCTTTTCTCTTTACTTCCCTCTATCTCTTCGTCCCCCAATTTTTCCCATCTGTCACAATATATACCAGCTGCTACTTTCTCATTAGATGCAAAAAAAAAAAAAAAGATGATTGTTTCTTCCTAATATTGGAAATTAGCTCTATTTTTGCTTTGGCCTCTCTCAGAGCGTTTTCGTTTCTCTTATTAGCTGTCAATGGTATTCTCAAAATTCTTCTGTTAACACCACGATTATACAGCCTCTAGTGATTTTCTTGTCTGTAATCCTATTGTCCGTGATTCACATCCATAAGTTAAGGCTGGTTCTACGTAACATTTAAGAATTTTTTTCTTGTTTCATTGTCAGAAATGGATTTTACTATATAAAAAAAAAAATAGCCCATTTATAATAGTAAAACTGTAGAGATAAAAAAAATAATTAGTGAAAACAAAGACATTGCACTTACTGTGGTATATAGTGAAAACACTCACAGCACAAATAATACATTTAATTTAAACTTTGACATTATCATCTGCTACCAGATATGTTTATCTGACACGAGAATGCAGTAATAAAGATGTTAATATGTACAGATGAGCTCTGCGAGTACATCAAGTGTAATCAATTGTTGCTACCATCAGAAGAGCGGAACCTGAAAGTTTTCATAAAATGCCGTAACATATAAGTAAACCACCAGTGACCTGTTACCCGCGCATGCGCAAATATAAAAAAAGTAAAGTACCCCCCGTCACGCCAAGTGGCGTATAGGGAAATATGGTGTTAGTGACCCTATATTTTACAGACCTTCAGCACATGATTTTTGGGGTAATGTGGTCGGTATTACGCCCGTGCTGCTTTTACTTTCCCAGAAAAAATCCGGTGTAACTCCCTATTCAGTCACGTGGGGGAAAGTTACACGCCAAAATTAATGGAAAAGAGGGATCAGACCAATTACAGAACTTTAGATAAGCGATTTCTCAAATGGGGTTCTGAAAAATAGAGGATATGTACTGACGCACTATTCACTGCTAAACAAGCTGACAAATAATATGACAGAACACAATCAACATGTGTACAAAGTTGTTACATCATCATCATCATGTCCTTCCACAATCTTCTATCTACAGTGCATCGTATCAGTTCTGTTGTTGACTGTTTTCCCTGCCTTGACACCAAGCTATCAAGTATTTTCTCTCTTTGTCGTCCGCGATCTCTCTTTCCTTTTATTTTGCCAGTTGTAACCATGTATTCCAATTCCATGTATTTCCTCTTCTCATGATGTGCCCAAAAAATGTTGATTGTCGCTTTCTCATGTTTTTTTTTTTTAAGGAGTTCACTTTTTGTGTTGGCCTTTTTGAGAATTTCTTCATTGGTCTTTTTAGCTGTCCAGGGAACTTTCAACATTCTTCTGGGAAATCTCTGTGGTCTCTAATCGTCTTTTCATTTGTTTGTCTACTGTCCATGATTCGCCTCCACAAGACAGAATTGGTTCTTTATAGCACCGATGAACTCTCTTTCTCATTTTTATTGACATAGATTTGTTGCATAAGATATTTTTCATTTTCTGAAATGCTATTTTGGCCTGAGCTACTCTGCTTTTTATTTCTGTGACGCATCGTCCATCTGATGTTATTATTGTGCCCAAGTATTCACAGACATAGTTTTCACAGACCACAGAAAAAGCATTCGACCGAGTAAACAGAGAAAACTATCGGAGATACAATATAAGGACTAAGCCAACATCTAACCAACCTTTGTAAAAATCTCTACTTAACAGCACAGCCAGAACAGCAGCAAGCTACACAGGCCAGTTTGTCCTTGGGACAGGAACTAGACATGGTTTACGTATTATTGATTATTGAGTTATTGAGTTATTTGCGGGTCATCATCATTGCACTCCGAACATGTCCATAGGTGCTCAGATCCCCTCCTCAGCAATTCCCTCAGTGTCCAGCGACTGACGACTCCAGTTCTATGTTGGTTGATAAGTCTTCTTACACGGCCACCAAGTTTCTCATTTCTGGCTGTGCCCATCTTAACTCCCATTTCCCATTATTGATTAATACCTACACTGACTACATATGTAAGTTAGCCAAACCATTGGAGACTGAGGAGATTCATGATTTACTATTATGATGAACTTTTTGAAGATGGTCAGACTTTTCATACGTGGAAAAATAGAAGACCTACATTTAAATAAACTTAACAGCACAGGCACACAATACATCACGACAATCTGCATCAACAAAACAGAAATCATGAATATCGCGAAATAGAAACAGAATATCAACATAACGATGGACGGCAGACAACTGAAACAAGTGGAGGAATTTAAATATCTAGGAAGTGACAAACGTGAATTCACAAACAGCAGAAATAGACTCAAGATACAACAAAACGTGTCAAATCATCGAACAACTATCACCACAATCGTCCAATTAGAGGCAAAAAGGGAACTCTCAAATACAATCTTCATCCCAACGTTTTGCTACCAATGCCAGACTCTATACTCAAGAACAATACGAAAAATAACCCCAACCGAAATGAAATGTGTCAGACGAATGGCAGGAAGACCTGGGAGATAAGATCAGAAACGATGATCTGAGAAAAAGCTAGGAATAATTCTCGCCATAGAGTAAATAAATTAACAACAGATAACATGGTCTGGCTACGTGATAAGACAGAAAGACCAAAGCACAACACAGCGAGCCTTTAACGAACTTTGCGAGAACACCAGACTCAAGGGTCGACCACGAAAAGATATGTTGATGGAATATTAGAAACACTAGGAAACAACAGCAGCAGAGGCAAACAGAAGAGAGAAAAAAAAAACGCAAATTATATATCCCCTCGACGCTGAAAGGGAATTGGGGAAAGAAAGAAAAAGTGTACTAAAATCACTTACTATATAGTTGTAAAGTATTTTTAATTGTGTATATGTTAAAGTTTATCATCATTATGTGTCATACCGGTTGATGTTAGCGATTCTTCCACAACTCTCTCTAAATCTCTCTCTCTCTCTCTCTCTCTCTCTCTCTCTCTCTCTCTCTCTTTCTCTCTCACTGAACAGTGTATCATATAATTTATGTTGTTGACAGTTTGCCGTGCCACCAACACCAAGCTATCTAGTATCTATTGTATCAATTCTATTGTTGACTGTTTTCCATGCCATGACACCAAGCTTTCCAGCATTTTCTCTCTTTGTCGTCCGTTATCTCTCTTTCTTTGTATTTTGCCAGTTGTATTCAAGTATTCCAACTTTCCTCTTCTCCTGATGTGTCGGGAAAAAAAAATTCGATTGTTTCTTTCTGATTAAAAAAAAAAATATATGTCTTTTTGTGTTGACCTGTTTGGGAATTTCCTCGCTGGGTTTTCTAAGTTGTCCAGAGAACTCTCAACACTTCGGAGAAATCCCATTTTAAATATTCTCCTAGATATTAGTAAGTAAAATCTTGATGTTCGGATATCTAGACTTGTATTTTACACAACAAATAATTATGACAGCTCACAGTGCAAAGTGATGGACTGGAGAACATATGACAGCGTCAAGGCAATAACAATTATGGTACAGGTGTACAAGACAGTGCTAGACTTAGTCCTTATACTGAACTTGTATACTCCTAATTACTGTCGTCTATTTGGTACAGTTGTACAAGACAGTGCTAGACTTAGCCCTTATACTGAACTTGTATATTCCTAATTACTGTCGTCTATTTGGTACAGGTGTACAAGACAGTGCTAGACTTAGTCCTTATACTGAACTTGTATACTCCTAATTACTGTTGTCTATTTGGTACAGGTGTAGAAGACAGTGCTAGACTTAGTCCTTATACTGAACCTGTATACTCCTAATTACTGTCGTCTATTTGGTACAGGTGTACAAGGCAGTGCTATACTTAGTCCTTATACTGAACTTGTATACTCCTAATTACTGTCGTCTATTTGGTACAGGTGTACAAGACAGTGCTAGACTTAGTCCTTATACTGAACTTGTATACTCCTAATTACTGTCGTCTATTTGGTACAGGTGTACAAGACAGTGCTAGACTTAGTCCTTATACTGAACTTGTATACTCCTAATTACTGTCGTCTATTTGGTACAGGTGTACAAGACAGTGCTAGACTTAGTCCTTATACTGAATTTGTATATTCCTAATTACTGTCGTCTATTTGGTACAGGTGTACAAGACAGATCTAGACTTAGTCCTTATACTGAATTTGTATATTCCTAATTACTGTCGTCTATTTGGTACAGGTGTACAAGACAGTGCTAGACTTAGTCCTTATACTGAATTTGTATATTCCTAATTACTGTCGTCTATTTGGTACAGGTGTACAAGACAGTGCTATACTTAGTCCTTATACTGAACTTGTATATTCCTAATTACTGTCGTCTATTTAATATTTTTATATTCGTTAAGAGCTAAATCCTTCCTCACCCTCGGGGTCGTTGAGGCACTACTGACAGACTTCATCAACCTCCACATTGATCTATATCTACAGTCACTCTTTTGTACTCTGCGAAGTTGAGGCCTGTCAGTTCCTTGATATTATCTTCCCATATCTTTTTTTTTTCTGTTTACCCTCCTTCTTCCCTCCTTTAACAATACCCTGTATAATGATATTCGTCATGACAGACGATCAATATTACGGCTGAGACCTCTCTTGTTGCTCTCTTTCTCTATTCACAGTAGTTTGTCACTGATGTTTTAGTTCACTTGTCTATTTGTGTCTTTCCAGGGAATTAAAATACACACGCTTCTTCTATTAAACATTTAAAGTGGTTCGAAGAAGCTCTATCTTAAAGTTTAAACATTTTTGTGCTTAAAAATTGAATTTGGCATCTCCTGAAACTCTCAGATTTGTCAATCTCTTTGTTATGAGCATTAATTGCTCAAATATGGAGTCACACATAAAAATTAACTTGAACTTGCTTGCTTGCGTTCGCCCGATGACTTAAGGAGTGTACTTCGTCATCATCCGCCCTTAAAAGGACGTTAAGTAGGCGTGTCTGCGTTGTGTTGTGGTTTACAGTATAACTGTGATATTTGCGCCTTTCGGCCCAACACATCCGACTTCAGCACGATCCGCCCTTTAAAGAACAGTAAGTTGGAATTGATGCCTTGTGTAGCTAATGTACGTCTAGTCACTAAATTTGTTTCTTTCGGCCCGACACATTTACTTTCGACGAGACGTTATATAGTATCGGGTTAGTCTGTTAACAAAAGCACCACTGGAAGGTGGAGTAGGGCCTGGCTACGCTCTGCGTTGTTCGCCGATCCTGACGCATGCAGTCAGCTATGAGTCGCTGATCTCCCTCAGTCCAGTTGTTGATCTTGGGCTCAATGAGTTTGATACCTATAGCTATTTGTTGTTAATTATGATCGGAGACCATTCATTTAAAACATATATTTTATATAAGGAAATTATTAACTTACTGCCCATAATACATCGGATATGGCGGGTATTTAAACAAGGATGCCGCTTTTCTAATAATTTTGTATGTGTTCTAAATTGGCCCAGTACATCCGACTTAAGCGCTGCATTTTTGAGTACTGGTTTCCCTCCTTATTCCGATCCCCACTCGCTCGGACAGACTAAATATAGAAATACACGTCTCTGCATAAGTTATTTATCGCTTCGGAAATTTCAATTCGTTATAAATAGTTATTTATTTATTATTTTTCTCATCAGACTTGTTACCCCGTTGCCATGCCCACCACGGGGAGGTGGAGTAGAGATTTGATCAGCTCTGGTTCCTTGATTGAGAGCCGCGATAGGTCAGTGGTTAGTGAACTGGACTACAAAGGACAAGGGGTATACGGCACTTGACGTGACGGGGCAGAATGGCGCTCCATGGTAGCCAACCTTCGATGCAGAGACGGCACACAATGATGATGATTATGAGCAGAAGTTACAAGGTTCAGAATTTTCTTAGACTCCTAGTAGATGTTACAAGGTTCAGAATTTTCTTAGACTCCTAGTAGATGTTACAAGGTTCAGAATTTTCTTAGACTCCTAGTAGATGTACAAGGCTCAGGATTTTCTTAGACTCCTAGTAGATGTTACAAGGTTCAGGATTATCTTAGACCCCTAGTAGATGTACAAGGTTCAAGATTTTCTTAGACTACTAGTAGATGTACAGGGTTCAGGATTTTCTTAGACTCCTAGTAGATGTTACAAGGTTCAGGATTTTCTTAGACTACTAGTAGATGTACAGGGTTCAGGATTTTCTTAGACTCCTAGTAGATGTACAAGGCTCAGGATTTTCTTAGACTCCTAGTAGATGTACAAGGCTCAGGATTTTCTTAGACTCCTAGTAGATGTACAAGGCTCAGGATTTTCACAGACTCCTAGTAGATGTACAAGGCTCAGGATTTTCTTAGACTCCTAGTAGATGTACAAGGCTCAGGATTTTCTTAGACTCCTAGTAGATGTACAAGGCTCAGGATTTTCTTAGACTCCTAGTAGATGTACAAGGCTCAGGATTTTCTTAGACCCCTAGTAGATGTACAAGGCTCAGGATTTTCTTAGACCCCTAGTAGATGTACAAGGCTCAAGATTTTCTTAGACCCCTAGTAGATGTACAAGGCTCAGGATTTTCTTAGACTCCTAGTAGATGTTACAAGGTTCAGAATTTTCTTAGACTCCTAGTAGATGTACAAGGTTCAGGATTTTCTTAGACTCCTAGTAGATGTTACAAGGTTCAGGATTATCTTAGACCCCTAGTAGATGTACAAGGTTCAAGATTTTCTTAGACTCCTAGTAGATGTACAAGGTTCAGGATTTTCTTAGACTACTAGTAGATGTACAGGGTTCAGGATTTTCTTAGAATCCTAGTAGATGTTACAAGGTTCAGGATTTTCTTAGACTACTAGTAGATGTACAGGGTTCAGGATTTTCTTAGACTCCTAGTAGATGTACAAGGCTCAGGATTTTCTTAGACTCCTAGTAGATGTACAAGGCTCAGGATTTTCTTAGACTCCTAGTAGATGTACAAGGCTCAGGATTTTCTTAGACTCCTAGTAGATGTACAAGGCTCAGGATTTTCTTAGACTCCTAGTAGATGTACAAGGCTCAGGATTTTCTTAGACTCCTAGTAGATGTACAAGGCTCAGGATTTTCTTAGACTCCTAGTAGATGTACAAGGTTCAGGATTTTCTTAGACTCCTAGTAGATGTACAAGGCTCAGGATTTTCTTAGACTACTAGTAGATGTACAGGGTTCAGGATTTTCTTAGACTCCTAGTAGATGTTACAAGGTTCAGGATTTTCTTAGACTACTAGTAGATGTACAGGGTTCAGGATTTTCTTAGACTCCTAGTAGATGTACAAGGCTCAGGATTTTCTTAGACTCCTAGTAGATGTACAAGGTTCAGGATTTTCTTAGACTCCTAGTAGATGTACAAGGCTCAGGATTTTCTTAGACTCCTAGTAGATGTACAAGGCTCAGGATTTTCTTAGACTCCTAGTAGATGTACAAGGCTCAGGATTTTCTTAGACTCCTAGTAGATGTACAAGGCTCAGGATTTTCTTAGACTCCTAGTAGATGTACAAGGCTCAGGATTTTCTTAGACCCCTAGTAGATGTACAAGGCTCAGGATTTTCTTAGACCCCTAGTAGATGTACAAGGCACAAGATTTTCTTAGACCCCTAGTAGATGTACAAGGCTCAGGATTTTCTTAGACTCCGAGTAGATGTTACAAGGTTCAGAATTTTCTTAGTCTCCTAGTAGATGTACAAGGTTCAGGATTTTCTTAGACTCCTGGTAGATGTTACAAGGTTCAGGATTATCTTAGACCCCTAGTAGATGTACAAGGTTCAAGATTTTCTTAGACTCCTAGTAGATGTACAAGGTTCAGGATTTTCTTAGACTACTAGTAGATGTACAGGGTTCAGGATTTTCTTAGACTCCTAGTAGATGTTACAAGGTTCAGGATTTTCTTAGACTACTAGTAGATGTACAGGTTTCAGGATTTTCTTAGACTCCTAGTAGATGTACAAGGCTCAGGATTTTCTTAGACTCCTAGTAGATGTACAAGGCTCAGGATTTTCTTAGACTCCTAGTAGATGTACAAGGCTCAGGATTTTCTTAGACTCCTAGTAGATGTACAAGGCTCAGAATTTTCTTAGACTCCTAGTAGATGTACAAGGCTCAGGATTTTCTTAGACTCCTAGTAGATGTACAAGGCTCAGGATTTTCTTAGACCCCTAGTAGATGTACAAGGCTCAGGATTTTCTTAGACCCCTAGTAGATGTACAAGGCTCAAGATTTTCTTAGACCCCTAGTAGATGTACAAGGCTCAGGATTTTCTTAGACTCCTAGTAGATGTACAAGGCTCAGGATTTTCTTAGACCCCTAGTAGATGTACAAGGCTCAGGATTTTCTTAGACCCCTAGTAGATGTACAAGGCTCAGGATTTTCTTTTAGACTCCTAGTAGATGTACGACTAATATGTAATTTGTACTGGAAGCAAACAACAATAATAAAATATAACAAGGAGAACTCTACACCCATGGACATAAATAGAGAAGTAAGACAAGGATGCATCCTATCACCAAGCATGTTCAATCTATACACTGAGAAAATCTTAAAAATATCTCAGAGATGCCAGGCCTAAAAATTAATGGAAAGATAATCAATAACTTAAGATATGCTGATGATACTGTTCTACTACCAGAAAATCCTAAAGATCTACAACAATTGCTAGATGTGATAAACATAACAAGCAAAAAATATGAACTAGATATGAATATCAAAAAGACTAAAACTATGATCATAAACAAAGAAAATTCTCAAGACCTAGAAATAAATATCACAGTTGAAGGAATACATCTGGAGACAGTTCAGAGCTACAACTAACTTGGACATACTATAACCAGTGATGGAAAATGTAAAATTGAAAAAAACAAAAGAATAGGCATGGCAAAAAGTAATTTTAATGTCATGAAAAATATACTAACAACAAAACAAATAACAGTAGGGCTCAAGCTAAGAATATTGAGTTATTTGCGGGTCATCATCATTGCACTCCGAACGTTTCCATAGGTGCTCAGATCCCCTCCTCAGCAATTCCCTCAGTGTCCAGCGACTGACGACTCCAGTTCTATGTTGGTTGATAAGTCTTCTTACACGGCCACTAAGTTTATCATTTCTGGCTGTGCCCAACTTAACTCCCATTTCCATCATCCGAAGAAGTGACGTGGATCTGTGTTTGTCGAAGTCATGTGCTCTTCCCACATCTCGGAGGGCATTGATGATGTCCGCCCGATCCATTGGTTGCCCGTCATCAACGACAGCGCAGCTAGCCAACCTGTCCGTCCTTTCATTTCCCCGTACTCCCGCATGTCCAGGGACATAGACAAAGGTGACCTTACGTATTTTGGATTTCTGCAACGACTCTACCCATTGCATGCGTACAGAGCCTGCCTCCACTTTTTTAATCATGCTCATCGAATCACTCAGTATACATGCATGGGTGTAGTCTTAGACTCTAACCATTTGAATGCCTTGGTCACTGCCATCACCTCCATTGTCATGCTACTCGTGGTCATTACGTATGCACCACTGTCTTCCTTGACTATTCTGCCTGCTGAGCGTGCTATAAATGCCCATGCACTTCTTTGGTGTCGTCTTACAGATCCGTCTGTATAAATGACTGCATCTTTCTCATCGGTGTTAAAGCAGGTGAGACCGTTGACCTCAGCATTAACCACGACCGGGTTCTGTTCCCTACTTTTCCTGTCGAGTGTGACAATACGCGAGAAAGTCCCCTTGAATGACGTAGGCACCGGTATCCATTCCTCACCAACGCTGATATTGGTAAGCCCACAGACCTGTTTGATGACATCTTCTGCTCGGCCCACCCATGATTTGCCTCTTTTTAACCTGTCACCTTTCTCTGTGTTGAGCACGTGGTGCAATGGATGCTCTGTATCTGTACTAATCTTCAGGTATGCTCGTGCTCTCCAGATCTTGATTCTGTCACCCATGGTTGGAAAGTCAAGAATATACCTCATTGCTACACAGGGGGTGTCCCTCGTACATCCCAGGATAATGCGCATGGCTTCATTTTGTATTTTCTCCAGCCTATCAATTTGAGTCGTACTGACAGTAAGAATTGCCAGGACATATTCGATAGGTGCGAGGACTAATCCCTGGAGCAGAAGAGTAAGTAGCCTCTGCTCGATGTTGGCAGCTGCCATGACCTTCAAGGCGGCTAGTCCCTTGCGGGATTTTGTTATCACATGGTCGACGTGGTCCCGAAAACACAGGCTGCGATCAAACTTAACTCCGAGGTATGTCATCAACTTGTCCCTGGTCACCTCATCAGCTCCCATTCGTACTACCGGTGCGGTCGTATGAACGATATGATTGTTAAGGGAGAACCATGAAACTGATATTTTATTAGGATTAACCACAGCACCTGATACCCCACACCAGGAAGAAATGCGATCGAGTTCGTCTTGCACTGAGAAAGCGATTTCCCGTCTGTCTCTTCCCTGTCGATATACCAGAATATCATCAGCAAAAGTCATAGTTCTTCCCTTCCCATCTAGCTGTTGTTCCGTGATCGTTATTGTGTACACGTTAAATAGAACTGGTGACAATGGTGAGCCTTGTGGCAGCCCTGGGCAAATGGGTGTTGGCTCGGAAGACCAACTTCCACATCTGAGCATCACCTTCCTCTGAAACAGTGCCGCGGCGATCCATCTAATGAGGAAGGGGTACACCGCCAGTTTGAAGAGCATATGCATGAGATATTCAAATGGTACTCTGTTGTATGCATCCTCCAGATCTATAGCAGCAGCACATGTCTCCTCTCGTCTGTGGAAGCCTTCGAAGACGTCACAGGCAAATACTGCCGCATTGAGCCATGTTTCTTTGTTATATCTATAACCTCCGAGTGTGGGTGGGAATACGCGTTTCTGTTCAAGGTAACAGGTGAGGACATGGGCAACTATTTTCTCCAGCAGCTTGCCCGCAGTGTTCCGCATTGTGATGATTCTGTAGGCACTGATCTGAGAATGGTCCTTGATTGGCTTCGGTAGCGGTAGTAAGTAGCTGTGTAGCCACTCCTCCCTAATCTGGCCACTCCGAATACTGGCATTAAACTCATTGGCCAGTTTTGTCAAGTCGTCGTCAGCTAAATTGCCTATGTCATCGTACCGAACACCATCTGGACCAGGAGCAGTATTGTGTGATCTTTTAAGTGTCGTGCGAATGGTATCGGTTGTGATTGTGAGATCTTCTTCCAGCCCTACATCCTTACACAATTTTGACAGCGATCCCCGTATCCTCATTCTTACAGCCTCATTTCTTTGGTCCGTCTGCTCAATGTAGCGGGCAAGCAGGGCCTTCCCTTTGCTCTCATCAGATTTGTGCCATATCCGGCCTGTGCTCTGAAAGTCTGGTATGCCTCTGTGTCGTGGTGTGCCATTCATGCACTGATGAAGGCGCCAGAATGTGGCGAGCGATTTTTCTGAGCACACTTTTTTTACAGAAGTCATCCCATTTGGCATCCTTAGCCTGCTTAGCACATAGTTTAAAGTGCATCAGTGAAGCTAAGAATAGCAAAATGTTACATCTTCTCAATATTCCTGTATGGTCAGAAACATGGACATTAGACAAGAAAACAGAACAGAAAATTGAAGCATTTAAAATGTGGATTTATAGAAGAATAGGTAGAATTGGATGGAAAGAAAAGAAAACAAACGAAGTTTTAAAACAACTAAAAATAAAAAGGGAACTACTAAATACAATTAAGACAAGACAAATGAAATTTTAGGAGCACGTTATAAGACACAACAGCCTACTAAAAGTAATATTGGAAGGGAAAATACAAGGTAAAAGAGGCAGAGGCAGACCAAGACTAACATGGACGAGATAACATCAAAAGATGGACAAGTCAATCTATGACAACCTGCACCATCAAAGCAAGAAATAGAGTGGAATGGCGATCCATGGTAGCCAACCTTCGTTGCGGAGACAGCACCCGATGATGATGATGACTAGTAGATGTTACAAGGTTCAGGATTATCTTACACTCCTAGTAGATGTTACAAGGTTCAGGATTATCTTACACTCCTAGTAGATGTTACAAGGTTCAGGATTATCTTACACTCCTAGTAGATGTTACAAGCTTCAGGATTATCTTAGACTCCTAGTAGATGTTACAAGGTTCAGAATTTTCTTATACCCCTAGTAGATGTTACAAGGTACAGGATTATCTTAGACCCCTAGTAGATGTTACAAGGCTCAGGATTATCTTAGACTCCTAGTAGATATTACAAGGTTCAGGATTATCTTAGACTTCTAGTAGATGTTACAAGGTTCAGGATTATCTTAGACCCCAAGTAGATGTTACAAGGTTCAGGATTATCTTAGACTCCTAGTAGATGTTACAATGTTCAGGATTATCTTAGACCCCTAGTAGATGTTACAATGTTCAGGATTATCTTAGACTCCTAGTAGATGTTACAAGGTTCAGGATTATCTTAGACCCCTAGTAGATGTTACAAGGTTCAGTATTATCTTAGACCCCTAGTAGATGTTACAAGGTTCAGGATTATCTTAGACCCCTAGTAGATGTTACAAGGCTCAGGATTATCTTAGACCCCTAGTAGATGTTACAAGGCTCAGGTTACAAGGTTCAGGATTATCTTAGACTCCTAGTAGATGTTACAAGGCTCAGGGTTATGTTAGACTCCTAGTAGATGTTACAAGGTTCAGGATTATCTTAGACCCCTAGTAGATGTTACAAGGTTCAGGATTATCTTAGACTCCTAGTAGATGTTACAAGGTTCAGGATTATCTTACACTCCTAGTAGATGTTACAATGTTCAGGATTATCTTAGACCCCTAGTAGATGTTACAAGGTTCAGGATTATCTTAGACTCCTAGTAGATGTTACAAGGCTCAGGATTATCTAAGACTCCTAGTATATGTTACAAGGTTCAGGATTATCTTAGACCGCTAGTAGATGTTACAAGGCTCAGGATTATCTTAGACCCCTAGTGGATGTTACAAGTTTCAGAATTATCTTAGACTCCTAGTAGATGTTACAAGCTTCAGGATTATCTTAGACTCCTAGTAGATGTTACAAGGTTCAGGATTATCCTAGACCCCTAGTAGATGTTACAAGGTTCAGGATTATCTTAGACTCCTAGTAGATGTTACAAGGTTCAGGATTATCTTAGATTCCTAGTAGATGTTACAAGGTTCTGGATTATTTTAGACCCCTAGTAGATGTTACAAGGTTCAGGATTAGCTTAGACCCCTAGTAGATGTTACAAGGTTCAGGATTATCTTAGACCCCTAGTAGATGTTACAAGGCTCAGGATTATCTTAGACCCCTAGTAGATGTTACAAGGTTCAGAATTATCTTAGACCCCTAGTAGATGTTACACGGTTCAGGATTATCTTAGACCCCTAGTAGATGTTACAAGGTTCATGATTATCTTAGACCCCTAGTAGATGTTACAAGGTTCAGGATTATCTTAGACCCCTAGTAGATGTACAAGGCTCAGGATTTTCTAATAAAATATATTATCCACCCTTAATTATGTATGTGAGTTGAAAATGAATTAAAGAAATAGAAACTGAGGCTCACCCAGAACAGGGACATGTGTGAAATACAATGCTAAGTTTAATACTTAATCACTGGACACGGAGAACCTAGAATTTCTGACCTATAGTTATATCTTCATTACAACAAAAAGGACAATAGTGTTATTTGTTATTGTTTGTTCAAGCATTGTATGTCAAATTCTCAGGAATGCCTGTTTGTTTTATTTACTATAGTCATCATCATCATCATGTACCATGCCGGTTGGCGTAGGCGATCATGTCCCTTCACAATCTTCTATCTACAGTACATCGTATCAGTTCTGTTGTTGACTGTTTTCCATGCCATGACCCCAAGCTATCCAGTATTTTCTCTCTTTGTCGTCCGCGATCTCTCTTTCCTTTTATTTTGCCAGTTGTAACCAAGTATTCCAACTTTCCTCTTCTCATGATGTGCCCGAAAAATGTTGATTGCTTCTTTCTGATGTTTTTTAGGAGTTCCCTTTTTGTGTTGGCCTCTTTGGGAACTTCCTCATTGGTCTTTTTAGCTGTCCAGGGAACTTTCAACATTCTTCTGAGAAATTCCATCTCTGTGGCCTCTAATAGTCTTTTCATTTGTTTGTCTACTGTCCATGATTCGCTTCCATAGGTCAGAATTGGTTCTATATAGCACCAATGAACTCTCTTTCTCATTTTTATTGACATAGATTTGTTGCATAAGATATTTTTCATTTTCTGAAATGTTATTTTGGCCTGAGCTATTCTACTTTTTATTTATGTGGTGCATCTCCCATCTGATGTAATTATTGTGCCCAAGTATTTGAAACGTTGCACTTGTTTCAGATTTGTCTCGTTTATTTTTATGCTGCAAGATGGTGATGATTGTTTCTTCGATATAACCATTACTTCTGCTTTCTTACTATTCAGACTGAGACCTTTCTTGTTGCTTTCTTTTACTATTATGTCTATCATTTCTTGTAGTTCATTCTCTGTCTCTGCGATTAAGACCATGTCATCCGCATATCGCAAATTGTTTATGTTGTGACCCTTGACTTCAATTCCTTTTTTGTCTACTATTGATCTCATAATATATTCGCTGTAAAGTGAAAACAAATCCGGTGACAGAACACAGCCTTGTCTGACTCCTTGTTTTATATATTGGAATTGTCCTGTTTGGTTGTTAATTCGTATAGCTGCTGTTTGTTGCCAGTACATGTTTTTTATGATTCACAAATCCTTGCCATCAATGTTTAATTTCTCCAGCAGGTTGATTATTTCCACGTGCTTTACTTTGTCAAATGCTTTCGTACTACAGTACAACTCCTTTAAGAAGCATGTATAGGGAAGTCACATACAAAATGTGCTGAAATGGTTAAACAAAAAAAAACATCAACAATGGAAATTAAATTGTCACTGAAAACAATTGGGGTAATGTGGTCGGTATTATGCCCGTGCCGCTTTACTTTCCCAGAAAAAAATTTGGTACCCATTAAAGGTTGGGTGAACTGGAAGCCGTCGGTTGGGATCGAACTCTACCTCTTGTCCTTTGTAGTCCAGTTCACTAACCACTGAGCTATCACGGCTCTCTCTCTTGGCTAATGCAACTGCCTTAGCCTTATCATTATTTCCAGGTGTATTGGAGTGTCCTGGAATCCATCATTGCCCTATGTCATCTGTGCTAATGAGGTTATCTATGTCTATGGCAAGCTGTGTGAGTTCTGACTTGTTTATATTCCTAGTGCCTGCAGGGCTGATTTGAAATCAGTAAATATGAGTATATTTATTTTCTTTGATGGCACGGTATCAGAAACAGTATTCAGATGGTACACTACTGTTTCTAAGGCTGTTATTTCTACTTCATAATAGTTGCAGACTTCACCATATAGGCTACATAGTTCCTCTGCTGTTTCATCTGGATAATGAATCCAAATCCCATATTCAGCTTTCATAGTTACCCTTGTGGCTGTACCATCAGTATATACAAGTATACAGTTATCTGGCTTGCTATTTATACTGGGCCAGCATTTTTATTTATTCCAAAAGACAGAATTTCTATTTTGATCGCTGCCAACATGAATGGTGACAAGCAGCCCCTGCTCACAACAGGAAAATGTTTGAAGACATGCTGTTTTAAAAAAAATATAAGAACACTGCTGCGGATATTCAGAGAAGGCAACGGAGGCCACACCTCCTCTAATATTTTATCAGAATACATAACATAATTACATTCCAGTTCAATACTTTTAAATGTCAATGTACAACCAGCCACCGTATTCCCTAGTATTGCCGTAATATAGTTCAAATAACTGTAGGAGAAATTTCTCCTTTACAATCAACTTTTACTACAGCTTTGCATTTTTAAGCATTTTTTTGCCTTGACCCCCGAAATAACTCAAGCTGTTACTAATACATAGGCTTCAATGTCTATGGAGGTCAACCTATAACAACTTACAATGGTATCTATTGACCTTGTAACGTGTTTGAGAACTAGATAAGCCAATTCAGCAGTCAGCTCCCCATTGCCATGGCAACAGAAGAATGACCAATAAGATGGGGTTCTATCTCTTTATAGAGACATATAGAAATCGAGCCAATGGGAGGCAGTCTTTTCTACGGCCTACTCTAAGAATCACAGTGCTGCATGTTTATATTTAAAAAAACTTAAACAAAACTGTAAGAGATGTTAATTAACAGCAAAACCATGTTTTCTCATAACTTTTAATGTAAATAACTAAGTTATGATGTCATAATTATGTTAATTTAGGACAATAATTGAAGGCACTATATTACATGTCGCAAAATGCAGTAATGTTTATGTTACAAATGATCAGGTTAAAGGTCAACTTAAAAGTTCGATCTCATGCTCTGGCCTCCTTAAATGTCTAACCCACTGTCCGCCATTGCTGCAGATAGAGTATAAGTTTAACACCCCCCCCCCCCCCCCCCAATCATGGATCAATATTTGAACAAGCTGAACAAGAAATTATTGATGCAGGGAAGATGTACCACACTTATTGTGGACAACTGCTCAGCTCATCCACAGTTAACATGTTTGAGATATATCTTTGTTTACATAGTACATTCCCCTTTTATCAATTTGATTTCACAAGATACTGTTATAACGACAATATTTTGATGGTTCAGAGGATCCCATTACAACCAGATTCTACTGTATCTATTTGTCATTCTTTGATAGCATAATGTAGATCAAAATGTTCAGGAATCACAGCTCTTTCTGCGTACAATGTTATAAGATGTCAGTATTATAGAAATGGCATGAAAAGCGTGCTGCAATATGTAGAGAGAAGATTTTAATTTTAAAAAATGAGAATACAATTTTCACTTAAAACTTGACTTAAATGAAAAATACACAAAAGTGGCATTTAGATCAACTTTATTTTCTTAGTGCATCCATATTTTCACAATTTAGATGACTTTTATTATCCAATTGTTAGCACAAATAAATGAGAAAAAAACATTAATCTACTTCAGAATAAAAATATGAAAAAAATATTTTTATTAAATGATACTTTTCAAAACACCTAACTTATTAAATGATACTTTTCAAAACACCTAATTTATTAAATGATACTTTTCAAAACACCTAATTTATTAAATGATACTTTTCAAAACACCTAATTTATTAAATGATACTTTTCAAAACACCTAATTTATTAAATTCACTTTTCTCAGGTCTGTGTACTGGGACAATCCTGTAGAACATGTTTTGTTGTCATGTTATCCAAGGTACAGTGGCACTGGCTGGTGGTTCCTAGTTTGAGTTTAATGAACATGTGGTTTCTCATTCTGTTGTGGCCAGTGCGTAGGCGAAGTATGATGACTTGATCCCTCCTTGATAGTTGAAGAAGTCCATCCCTCTCGTTATACTTTGGACGTTCTTGTTTCCATTTTTCATGATACTAGCCTTTGATGATTGGTTTGGCTTCATCGTAGCTGACCAGATGGTTCTCTTGTGTTAATCTCCCTCCATCCTTAGCTAGTTTGTATGCGCGTTCGTTTCCATGTATATTACATACAATGTTATGGTTTCCACTGGATGACCACTCTCTGGAAGTTATTGTACAATTGATCTAGGGTTGTTCTCATGTTATCTAGCTACTGTTCCTGGGGGTTTTTAGAGCTGTTAGGACTGACAGTACATCAGTCTGTATCACCAATTTATTGTGCATGTTATTTTTGTGTTGAATAGCCAGTTTTGCAGCGTCTTCGAGGGCTTCAATTTCTGCTTTATAGTTGTTTGAGAATTTCCCAGTAGCTATTGACTGGGTGACCTCTTCCTGGTTATTTAGCCTCAAGAACACACATCCTCCTCCATTTCTGGTGGCGTTTGTAGCAGAACCATCCGTGTATATGTGTGAGACCAGGAGTCCTGTGAGAAGTTGTCGTTTGTGTGTTTTTTCTGCTATGTGCTTTCATTCTGTGTCTGTTTGGGTGCTTTTTTTTCTTGATTCCTATTATGTCTTCCTTAAGTTCTTATATTGTATGTTTCCCATGAGGAGTTATACCAGATGGGCTAATGGGTTCCGGCATTGTTTGGCACAGTACTGGATCACTAGTTGTCTGTTCTTTGGAGTTTACAGCGAAGTTGCTCCTCTTTAGTCTTCCTTTTCCGAAACCGGCTATTCTTTGGTGCATTGGGTGGTTAGGGAGCCTTTTATCCTTCTGATCTGGAAGCCCTAACACGCTGGAAGTACATCGATCGCATGCTCAGAATGGACAAAAGACTCCCCTGTCAAGCTATCATGCAGATACCGAGTTGGGGTGGAACAAAGACCAAAATAAACTACGAAGAACATTATAATTAATTAGATAGGGGTTAACTGTGAGCTTCAGAACATAACAGGACCTTACTGTGAATCGTCACCATGGAGATGGAGAGTTATGATTTCTGCATTTTATGTCGTCTTCGGCTCGAGACAAATTGACTACGACTATTTAGAGTGGTGAAGAATTATGTATCACACAAAATGGTCGGTAGGAAAACCAGCATGACTGTTTTACATCCATCTGAGGTGGTCGGTCGTCTGTTACAGCAAGGCGATACAATTAAAATGACTGATGACATTAATGGATGGACATGGTTCCAGGGTGATTTATCAGGGACAGGTCAAAAAAAAAAAAAAGAAAAACTTGGTTTGAAGACATCAAGGAGACTTTGAGCATGACATCAGAAGAAGTGGGAGATCTGGCTAGTGACAGATATTCTTTCAGACGGGCTGTGGTGAATGCAACGTTCTGCAAAAGATATGCACCTTTTGATGATAGTCGCTGTTTCAAAATAACCTGTGCTGTATTTTACTTTTACAATTTCGTTGCATGACTATTTCACTCCCTAAATCCTCTTGAGACGTTATCATCTCTAACAATTTAATGCCGTCAGAACCTGCAACTTCTTCTCATTTCACTGTTTTAAATAGCTTTCAGGTGGGGTGATAAAATTATTACATATATGAGATTTTTGGGGCATGTTAAAAAACACATCAGCCTACTAAAAGTAATCTTGGAAGGGGAAATACAAGGTAAAAGAGGCAGAGACAGACCAAGATTAACATGGACGAGTAACATCAAAAGATGGACAACTCAGCCTATGACAACCTGCACATCAAAGCAAGAGACAGAGCGGGATGGCACTCCATGGTAGCCAACCTTTGATGTGGAGACGGCACTCAATGATCATGAATCATGATGATTGTCGATTAGTCAGTTCTGATGTTTTCTAGCTTGCCAACGTAGAATACTGATCTAATGTTCCAAGTTCCCGTTGATGGTGTCTCTTTATTTCTGATCTTGCATAGAGTAGATTAATGACGATCGTGTGTCACCTGCAGCACATTAGGATGTACAGTGGATAGAAGATTGTGGAAGGACATGATCGCATGATGCCTATGCCAACCAGTATGGCACACGATGATGATGAGTTAATTCTCTTTCAGGCAACTGTTATCGATAAATGTGCAAGTTGCCACTTCTCAAGTTTGTTGTTCTCGCACTCTGGGCAGAGTCTAGTAACCTCTACTGTCTACAGTTCTACCAGTTATGAGTTATGTTCGCTAGGATGCTCAACCAACGAATTTCACTGAGATTACGTTTTCAATGAATAAAGCCGTGGTCATGGAAATATCATTTATCTACAATTAATTTCATGCTTTTAAGTTTCGACGTTTTCTATAATTATTACTACAATAACAGTGTTACAGTTAACAGTGTAACAATATTATATAATAATAATTTACATTGATTACTGTACACTGACAACTGACTATTACTATTTTTTTCTAGGGTTTTTTTTAGCCTAAGGCGGCTCGGCTAAGGCCTAAATTAAAGTGCAAAGAAGAAAGGGTTGTAGTTGTCGGTTTTAGTTTAGAAAAAGATTTAAAAGAATATACAATAATAACGAAATATTGATTGCCATTTCATTAGGCATTCAGTCATACTCAACATTATTTACGATGTTGAACATGTGATAATGTGTGTATAATTAATAATAAATTATTAACTTAACTTCTTATTAATTATTGTGATATAATAAAAGAAAAAAATATCATAATTAAATATAAAACAAAATAAATAACCAAAGCTGATCGTAAATAATCAAAGGTCATTAAGAAGGATGTCATCTTATCGCTTAGGAAAGTTAACAGCATCTTTATTAGCTCTTTCTGTGTATAGAAGAAATGCTGTCTCCACTCTGAAGTATGGTGCTCCATTGGACCAAATTTCTCAGTTTGTGAGGCCAACTGTTGCTTTGGTGAGCTAAAGCTATTATTTACAAATTACATCAGACATAGTACTTTTCTTTCTGTCTTATAATCATGATCCCCCCCCCCCATTATAGTATAATCTATCTTCCATTTAATAATTAATTATTTCAATCTTCATCCCAATGTTGTGCTACCAATGCCAGTCCTGGACCCTAGATGCAAGAACAACAAGAAAAATAACCTCTGCTGAAATGAAGTGTGTTAAACGTTTCACAGGAAACAAGATCAGAAAGGTATAACTGAGAAATAAGCTAGGAATAACCTTCGCCACAGAATATACAAAGAAACAACATATAAAATGGTTTGGCCACGTGACAAGACAGAGTAATCAAAACACAACACAACAAGCCCTCAATAAATGTTGTGAGAACAGCAGACCCAAGGGTCGACCACGAAAAAGATGGATTGACGGAATATTAAAAGCACTAGGAAACATAGCAGCAGCAGAGGCGAATAGAAGAGCAAAAGACAGCAAATTGTGTATTCCCTCAACTCTGAATGGCAAATGAGGAAGGAAAGAAGAATAAGAAGATTATATTTTTTTTAAGAATATAACTTTTGGTCACAATTCTTCAGTGTGGACATAATTTGCAGATGCTCTTTGAAAGCCAACTAAGTTCTCACATGGAACTCACAGGGAAAGAGAAACAAGGGAAAGTCTAAAAGCACATGGAGATGAAACCTTTAAATTGAAACAAATTTCACCTAGCAACATTGAGGAGACAGCAAAGTACAGAAAGGATTGGAGAACTGTAGTTGATAATGACCTATGTCTAAATGAAGAGTAAAAAAGGCAAGGGTAGAATAAGTTATAAATGTAGTTTATAATGCCTGTCCACATGTACAAGTAGTTGAGGTGCCAATCTTGAATTTTGTATACATGTGACTATGGAGTTGATTGTGTCCTGTTCTGAGGTGTATAATGATAACTTGTTCATATCTATTCATATTATGAAAGGCATCCTGATTTGGGACTTGTGGTCCTCTGATTGATTTGATTATCTGTTTCTTATGATGTTATGTAACCAGTGCATTTAGTTGTTTGCCTGTTGAACCTTCCTTTGCCAACTGATTTGCTTTCTCATTTCCTGGTATTCCACAGTGAGATGGGATCCACTGCAGGGCAACCCTGTGGTGCTTGCAGAGTTCAGTCAATAAGGTCTGCAGATGTATAATTTTCAGGATTGTAGTGCCTGGAGTACTGATTTTGCATCTGTCAAAAACACCACAGGCTGTGGACTAAGATTACTGTTCAGCAGTTTTTCTATTGCCAACTTTATTGCTTGGATAACTTGAGATCAATGCCACTGAAATTTGTAAATGCATGAGTAACTGGTAGTCTGTAATTCATAGTTGATTTTTGGTGTCAGGTTCAGTGAACCAAAACTGACAAAGATTCTACTCCACTTTCACATGGTGGTTCCTGGAAACAAGTAACTTGGCCTTATTAAGAGTAAGGATTGAAGAGGGGAAGCAAGCACAGCCCCAGAGTGTCAACATAAGTTGGAGATGTGTCATTGAAAAGCATAAATGGGGGTCAGAATACCTGTCCAGAAACTGAGCTTGAATGTGGTCAGTGACCTAGAGCTCTACATATGTCAGGACAGATGAACAACAGAGTTTATCAAGACCTTGCTCCACCTGTCAGTGGTGCTCCTGAATACAGACTATCCAGTCTGGTCAAGCAAGTAGGGATTGAAGAAGGAAGGCAACCCAATACTAAAATATGCAGACATGTTGGGCCATAGGCACAAAACAACGCATCTATGCCCACTTAATTGTCCTTTTAAGTAAGGGCAGATGATGAAGAGGACTATTCATTCTTTTAGTAGCCATCTGGTGAATGCCTGAAAGAAAAGAAAGAAGAAAGGCATAAATATTATAGCTTAATGTCAACTGTGGTGTAGTGAAACATTGATA
Source organism: Megaustenia siamemsis (assembly GCA_032433765.1). Taxonomy (NCBI): domain Eukaryota; kingdom Metazoa; phylum Mollusca; class Gastropoda; order Stylommatophora; family Ariophantidae; genus Megaustenia; species Megaustenia siamemsis. Next base: position 31,002,376 of record JAVIAB010000107.1, read on the forward strand.
TAGAAGAAACTTTTAAACAAATAATACATTGACATATCTTTGTTGCAGCATTCCTCGCTCAACAATAGTTCCTCTGATGAAGTTGCAAAAGCACAGAAAGCTAAAATAACGAGCACGGAGACAATTTTTACAAAGATTCTTGACAGAAGAATTCCTGCAGATATTTTATATGAAGATAAAGAAGTAAGTTTTTAGTACCAATAATATGTATTTGAGCATCAGCATGTTTATTATAGAGCCTGACGAAGTAAATGTATCTCATACCTTTATGGATGTGTGGACTTTTTTTATCCATTATATTCAGTAGTCATGTGCAGTCACTGCTGGCAAATTGGCTTCAGACATCATTGGTTGTCATTTTATACATTTACTTTAGATATAGTGTTTGGCTGGGTTTATTTTTATCATTACTAGTAGAAAATCCTAAAGACCTACAACAATTGCTTAATGTGATAAACATAACAAGCAAAAAATATGGACTAGATATGAATATCAAAAAGACTAAAACTATGATCATAAACAAAGAAAATTCTCAAGACCTACAAGTAAATATCACAGTTGAAGGAATACATCTGGAGACAGTTCAGAGCTACAACTACTTTGGACATACTATAACCAATGATGGAAAATGTAAAATTGAAATAAAACAAAGAATAGGTATGGCAAAAAGTAATTTTAATGCCATGAAAAATATACTAACAACAAAACAAATAACAGTAGGGCTGAAACTAAGAATAGCAAAATGTTGCATCTTCTCAATATTCCTGTATGGTGCAGAACATGGACATTAGACAAGAAAACAGAACAAAAAAATTGAAGCCTTTGAAATGTGGATTTATAGAAGAATAGGTAAAATTTAAAAAAAAAAAAGTAAAGTACCCCCGTCACGCCAAGTGGCGTATAGTGAATATGGTGTTAGTGACCATCAATTTTACAAACCTTCGGCACATGATTTTTGGGGTAATGTGGTTGGTATTACACCCGTGCCGCTTTACTTTCCCAGAAAATAATCCGGTACCCATTAAAGGCTGGATGAACCTGGAAGCCGTCGGTTGAGATCGAACCCTACCTCTTGTCCTTTGTAGTCCAGTTCACTAACAACTGAGCTATCGCGGTTCCTTAATAGGTAGAATTGGGTGGAAAGAGAAAAAAAAAAACAGACAAAGTTTTAAAACAACTAAAAATAAAAAGAGAACTACTAAATACAATTAAGACAAGACAAATGAAATTTTTGGGGATGGTTAAAAGACACAACAGCCTACTAAAAGTAATATTGGAAGGGAAAATACAAGGTAAAAGAGGCAGAGGCAGACCAAGACTAACATGGACGAGTAACATCAAAAGATGGACAAATCGATCTATGACAACCTGCACCATCAAAGCAAGAAACAGAGTGGATTGGTGATCCATGGTAGCCAACCTTCGTTGCGGAGACGGCACTCAATGATGATGATTATTATCATTATGACTTTCCATGAGTTCAGCTACCTTTTTCATCCTATGTCTCATGCATTGGTTGCTTCCTAAAACTTGGTCACTCTAGGCAGTTGCCCAGGCATAATAAATGGCTGTATCTGTAGTGGGAAGGTAGATTGTCAACAAGTTGTATACAAAAATATCCAGTTTATTAAGAAATTGGAAAATTATTTCATTTTTAAGTTTGGTTTCTGTCGATGACTGTTACAAAGGGGCTTGTAATAAAGGCTGCATGTTTAGTACACTTGCCGCTTAGTGTGCTTCAGGTAAACAAAAGGTAGGTAGATAGATCAGATATGGTTGAGAAAAACATGAAATGTATTAATTTTTAAAATTACAAGTGCAACAAAGTTAGCACTGAAAGCAATAGAATATGGACTCAAGTAATTTTTTCAACCTTTTAATAACTCTCCAGTGCATGGCATTCTCAGATGTGAACCCGCAGGCTCCTGTCCACTTTCTTGTAATCCCTAAAAGAGTCATCCCAATGTTGAGTCTGGCATCGGACAGTGATCAGTTGGTAGGTTGGGAAACATTGTTTGTAGTTCTCATCATCAAGTACCATGCCTGCTGGTGTAGGTGATCATGTCTCTCCACAACTTTCGATCTCGACAATTATTTATCATTTCTGTTGTTGACCTTCAGCCAAGCCATTCTCTTAAGCTGTCTAGTATCTTTTCTCTTTGCTTCCCTCTATCTCTTCGTCCCTCAATTTTCCCAGTTGTTACAATATATTCTAGTTGTTCCCTTCTCATTACATGTCCAAAAAATGATGATTGTTTCTTCATAATATTGGAAATTAGCTCTCTTTTTGCTGTGGCCTCTTCCAGAACGCTTTCATTGCTCTTCCTAGCTGTCCATGGTACTCTCAACATTCTTCTGTAAAACGACATTTCTACAACCTCCAGTGATTTTCCTGTCTTATTGTCCATGATTCACATCCATATGTTAAGACCGGATCTATATAACATTTAAGAACTTTTTCTCTTGTTTCTTTTGTCTAAAATGGATTGCACAGTATCTTCCTCATTTTTTGGAAAGCTGCTTTTGTCTGAGCCATTCTGCATCTCACCTCTGTTGTACATCTACCATTTGAGATTAACATTGTTCCCAGATATTTAAATTCATTTACCTGTTTTAATATTGTTCCACATGTCTTTTATTGTGCATTGCATACATAAGGGTTGATAGTACGTTTGATTTGAATAGTCTAAGTTTTGTGTTTGTGCTGATGAGTTTTGATTTCCACAACTTTTCAAGGCTTCTGAAAGACATTGCTGCTTTAGCTATTCTGATTCTAATTTCTTTACTTGTATTTCCTTCCAATCAATGTGACTTCCAAAATAGATCTATCTATCTATCTTTCGTTCGCCTGAAGTATTGTCTATATCTGCAATGTCGTTTCCTGTATAAATTTTACTGTCTTTTGTAATTCTTGCAGTGGCCCATATAGTTCTGTCTGTAGTGTTGTATCTATGGGCCAATGGATTTTCCTCAGTCTACTATATTCTGTGCAATCTTGAAGTATGTGTTCAGCAGTCTGGGGTGCCTGTCCACATGTACAAGTAGTTGATGTGCCGATCTTGAATTTTGTATACATGTGACTGTGGAGTTGATTGTGTCCTGTTCTGAGGCATATAATGATAACTTGTTCATATCTATTCATATTATGAAAGGTATCCTGATTTGGGGCTTGTGGTCCTCTGATTGATTTGATTATCTGTTTCTTATGATGGTATGTAACCGGTGTATCTAGTTGTGTGCCTGTTGAACCTTCCTTTGCCAACTGATCTGCTTTCTCATTTCCTGGTATTCCACAGTGAGATGGAATCCACTGCAGGGCAATCCTGTGGTGCTTGCAGAGTTCAGTCAATAAGGTCTGCAGATGTGGTAATTTTCAGGATTGTAGTGCCTGGAGTACTGATCTTGCATCTGTCAAAAACACTACAGGCTGTGGGCTAAGATTACTGTTCAGCAGTTTTTCTATTGCCAACTTTATTGCTTGTATTTCTGCATCATGATTGTGACAATATTTCCCTGTTGTTATTTTATTCTTATCCCTAGTGTTATTTGGGTACTCTATATATGCACCTGCTCCCCCATTCTTTACTGCATTCTGTGCTGATCCATCTGTGTACACACGAATCCATAGGTCTTGTGGGTATTCTTCATCCAGGAAACTGAGAGTTATTGTTTTTCGCTGTAGACTATTCTGTTCCTCTTTGTCAACTATTCCTTTCACTTCTGTCCGTATTTGAACTGATAATCTTGATTCCTCTGTCCAGGGAGTCTGTTCTGGTATGGGCAGTAGGGGGTTAACAACTCTTGGCATGTCTGGTGTTTGTCTACTAATACGCTTGGCTTGGTGGATAAAACTGCTTCTCTTAAGTCGTCCCAATGCAAAATTTTGAAATCGGTCCTTCATTGGATGTCTCGGCATGCATGAAATTTTTCGACCTGTATCAGCACCTTGTGTCCCTCCGTTCTCTCAGTGCTGGTATCCTCCACAATTTCTCCACCTCCAATATTGGTGTTGATTTCATTGCTCCTGTAATGACCCTAAGTGCCTGGTTTTGTACTTATCCAGTTCTTGCAGTGTGGTGTTTGATGCTGAGCACCATGCGGATGATCCATATTCTAAATGTGGGCATATACTCTGCTGGTAAACTTTACTGAGTATTTTCCCATTCACACCCCATGTGGTTCCACACAGCTTTCTTAGAATAGCCAATTTCCTCCTTGCTTTTTGGGTTGCCTTATTTATCTGCTGTTTCCAAGATAGTTTGTTATCAAACGTAACTCCAAGATATGTAGCTTGTATGTCTTCTTTCACAGGCTCATTGTTTATGTGGCCTTGTAAGAAGACTTATCAACCAACATAGAACTGGAGTCGTCAGTCGCTGGACACTGAGGGAATTGCTGAGGAGGGGATCTGAGCACCTATGGACATGTTCGGAGTGCAATGATGATGACCCGCAAATAACTCAATAACTCAATTGTTTATGTAGATGGCTCCTGCTTTTTGTTTTGGGGAGAGAGTGAAAAGTGTTGTACTGCATTTGTCTATATTGATGCTGATACACCATCTATTTGTCCATGAATTCAGTGCATTCATAACTCTTTGTAGCAACTTGGAGGCCACTGTTGCATACTCCTCTGTGCACCACATTACCAAGTCATCTGCATACACCAAAATAGATAAAGTGCTCGATCTCTTCCACTGGTTTATTTTTCCATGTATATTCTGTCGTCTGTTGGAATTAAGCTTTTCATGACTTTAGTCTTTTCATGATTGATCTCAAGCCCAATTGTGCTGGCCATTGATGATAGTTCATTTGTGTTTTCCTGCATCGTTTTTATCTGACTGCTGATGAGGACTATGTCATCAGCAAAGTCGAGGTCCTCCAAATGGTCTCCTTATATCCATTCAATGCCTTTGTTACCAGTGCAGCATTTGTTCATTATGAAGTCCATAACAATTCCAAGTAACAAGGGCGATAAAATACATCCTTGTTTAACCCCAGTTTCTATTGGAAAACATTCGCTCAGTCCTTCCTCTGTATGAACTGCACATGTGTATGCATCATACATGTCTTTGATAATATTTATGATTTTTGATGATAAGCCATATTGCCTCAGAATTTCCCACAAAGAATCTCTATGAATACTGTCGAATGCTTTTTTGAAGTCAATGAAGTTAAGTACAAAAGGTTTTTGCTTTTCAATGTGTTCCTCCAATATAAGTCATAGAGTGAAAATGTGGTCAAGGCAGCCTCTCCCTTTTCTAAACCCAGCCTGTTCTTCACGCATTACTGTATCTATTGAATCCTTTATTCTATTCATGATGATTTTGCAGAATAACTTTGAGGCAACTGACAAAAGTGTCACGCCTCTCCAGTTGTTACAATCTCTAAGATTGCCCTTTTTTTAATCTTAACAAGGATTCCTTTTTTTCAACTTATGAGGCATATTCTCTGCTTTCTAAATGATGTTGAACATTTTCTGGAGGTGTATTAAATTATGGCTATCAATTGCCTTAAGGATCTCAGATGTTAATTTATCCTCACCAGCAGCCTTGTTGTTGGCCATACGCTTTAAGGAGGTCTCAATTTCGCTCAAGGTGAAGTCATCTAAATTTATATCTAATTCTGCTGCTGGTGTTTCAGTGTCAAAATCTGTTAAATTGTGGGGTAGTGGACGGTTACAAATTACAAACTCAAAATACAAATTCTTGAAATTCAACAGTTTGCCATGGACAAACATTTCCCCCTCCCTATGCCTTCAAAATTATTGCTTCTGGTGACCCCTAAGTGTTGGATTTGTTTCCTTTGATGTAGGATTTTTTTTTTTTCAAACACCATGTGTGCTTTGTAAAAATTAAGAAGGTGTAAAAACGGCTGTTTTTTTTGTTGATAAATTCGGCCAATTTTCAAGAAATTTTTTTTCTATTTTTTTTTTATTATTATGACGGGGATATCTCTTTGGCTGTCGGCGAGACATGAAACAAACCTTTGTAACACGGGATAGGCAGTGAATGTTGCTAAGAGGAAATTGAACATATGACTGGATTTACAGCTGACATGTTAATAGACAATGTAACACCTCCAGTAGCCACAGCGCCATGTTGTCAAATTTCAGGCCATCAATCGAACTTAAGCCAGGAAATGATTGCTGTGTCCGATTCCACCTTGTCTCTTCTTGGGTAAACACAAACCCGTGTAGCAAAAATTTAAAGAAAATCTTATTTCCTGACCTCCATTAGTGTTTGTAATTTTTACGAAGGTTTCATATCGAAACATGACTCCCACTGATAGGTCTTGTAATCTGTGTTTAAAGTGTTGTATTCAGAGCAGCTACAAAGGAATTTAGTTCCTTTCAGCAACTTATGGTTAAAAAGATCTGCCTATCAAATTACCCCCCCCCCCCCCCACCACCAAAATAAAAAAAGCTGTACTGTACTTTATTTATTTTTTTACAGCTCAGTCAAGAATGAAAAGAAAATTGTTACAAGTAACTGAGAAGTCATTTTACATTAATAATAATAAGAATCACATGAACAAGCAATTTGCCCAATACTTTGTTAGCTCTTTTTGCAAATTATTATTTGTTTTTATTATTATTCCTAGTTGCTTGGACATCTCCTTCTGGTTGCAAAAAAAACAGCAGAGAAGTTAGGGCTTCAAAATGGATACAGAGTAGGTAGGTGGGATTTGAACATGTGGAGTTTGTGAGTGTTAATTGATCATATTTACTTGAGTTAGTTAATGAGACTTGGTTTCCTGGAGTTTGTGAGTGTTAATTGATCATATTTACTTGAGTTAGTTAATGAGACTTGGTTTCCTGGAGTTTGTGAGTGTTAATTGATCATATTTACTTGAGTTAGTTAACGAGACTTGGTTTCCTGGAGTTTGTGAGTGTTAATTGATCATATTTACTTGAGTTAGTTAATGAGACTTGGTTTCCTGGAGTTTGTGAGTGTTAATTGATCATATTTACTTGAGTTAGTTAATGAGACTTGGTTTCCTGGAATTTGTGAGTGTTAATTGATCATATTTACTTGAATTAGTTAATGAGACTTGGTTTCCTTGAATTTGTGAGTGTTAATTGATTATATTTACTTGAATTAGTTAATGAGACTTGGTTTCCTGGAATTTGTGTGTGAGACTTGGAAATGTTTATTAGAATTGTGTGAATATGAATTTATTATATTTACTTTAATTTGTGAATGAATTGAAAGTGTTTTGCTAAAATGTGTGATTCATTGAAACTGATTCATTTGTAATATTTATTGGAATTAGTAAGAGTAATTTAGTAATCTTTCGGGGACTTGTTGGTCTTGAGGCGAGACGTCAGTCTCGAGACAGAGTGGTTGTGAATTCAAATCCTGGCTGTAACAGTTGGGATTTTTATTTGTGATTTCTCTCTGCGGCAACCACCCCTGCTCTCAGTGGTGAGACCTGGCTTGAAACATCAATTACTCAGCAACAGAATAAATATGAATACCTCCGATCGCGAATATGAAGTTATCTGTTTGTGCTGCGAGGAACCCCTGTGTACATGGCTACCAGGAAGAAAATGGATTAATATGCAAAATACAGTTCCTAGTCTCTAGGTACTTCACCAGAGGTGAAAGCTGGCTAACGTAAAAAAATGGATAATGTTTATGGAATTAGTAAGATTTGATGTTTTCTGAATGTGATTACATGTGATTGGAAAATGTTTATTGAAATCAGACAATATTATCTACCTTAAGAAAGCCTGAATTACATCTTGACATGAAATGAAAATGTTTTTTAAAAAAAGAGAGAGAGCGATTAAAACAAAATTAAACAATGCATTAAATAAAGTAAAGATTCCCTGCACACCTTGTTAGGTATATGGGGAATATGGTGCTAGTGGCCAAATTTTTCCATGACCACAGCACTTTGTTGGGTGATGTGGTTGATATCATGCCAAGCCACTTTTACATCTCAGAAGAATCTCTGGTACCCAAGTTTAGAGGCTGGGTGAACCCTGGAGCCTTGTCGGTCTGAAAAAAAAATCTGCCGCTTTTGGGGATCAAACCTGGATTCTTCTGATCAGGAAGTGAGCACACTAGCTACTCAGCCACCAAAGCCCCCCACAATGCATACTGTAAAGAAATGAGTAAATTCTGTGACCTAAAAGTAAAGCAAAGATAAAACAAATAAGCTGAAATAGTTTAATAAACTATTTATAAGCAAAGAAATATTGGTAATGTCCTTAAGTAATCCAAATATTATTGTCACTATTTTGTACTCTATATTTGCAGTGATCAATAATGGTCCAGACGGATCACAGTCAGTTTATCATCTTCATGTTCATGTTCTCGGAGGTCGACAGTTGGGATGGCCACCTGGCTAACTACTTTGTTATAAATATATCCCTGTTATCTTTAGTGAAGAGTTATTTTTGTTATTAACATAAATTTATTACAAGCTTTATTTAATATGTATAGTGAGATTATTTTAAGAGGCATGCCTGGAACAACAATTAGGGGTCATAATTTAAATAATCTAAGGTATGCTGATGATACAGTCTTAATCGCTAAGGGTCAAAATGAGTTAAAAGAATTGTTACACTATAGTGAGGGAAAGCAAAGATAAAGGATTCAGCCTTAATGGCAAAAAGACAGAAGTAATGGTGTCAACAAAAATAAAGATATCACTGCAATGCACAATAAAGACAAGTGGAACAATATTAAAACAGGTAAATGAATTTAAATATTTGGGAAATTTGTTAACCTGAGATGGTAGATGTACAAAAGAGGTGAGATGCAGAATGGCTCAGGCAAAAGCAGCTTTCCAAAACTTGAGGATGATACTGTGCAATCCATTTTTGACTACAAACAAGAAAAAGAGTTTTTAAATGTTATATAGAGCCAGTCTTAACATATGGATGTGAATCATGGACAATAGGACAACAGACAAGAAAATCACTGGGAGCAGTAGGAATGTGGTTTTACAGAAGAATGTTAAGAATATCATGGACAGCTGAGAAGAGTAATGAAAATGTTCTGAAAGAGGCCAAAGCAATGAGAGAGAGCTAATTTCCAATATTAGGAAGAAACAATCATCATTTTTTGGCCATGTAATGAGAAGGGAATAGCTGGAATATATTGTGACAACTGGAAAAATTGAGGGACAAAGAGCTAGAGGGCAGCAAAGATAAAAGACACCAGACAGCTTAAGAGAATGGCTTGGCAGAAGGTCAACAACAGAAATGATAAATATCTGTCAAGATCAAAAGTTGTGGAGAGACATGGTCACCTATGCCAGCAGGCATAGTACTTGATGATTACAAGCTTGATGTATGAGAAATTTTGCATTCAGTAGTTAGTTATTTAATCAGAAAATATTTTACATAAATCATGATTTTAATATGCAGAAACGGACAAGGAACTAATGTTTGGGATTGATATAAGTGGTTGAAAAAAACAAAAATGATTTGAAGGATTGAAATGTTTGCAAGACTGAATTGAATGTTTGGTTGAGAAATTGACCTTTAAAGGAGGTAATGATCTTTGTCCCTGCAGTCAGTCTCCAGAAATTGGAGAACACATAACTGCAGCCTGTACAGTTCAGTGCAAGAGAAATGTTGCAGACTGAGGTGGCTCTGAATAACAAGAGTCTGAGAGGAGCTGTGGACAACAGTAAGATAGAGTGCTGGAAATTGTTGTCTGGAAACATAAACTAAACACAATGGAGATGACGCAAATAATTTGTGTTGCAAAGCGTGACATGTGTGATTGTTCCATGTTATTGATCTAATATCAAGACTGACTGTATTTGTACAATTCTGTATTAAAGTTTGGTATGTGATCAACTTTATACTATTTTTGGCCATTTGTTCAACTTTGTATTTATCATCATCATCATATGCCATTGCTAAAGTCAAGATGATGATCTACTTACTACATCTGCGCCGGTAAAACAATGTTGTACACTGGCAATATTTCATTTTCGACAAATCAAGTGTTGTGAATGCGACCTTCCATCGTCTAGGCTTGTTCTGCGCTTAACGTCACATTGGTGCTGTTCATGACCGTTGTTGGATTTGCTTGACACAAATTATTTATATGTTCTCATTAATGTGAACTGCTTTGTCAGCCACAGTTTTATCTCTTTAAGGAATTTGCACCGTGTTCTGTTCATCATAGGCTACATTCACTAAAGTAATCAAGAATCTAAAGGGCGCGTCATTGCTGTGCTTGCGACATTGTTATGTGTGCTACGTCATCGTAATGGCTCATCATAAATCCCTAGACCGGCTGTACGCTAATCTTGCGGTCTGTTGTTTGATGTATGACGGGGATAATCTGACGACTGTGTGTTTATATGTTTGAAATTGGAGTCAACAATGATGGCCTAACATCATCAAGCGCTATACATTTTTAAAGAAATATGACGATCATCACTTTTGGGAGGACGTGAACTTCTGGTATATGGTGGATAGGCGGCAGGAACCATTGCAGGCTATGCATGAAAAATGTTCCTTGTTGCAGTTTCCTCATATTCCAAGTCCATGTGGTACTGGTTGGTCTCGAGGCAAGATGCCGGCCTTGGGACAGAGAGGTTGTGGGTTTAAATCTCGGCTACACCGGTTGGGATTTTTATTTATGATTTCTCTCTGCGACAACCACCCCTGGTCTCAGCAGCAAGGATAGATTAACACGCAAAATTCAGTTCCTAGTCTCTAGGGACTTTGTCAGAGTTGGAAGCTGGCGAACGCAACAACAACAACAATGTGTCATACTGGTTGGCATAGGCGATCATGTCCTTCTACAATCTTCTATCTACAGTGCATCATATCAGTTCTGTTGTTGACTGTTTTCCATGCAATGACACCAAGCTATCCAGTATTTTCTCTCTTTGTCGTCCGCAATTTCTCTCTCCTTTTATTTTGCCACATTGTAACCAAGTATTCCAACTTTCCTCTTCTCATGATGTGCCCGAAAAAATGTGTTTATTGTTTCTTTCTGATGATTTTTAGGATCTCCCTTTTTGTGTTGGCCTCATTGGTCTTTTTAACTGTCGAGGGAACTTTCAACATTCTTCTGATAAATCCCATCTCTGTGGCCTGTAATTGTTTTTTTCATTTGTTTGTCTACTGTCCATGATTCATTTCCATAGGTCAGAATTGGTTCTATTTAGCACCGATGAACTCTCTTTCTCACTTCTATTGACATAGATTTGTTGCATACGATATTTTTCATTTTCTGAAATGCTATTTTGGCCTGAGCTATTCTGCCTTTTATTTCTGTGGTGCATCTTCCATTTGATGTTATTATTGTGCCTAAGTATCTGACTTGTCCTGTTTATTTTTATGCAGCATGATGGTGATGATTGTTTCTTTGATATGATCATTACTTCTGTTTTCGTACTATTCAGACTGAAACCTTTTTTGTTGCTTTACCTCTATAGCTCTTTATATCAATGTTGTTAAGATGTATATTGCATTATTGATGCCCTTTCCTTCCACAAATCCACATTGTTTCTCACTTAATTCTGTTTTTATTTTGTTCCGTACACGTCTCATGATGATTCTTAGTAATATTTTAGTCATATGGCTCATGAGACTAACAGTGTGATGGTCTTCACAATCAGTGGCGCCTGACTTCTTCGGTATGGCTACAAAGATAGATTTTAGCAGATCTTTGGGTATGTGTCCAGTGTTATATATGTCTTTGAGTAGTTTTGTTATGACTTGCACTGACATATCATAACCTCACTTAATAGTAAAACATCTACTGACTTATACTGTAGTATGATAGCAATAGATATATCATAAACCACACTAATAGTAAAACTTTGTACTCAGTTATACTGTAGCATGGTAGACTTATCATAAACCTCACTTAACAGTAAAACATCTACTGAGTTATACTGTAGCATGATAGACTTATCATATACCTCACTTAATAGTAAAACATCTACTGAGTTATACTGTAGCATTATGTCAGCAATAATAGGTCGTGGGAGAGACCTTCAGACTAGCCTCAGACCTATCAATCTCAATAAAATTAAAAGTGTGTTCTCAACTCTTCCAATCTGTATAACCCAGTGCAATAGTAACACTGTTCAACAGAGATAGCACTGAGGAAACTCATCTGCACTGGAAAAAATGTATACCACAATGCTGTATACCACTTAATATGGCATAAGTGTCAGTCACACTATAACAGAAGAATGAAGAGGAAATACAAGGTATCTCTCCTGCTGCAGATCCCAGCATTTCCTCAATAATTATTATCCCAGAATTGGATGAAAATGGTATTCTCTTGCATTATAGGTTATGATGTAATCACATTTCTTACAAAATGAGGTAATTCCACTTCAAATTTCTTTGCAGCACCTTCATTAGTGGTAAAACCATTAAAGAAATTCTGGGTTTCATAGCGAGTGAGACACCCCATATAAGCACAAATTAGTGCCACGGACTTCTGGTCAATATGGTGGATAGGTGGCAGGAGTCATTAAGGCTTGGTCTGAAAAATGTTCCTTGTTGCAGTTTTCTCATATTCCAAGTCCGGCTTACTGCATGGGCTACTGAGTTTAATGCTCATGCACACTGTGAACTGTGTTTTTCATCTGGATCGTGTTTCAATATTCCGATTGCTTATGATGATATCATATGACGAAGGATAGTTCAGCTGTGTTCACTTTTGATGCCGCTTAGCCTTATGTCTATTGGCATGTGCTGTAGCTGCTATGATGGGGACTGCAGCTGCCTTTCTTTCTTTTGATTCTTCAAATTGGATGTGTTTTAATTCAGATGATTCCACTGGCATGGGCGATTGAGCAATTATGGATTTTAATTTGTTTGCAGTGAAACCGAGGCTTCAACTAACCATATTGCCATGGTACAAGTCGATGTATAAAATAACAAGTGAACTCCAGTTAGCCAAAATACAGTTTATTCTGGACATCATAAGAATAAAGAACACAACCATCAATGTTCAAATAAATGAATACATCAATTGCAATAATAAAATATTTATGTTCAATAACAACTTTAGGAATACTTTGTTTATATCTTACCACTGATCATAAGTTTGACTCCAGTTTTCTTATAGTGCATAGAAAAGTTCTGAAAATAAATCTGTCATTACTAATTCTTTTTTCAGGCAACAGGCATTGTCAATAAGGTAAACAGTTACAGCCCGCTTTAGATCCTCCATACAGTCTCCATTTTAGAATCTTCCATAGGTCAGAATTGGTTCTACATAGCATCGATGAACTCTCTTTCTCATTTCTATTGACATAGATTTGTTGCATAAGATATTTCTCATTTTCTAAAATGCTATTTTGGCCTGAGCTGTTCTGCTTTTTATTTCTGTGGTGCATCTTCCATCTGATGTTGTTATTGTGCCCAAGTATTTGATGTGTTGCACTTGCTTCAGACTTGTCTTGTTTATTTTTATGCTGCATGATGGTAATGATTGTTTCTTCGATATGACAATTACTTCTCTTTTCTTACTATTCAGAGACCTTTCTTGTTGCTTTCTTTTACTATTATGTCTATCATTTCTTGTAGTTTATTCTGTCTCTGCTATTAAGACTGTGTCATCCACATATCGCAAATTATTTATGTTGTGACCGTTAACTTCAATTCCTTTTTTGTCTACTATTGATCTCATAATATTTTTGCTGTAAAGTGAAAACAAATCCGGTGACAGAACACAGCCTTGTCTGACTCCTTGTTTTATATATTGGAATTGTCCTGTTTGGTTGCTAATTCATATAGCTGCTGTTTGTTGCCAGCACATGTTTTTTATGATTCGCAGATCCTTCCCATCAATGTTTAATTTCTCCAGCATATTGATTATTTCCACATGCTTTACTTTGTCAAATGCTTTTGTGTAGCCTGTAAAGCACATATATAGATCTTTCTTTACCTCTATAGATCTTTCTATCAATGTTCTTAAGATGTATATTGCATTATTGGTGCCCTTTCCTTCCACAAATTCACATTGTTCCTCACTTATGGGAGATATACTGGCTCTTAAAAACCTAAGATTTAGTTACTATAGCTATTCATTTTCCTTGTTTTATAATCTGTAAAAACTTATTAATTTTATTCTATATTCCTTGCCTACTTTGGCTGTCTTCTTTGAGATCCAGCTGAAAGGTTGTAACTTCTTTAATCCCCAAACTATTCTTTCCTCATAGGTTACTTTCAAGCTCCGATTTAATGCTAGACCATATTTTTTAAACTGGTTTTTCTATTTCCACACACTCACTCTATCCCTTTCCTCAATCATCGTCACAATGAATTATTGTATAATTAAACTGAAGTAAGACAACACTGAAAAATAAAAGTAGTTTTCACAACTTTTTAAATTGCAATTATGGTCTGTAATGTAATTTAGAACATAGTCTAAGATTGAAGGATCATACCTTACTGCAAAGGTGGCGAAAACCCTAAGGCTATAATCTTGTCCCATTCACTTCTTAAGGCTTATGTTTGTTATTGTTTTTGGCTGTGTAATACAAAATATAGTAGCATCCATTCAAGAAGTTTTGTACAAATTGATGACAACAATTAGATGCATGATAAATGGAGAGGCAGCCATATAATATTTTATTCTGTAGTGATGTGAAACACTGAATGAAAAGAATTCTAACAAAAGAGGCAATGTTGGCAGGCATAGACTCACTCTCTATAATTGAACAACTTGCCCAGAAAGGAGACTCTACAAGTCCTATGTGCCATCTATCAGCACTGGAAGGATCAAGAAATGATGTGAAATGATTTAATGCTATTGTATGAGCGTAGGGTGAGAATAGACAACAAGAGAATTTCAAAGCAAGCCTTCAAATAGGAACCAGAAGGTAAAAAAAAAAAAAGAGGTCACTTAGAGAAACACAAAAAACACTGAGATGAAAGCCAACAACGGCAGATATCAGCTCCCTCGCCAAAACTGATCAACACACACAGAACAGGGATGTATGTTGAGATGCAATGTGGGACCTGTGCAACGTCTGACATTTGATACTCAGTGTTGATCTTGAAGAATACAGGCTCTGGAAATTAGATATTCTTCTACCTTTTTAGCTCCCAGTGGAGCATAGGTCTTCAACAAACACTTTCCAAGTCATTCTGTCTTTTGCCATTCTTTTAAGATCATTCCATGTCTTCCCCATCATCTTCATCTCTGCTTCCATCTGTCTTCTCCAAGAATTCCTTGGTCTTCCTCTTTGTCTTTTCCCCTGGGGATTCCAAAAAAGGGCCTGTTGTGTAATACTCTCAGTTGGCTTCCGTAGTGTGTGTCCTATCCAGCGCCATCGTCTTCGCTGTATCTCTTTATCCACTGGTGTTTGACTGGTACCTTTCCATAATTCTATGTTAGTGATTTTGTCCTGCCATATCCATCCTTTTATTCTGCGTAAGCACCCATTAATGAAAGTCTGTATCTTCATGACTGTCAATTTTATTGTTCTCCATGTTTCACAGCCATATAATAAGACTGCCTTAACATTTGATTTGAAAATTTGTATTGTTGTATTTAACCTAATTTCTTTGGATTTCCATATGTTTCCCAGTGCAATGAAAGCTCCTCTTGCTTTTGATATCCTTATTTTGGTATCATTTTCTGTTCCTCCCTCCTTATCTGTATTACTGCCCAGATATATGCAAGATTGTACATCTAACAGAGGTATTTCTCCTAGTTTTATTTGGTTATTGCCAACTGTATTAATTCTCATAATGTTGGTCTTATCTCTATTAATCTTCAGTCCTAGCTGTTGTGATCTCTCATCAAGTATGCTCATTTTATCCTGCATCTGTTGATGGCTGTGTGATAGGAGAGCTATGTCATCAGCAAAGTCTAAATCATCAAGTTGCTTGGTCAGTGACCAATGGATTCCATTTCTGTTGTTTTGAGTTATTTTCATAATCCAATCTATGGCCAGTAGAAAGAGAAATGGAGACAGAAGGCATCCCTGCCTTACTACTCCTGTTCTTATTTCAAATGCTTCTGTAAGCTGTCCTTCATGCACCACACTACATTTCGTTCCTTCATACATTGTTTTTATCAGGTTAATAAACTTTATGGGAATTCCGTAATGACTCAGCAACTTCCAAAGCATTCTTCTCTCTAAACTATCAAATGCCTTTTCGTAATCTATGAATCCAATATAAAGTGGGGATTTTAGTTCTAAACTTTGTTCAACTATTATATGTAGAGTAGTTATTTGATCAGCACATGATCTGTTCTTCCTAAAACCTGCTTGTTCATCTCTCAAATGTTTCTCTATGGCCTCTTTTAGCCTCTCCAGAATGATTCTGCTTAATATTTTTCCTGGCACTGATAGTAGCATAATTCCCCTATAATTTGTGCACTCCTGTAAACTTCCTTTCTTTGGTAGTTTGATCATATAACCTTCTTTCCAGTCTTTAGGTATTTCTTCCCTCTCCCAAATTTTATCTAATAGATTATGTAACATCTTGGTAGAGGTATTAATATCTACTTTGATGACTTCCGAAGGAATTTCATCTGGTCCTGTGGCTTTACCATTTTTTAATAGTTTGATGGCTTTAATTATTTCTTCTTTGCTTGGTTTTCCACAGTTAACGTGTAACTCTTCTTCTGCTGGTAGTATATCTGGAGAATTATTTGAGCTGGGTCTATTCAAAAGTTCTTCAAAGTGCTCTTTCCATCTCTCCATTTGTTCCCTTATATTACTAAGCAGATTTCCTTTCCTATCTTTAATAAAGGCATTGATCTGTTTGTATTTTCCACTTAATTTCTTTGTGCTGTTGTACATTTCTTTCATATTCCCTTTATTTGCTGCTTCTTCTGCCTCTTTTGCTAGTTCATCTATATATTTCCTCTTATTCCTTTTAATGCATCTTCTCACTTCTTTGTTCACCTCTGTGTAAGCTTCCTGTGTCTTGGCTTTATTAAATTAAATAGTAATCACTAACTAAATTAGATAGTACTGAAATATTTTGTGCATATCTCATATAGAGCATATCACCAATGAAGATATAAGTAAAAGTAAAGTACCCCCGTCACGCCAAGTGGCGTATAGGGAATATGGTGTTAGTGACCATACATTTTACAGACCTTCGGCACATGATTTTTTGGGGTAATGTGGTCGGTATTATGCCCGTGCCGCTTTACTTTCCCAGAAAAAAATCTGGTACCCATTAAAGGCTGGGTGAACCGGAAGCCGTTGGTTGGGATAGAACCCTACCTCTTGTCCTTTGTAGTTCAGTTCACTAACCACTGAGCTATCGCAGTTCCCAATGAATAAGTGCTCAACAAAATTCAACTATCCTCAGAACCAATTAAAAATTTGCTGTTAAAGGTCAAATTAAAATTGAAATAGTAGTAACATGATACAAGATCTACATGTTTTACTAAGACCATTCCACAGGGTACGCAGCACCAGTCAAAAGAAAACAAGGCAGACAAAGGAAGAGGTGGGAAGAATAAACTGGTCTGACCCTCATCACCATACAGGAAGGAGCTCATAATCATGAAGGACATAAGAGACTATGTCGACTGCCAGTTATGGGACTAATGATGAGGATGAAACTAAACAAAATTGAAAGAAAAACACGATTGCTTCGCACCAAAGAGAAATGAAAGACCTGGAATGTAACATATACTGAAAGTTAAATTACTTGCAGTACCTCCAAAGACGGAGTTATCTGCCTGTGTGGCGAGGGACCCATGTGCATACGGTCACCAGGGAAAAATGGATTAACATGCAAAATTCAGTTACTAGTCTCCAGGGACTTCGCCAGAGTTGGAAAAAAAAACTGTACTTTCAGTAACATAAATATAATAACCAGAACATCTAGAAATAGAACATCTTCCTAAATCTCATACAATTAATGTTATCAATTGTCACAGTGTGCTCTAACAATTGTATTTCTTCAGATTGCATAAATATGAACTATTTCCTGTGGTTTAATAAACAAAATTCAAGACAAGTGACAAATATATGTATGTACACAAATTACAATACAATTATAAAAACAATATAAAATATATACAGCACAAATTTAAAAAAAAAGGGCAAGAAATTTAAGAAAAATTCGCAGCAATAATACTGAACACACAGGGAGAAACTGGTAGTTATATCAGCCATGAAAACAAAGGTACTCTTTATGAATTTATCTAAGTAAAAAGCAAACAAAATTGAAGAAGAATGAAATCTATTCAATGACCAACATCATAAGAGAAGTATGCAGGTTAGCATGGAAGAACAAGACAAGAAGGAAAAGAACATAGAATAAAGTAAAATTTGCAGTTAGAGAAAAAAACATAACTATAAAGTTGGCACTGAAAGTAAACAAGAATGTGATGATGATGTTATTGGACAGGCCAGGCAAAACACAAAACAGAGTAATCATAGATGCTGAAATACAATTATTTAGAGAATTTGGTCATAGACTAAGCAATGACAAGAGCAACTTGAAACTTTTAGAAATAGACAAAATCTAAGGACCATAAGAAAAATAGTAGGAACAAAACCCTGCCAAGAATATATAGAACAACAACAACTTAAATGGTTTGGCACCTGGTCAGAATTAATCCTTATCAATCACAATCAAGGGCGTTCTTCTCGAGAATGCATGGAAAAAGACCAAGAGGAAGGCCCAGAAGAAGATGGATAGATGCAGTGACAGAGACATGTAACAACAAAGGAAAATCACTAATTCAGACAATTCGAGCAGCTCAAGAACGACAAATGATATAAACCACGACACCTTTTAGGTATCAGTGAGAAGAGAAAAGAAGAAGAAGACAAAATCTAATTGACAAAATCTATCAGAAATAGAGATTTCTGCTATTAAGTGTGGCCTGGCCTGATACAGACATCACCCAAGAATGTGCTGGTTCACCTACAACAGTGTGGTCCTACCTCTTGTTACCCGGAGGGCCAAACATAATAACCTGCAATGGGTTATGGCCCATCACATGTATATTTATATAAAATATATAAAACAAACTCAGTGAAACTTCTCATTTGCAGATGACCAGAAGTTAGTAACAAACACACATTCATATACAAACTACTGCACTTCAATGAACAGAATAAAACTTGCAAATATATAATGATGAGAATTAATACAGAAAAAAATATGTCATGAACATAAGCAAATGTGAAACATAATTAACAATCTACATGAAAAACGAGTGCACAACAACATTGCATATATCAAAGCACAAGATCATTGCCAATATCAAAGCACAAGAATCCAGCATGGAATGTCATAAGTGACACAGCCAGAAAAATCTATGAGGCATGTAAAGGTTGTTGAAATTATACTCAATTGAAAATGGTAGGTCAGTTCGAAAAGGAAGAAAAGATGTTTAACAAGTCATAATTATTCTCAGCAATGAATTGGGCTCATCATAAGCAAGTATCGGGCCTGCTGGCGTAGGTGATCATGTCTCACCACAACCTTCGATCTCGACAGTTATTTATCATTTCTGTTGTTGACCTTCTGCCAGGCCATTCTCTTAAGCTGTCTGTTATTATTTCTCTTTGCTTCCCTCTATCTCTTCGTCCCTCAATTTTTCCAGTTGTTACAATATATTCCAGTTATTCTCTTCTCATTACATGGCCAAAAAATGATGATTGTTTCTTCCTAATATTGGAAATTAGCTCTCTTTTTGCTTTGACCTCTCTCAGAACATCTTCATTTCTCTTCTTAGCTGTCCATGGTATTCTCAACATTCTTCTGTAAAGCCACATTTCTACAGACTCCAGTGATTTTCTTGTAAGTCAGTCCGAAAAGGAAGAAAAAATATTTTAAAAGTCATAATTGTTCTCAGCAATGAATTGGGCTACCAAGGATAAAAGATGAAGCTCAACCCCGATCAATGGCAAAAATGGATACCTCATTTTTCAGGGAAATTGGGATTGCCTGGCAAGACACTGACTACAGCACCCATAAAATGTGCTGTTGAGAATTGAAAAATCTGGACACAAACACTATACTTCTCACACATCCCTTTACTTTATTTTTCTTTTTTAAGAATCTTAGCTGGCAGTACTAAGATTGAAGAAACAGACATACGGACGTTGAAATGAAACAGTTAATAGAAGATTGTTCTGAAGAAGGTGACACACTAGGTTTGGGCTGCAAGACAAGAATCAATTAATAATACAAATTATAAGACATTCAAACAAATAAAAGTTACATATTTACTGATAAGTAATTTTTGTGTGTGTAAATAAATATACCAGAATATTGTATGTATTGTAAATAAAATTGCTTAAAATTTGTGGATTTTTTGGAACAATTAAACAGAATATTGACAATAACATAATGGGGAAAGATGACATAATGAAGAAAAAAATATATATTGAGGATGTAATTGTAACATGAGACCCTGATGATAAGATAATCTGTAGCAATGTATCCATAATAAATTATAATAAATTATAGACGAGTTAACCTACAATTATAGTAAATTCTAGACTAGTTAATCTACAATTATAGTAAATTCTAGACTAGTTAATCTATAATAAATGTAAATAAACTCTAGATTAGCTTACAATGATTATAGAATTCAGTTTTGTGTTTTCTCATTAACTTTTTATAATCTATTGACAGAGAATTGCACTGTGTTTTTGAACTTGTGGTTCACTGAAATGACTTCTACACACATTTATGAGGTTTTTGCTCCTCAACTGAGCACATGACCTCTTCAACTTCAATGTTAGGCTGCTGTTATCACTGTGTGTATTTCCTTTTGTTTACACCTACTGAACAGTGTCTGATTGCCAATTTTATTTAACTAAAGCATTTAATTCTTCAT
The DNA here is from genome assembly GCA_032433765.1 of Megaustenia siamemsis. NCBI lineage: Eukaryota > Metazoa > Mollusca > Gastropoda > Stylommatophora > Ariophantidae > Megaustenia > Megaustenia siamemsis. The sequence goes on from JAVIAB010000107.1 coordinate 31,023,158, forward strand.
GTTTCACTTTAATATTATTCTTTGAGGCTGCATGGTCTAAGAGGTAAGACATCTGCCCTTGGACAAGAAGGTCCCAGGTAAAAATCAGGAAAGGGTTAAGGCATAAAAATGTGAAGCTGCAGTAAAGCTAAATATAAGGAAAAATAAAAAAATAAAAAATGGTATATAAGAAGCTTTACGTGACAAGTGGACGACACAGACTAAACAACGTTTCGGCTCAATAGGCCTTCATCAGGAACAAACAAAAAACACACACACACAAAACTGATAACGAAACAACCAAAACAAAAACAATCGAAATGTGTTAAAGAAAACAACAAAAATAAATAAAACTATCCTGTAAAATCCAAAATAAAATCGTAACCAAGTGCGGCTGTCGTGAACGTCGAAAATCGTGCCAAAAAGTGCGTAAATGTAAACAGAACCAGAGGAGTTAACACAGGGGTCAGTGTGCAAACACAAAGTAGAAAGAATCGAATAGTACACTGACAGGTGTAAAAAGACGCTAAGAGTGAGATGTCTGAGAGTGGGGTACAATAAAAATAAATGAGGGGTAAGAAGCACAGAAAAAAAAGGTATAGAGGAGAAAACCGAAGTGTCTCATAAGGGACTAGAGGAGAAGAACTATAAAAAGCATGGCATAGTAAGTAGACCAAAGAACCTAAATATGTGTAGTAGAGAAGGCTATGCAAAAGGGAAGGAGCAACCAAAAAGAACTCATACGCATAGTTTCTTTTTGGTTGGCCAACTGAGAGTATTACACAACAGGTCCTTTTTTGGAATCCCCAGAGGAAAAGACAAAGAGGAAGACCAAGGAATTCTTGGAGAAGACAGATGGAAGCAGAGATGAAGATGATGGGAAGACATGGAATGATCTTAAAAGAATGGCAAGAAACAGAAAGACTTGGAAAGTGTTTGTTGAAGACCTATGCTCCACAGGGAGCTGAAAGGTAGAAGAAGAAGAAGAAGACTTGCAGAACAGGACTTTAAATATTAGGACTAAAAAAAGACTGAAGCACCAGCATTCTCATTTAATTATTAACATGTAATATTATAGACTAGTAATCTTTATGTTAATAGCAACAATTCTTTAACCCTAGATTACAATGCCTACCTGTAAGGTCACATTGTCATGATACTGTTGTAAAAATTACTAGCACTTTAATTGTTACATTTGGAGTTCAGAAAGTAAGATTTTCTTTTAAATTTTGCTAGGCAGCTGTGTTTAGCCAAGCAGAGATAGATGCTTTAATCATTTCTTAGCTTACATTAGATTTATGGCCTGAAAGTCGACCACATCACGCCATAACTACCGTAGGCGTTATATTGTTTATTCACATGGCAGCCGCCAGTCCGACATCCCAGCCATTTGTTCAGCTTTTTCTAAGCCTTGTTTGCTGTCTATCCCTTGTTACAAAGATTTGTTTGTCTTGCTGATGGCTGAGGAGATTTTCCACATCATAAGAAAAACAAATAAAAAAATTACTTGAAAAATTACCAAAAGAAAAAAAAAAAACAGCCTCTTTTGTAAGAGAGTGTAGTACTTTTAATGGTGCACAAGTTTGTGTCTGATCCAACATAAAGAAACAAGTCCAATACTCAGAGGTCACTGGAAGTAACAATTAGGAAGGTACAAGGAGGAAGGAGATGTTTGTCCACAGCAAACTGTCAAATTTTGAATAATTTGTATTTTAATGTTGTCATTTTTATGACAGTATTGTAATGTTGGGCTAATTTATTTTACCTTCCTCTACCTGTTATCTTTCAGTTTTGCAGGGAAAATAATATACTTTACAGGTCAATTATCTGTAGTGTGTCTCCAGCATTGTACTCATCGTAATGTTGACCAGTTGATTAATTTATCATTTTCTAGGTCTAAGTTTTCTCATCTTCATGCTTTTAGGAGAGTGGGTGGCCAAATCGACAGATTTTTGAGCTTCAAACCAGGAGAACATGGGTTCAAATTCTGGTAGAGTTAAAAGTTTTTCTATTGAGTGGGGTGGGGGTAAATAACTCAGACCTGAACGCCTCATAGTGGCTGCACTGAGCAAGCCGCCTTTATTCTCCAGCCCTGTAAGTCTCCCCCCAGTAATTGGAAAATGCCATACAGGTAGTTTTTTTTAGGGGGAGAAAAAAATTATAAGAAATCACATAATATCAAAATTAATATGTAAGACTTTAAAAAAAGTGTACAAAAAAATTCATATTTTTCAATTTTCGTTTGTAAATAATTTATCTGAAAGCATGTTAAATTTCTGTCTGACACGACTCCATTTTGGAAGTTGACAGTTCAGGTTTCTTCAACAGAGTGTTTAAAATTTATTGTTTTATGATTCTGGCTACATCCTTATTTTGGATTTAAGTACTGATAATAATGATATCATCACAGATGGGGAATTGTTAACTGAGGATGATGAAGATATTGATTCGATAAACTCAATACTCGGAGTGAGGTATGTTGACATTGTGACATATGTTCGTCTCACTTGCTTGCATGTTTTTTTTTTTGCCCTGTTAGGTTTCTGAAAGCAGCTTGTGGCATTTTTTGTGCTTTGATGGATATAACAATACTATTTAATAGTTGAAACAAAAGAAGTTAATATTTGTGTGTTGATGGATACAACACTATAACAATACTATTTAATAGTTGAAACAAAAGAAGTTAATATTTGTGTGTTCATGGATATAACAATACTATTTAATAGTTGAAACAAAAGAAGTTAATATTTGTGTGTTCATGGATATAACAATACTATTTAATAGTTGAAACAAAAGAAGTTAATGTTTGTGTTTTGATGGATACAACACTATAACAATACTATTTAATAGTTGAAACAAAAGAAGTTAATGTTTGTGTTTTGATGGATTCAACACTATAACAATACTATTTAATAGTTGAAACAAAAGAAGTTAATATTTGTGTGTTGATGGATACAACACTATAACAATACTATTTAATAGTTGAAACAAAAGAAGTTAATATTTGTGTGTTGATGGATACAACACTATTTAATAGTTGAAACAAAAGAAGTTAATATTTGTGTGTTCATGGATATAACACTATAACAATACTATTTAATAGTTGAAACAAAAGAAGTTAATATTTGTGTGTTGATGGATATAACACTATAATAATACTATTTAATAGTTGAAACAAAAGAAGTTAATATTTGTGTTTTGATGGATATAACAATACTATTTAATAGTTGAAACAAAAGAAGTGAATATTTGTGTGTTGATGGATATAACACTATAACAATACTATTTAATAGTTGAAACAAAAGAAGTTAATATTTGTGTGTTGATGGATACAACACTATAACAATACTATTTAATAGTTGAAACAAAAGAAGTTAATATTTGTGTGTTGATGGATACAACACTATAACAATATTATTTAATAGTTGAAACAAAAGAAGTTAATGTTTATGTTTTGATGGATATTACAATATTATTTAATAGCTGAAACAAAAGAAGTTAATGTTTGTGTTTTGATGGATATAACAATATTATTTAATAGCTGAAACAAAAGAAGTTAATGTTTGTGTTTTGATGGATATAACAATACTATTTAATAGCTGAAACAAAAGAAGTTAATGTTTGTGTTTTGATGGATATAACAATACTATTTAATAGCTGAAACAAAAGAAGTTAATGTTTGTGTTTTGATGGATATAACAATATTATTTAATAGTTGAAACAAAAGAAGTTAATGTTTATGTTTTGATGGATATAACAATATTATTTAATAGTTGAAACAAAAGAAGTTAATGTTTATGTTTTGATGGATATAACAATATTATTTAATAGTTGAAACAAAAGAAGTTAATGTTTATGTTTTGATGGATATAACAATATTATTTAATAGTTGAAACAAAAGAAGTTAATGTTTATGTTTTGATGGATATAACAATATTATTTAATAGTTGAAACAAAAGAAGTTAATGTTTGTGCTTCATTTAATTATTTTCTTCCCCTAGCAACAGATAAAATGGTTTGGCCATGTGACAAGGCAGAGTTATCAAAACACAACACAATAATCCTTCAATAAGCGTTGCGAGAACACCAGACCCAAGGGTCGACCACGAAAAAGATGGATCGATGGAATATTAGAAGCAATAGGAAACATAATAACAGCAGAAGTGATCAGAAGAGCAAAAGAATGAAAATTATATCTCCCATCAACGCTGAAAGTCAAATGAGGAAGGAAAGAAGAAGAAGCATCAGCTGCTATGGAAATGTTTGCAACAGTTCACTACTAAATAGGGAAGTTTATTATTTCTTTTTTTAACAACCATAATGGTAAATTAGACAATTTATAGTTGTATACATTTTTGTTTTTAGGTAGCCCTTTCTAAATCACAATTAAGAAAGATCAATACATGTGAGATGCGATGCTTGAGAAAAGTAACAAACACAAGAAGAGATAGAATACCAAATGAAACCATAAGAAAAATGGTAGGAACAAAACCCTGCCAAGAATATATAGAACAGCAACAACTTAAATGGTTTGGCCACCTGGTCAGAATGAACTCACCAATCACCATCAAGGGTGTTCTTCTCAAGAAAACATGGAAAAAGACCAAGAGGAAGACCCAGAAGAAGATGGATAGATGCAGTGACAGAGACATGTAACAACAAAGGAAAATCACTAATTCAGACAATTCGAGCAGCTCAAGAACAACAAATGATATAAACGATGACACCTTTTAGGTATCAGTGAAAAGAGAAAAGAAGAAGATACATTTTTATAAGAATTTATGTATATTTTATCCAGTAATGCTTTTGCTATCTAATAGAATACAGTTTGTAGCTTTTGTTACTAAATTACGATCAAGTTAGTAATGAATAAGTGCTTATTGATTTGTTTATCAATAGAGCTTTTAACATTCAATCACCTGTTGATGTGACTCAGAAGTTTCACTCTTATGCTGATGGACATTTAGACAGGACATCAAGGATAAACTAACAAAATGGAGAATAAAATTGTGGGTAGCAGCAGATCATAGTTGCAGTAACAGGATATACATATACTTTGAGGTATACACAAGGAAAGATTCTGCTCACTCAATTCAAAGTTTGGGGTCTGACATTGTTATGAAATTGTGTAAAAGCTTTTTCAGTCTGGTATACACAATGATAATAAAGAAAAGACGATGGTCATATGTTGGACATGTGATGAGAAGAGATAATAACCGAATAGCAAAGCAAGCCCTCATGTTGCAAACAACAGGTAAGAGGAAAAGAGGAAGACCCAGAGAGACACTGAGAAGATCATTGATGAGAAAGGCAAGAGCAGCAGGAATCGGCTCCCTCAATGAGATACAGCTGCTTGCACAGAACAGAGACAAGTGGTGAGATTTGATAAAATATCTTTAAAAGAAATGAAAACTGCTAGAATAAAAATTTAGATAAGAGAAGGAGTATCTTGGTCTACGCCCTATGGGCCGGCGATAGCTCGAAAGGTCATTAGATAGATAGATACAGAATGATTATGGATAATTATTATACTTATTATACTTATTTTCCTTTATTTATAAATTTATTAAAAGGAAAAACATTAGCTTGTGGCACCATTTTAGCAAATCATAGGGGTCTCCAGCGGAGTTAAAAAATATGTGGTACCAGGAAAGTGCAACATGTTAGATGAGATGGGTTAGCAGGGACAATATATGGATTATTCTGTGGAAGGATAATAAAACTGTTAATATGATTACCAATATGCTCAGATCATCTTTAAATTCTAAAAACATCATGCATATGTAGAACAAGATATCATAGTATCTTTGAAAAAATAAATGTTGACCTGCCAGTTACTGTCAGTGATTATAATAAGTATATGGGAGGAGAAAATAGGTCTGATCAAGTCATTTATAAATACAAATCCCTTAAGAAAACCAATAAGTGTTGGGAAATTTTATTTTATAATTTTATTTATATAGCTTGGGTTAATGCTTTTATATTACTTCAAGAACATCAAAAACAGCACCCAGAAAAACAGCTTTGGCACGGCTTAAGAAGTATTGACAGCTTCAGTTTACTAAGGAGCTCATAAAGAAACTTACTGGTATAAATAAAACTATTACTGTCCCACTGTTTGAGATTGTAAAGAAAGTCAATGACTGAGATCAGGTTGTTCCAGCTATATCTGATTTGTCACTAAATTATGTTCTCTGTTACCAAACCAAATAAATTTAAGTTAGAAGTAAAATTATATGTCAGGCATACAATAAGCATTTCTGCTTCGGCAGCAAGATAAATTATCTTCCTGCAAATATTAATATAACTGACAGCAGATGCAGATGTTTTCCTAACCAGCAGATTTCTTCATTTCACTGCATGTTTGGGCTTGTATATGAAAGTGTGAACATTTCCATAAGCGTAAGCCTGTGTATACCTTATTTAATTAACAATTATATGATATTTTATAACCTTTGTAAATATATATATAAAACACATAATATGATTTATTTCATTTCTTTTAGAATGAAACATTCTTCCTTTATATCATTTAGTGTGTTGTTGGAGATGTGTCTGTCTAACATAGGGAGAACTTTGACTATTATTTGCCCATTTTACATGCATGCATGAAAAGTGTACTACTAACTTATTGTTTTTTTTTTTTCAAATTATTTTCATTAATTTGTGTAAAAATGAATTCTGTAAATGATTGTATTAAAGACTTTCATAATAATCTCATATTTTTTTCAATCTTGGTAACTATTATGTTGTGTGTTTTTCTTTAGGTCAGTTTTTATTTTTAGCAACAAAGAAAATAGGTCACATTATCTAGCAAACAAAATTTTATAATTCCAAAAATACTAACACTAAACAAAAGCTTATCCAATCCCACTGTTCAACAATATATAATAAGCCTAGGTTCAAACCAAAGATTGACTTCTGTGGTTCTCCACAAGTAGGAACCTGGAATATTCCAAAAATACCAAAAAAAAAAAAAGAGTTCTGAGAACTGTTCTGTCTAAATCTTGTCAAACTGAAAGTAATTAATTTGTTATTACAAATAGATTTCTGTTTATCCTAATTACTGTTTCACATTCCATATTATCGTTAATTATTTAAAATTAAAATTAATTCACTGCACTAAAAATGCAATAATAATAAATATATGTAATTACCTTTTCTAAAAATATGAAGATTCATAATGAGCAACGTTTAATAAATTTGTAAAGCACTGTGGTACTGAGAGTTTGTGACAACCAATCATTTTTAAAAATGGTTCATGGTAAAGATAAAGTTATGGACTAGTGATTTAAACAATTCTTATTATAGATATCACAATAACAATTGTAAATGTAATATTTACATAATTACTAACTGTTAAAGCTGCACATTAAAACAATATTGAAGTGTTGTCTGTGCTCTCTTTACATGGATCTCATATCAGTGGTGGGAGCCTAGCTTTTTCTCTACATTTCTGAATGGTGGCTCTGAGCATGAATTGTCTCCTGGATAGATCTCGCACCTTCTGTAACAGAGAAATAAAAAGTCAATTTAAAATAGTGTTAGATAGAAGAAGAAGAAGAAGAAGAAAAAAGAAGAAAAAAGAAGAAAAAAGAAGAAAAAAGAAGAAAAAAGAAAGAGGAATCAAGTCACTAAATAAAATTATGAAGCAAATGTTCTCTCTAAGCTATGTGGATGTGCTGCCATTGTATTGGTGGTACATGCAAACAAATTTTTGCTTCTCATTTTAATTTTTTTTAAAACAATTGTTGATTGTTTTGATCATCATTTACTTTGAATTATAAACTTCCCTACATCAACTACTAAATATTCTATAGTTCTACATTAACTACCCCATCATTCTAATAATCTACATCAACTAATAAATATTCTATAGTTCTACATTAACTACCCCATCATTCTAATAATCTACATCAACTACTAAATATTCTATAGTTCTACATTAACTACCCAATCATTCTAATAATCTACATCAACTACTAAATATTCTATAGTTCTACATTAACTACCCCATCATTCTAATAATCTACATCAATTACTAAATATTCTATAGTTCTACATTAACTACCCCACCATTCTAATAATCTACATCAACTACTAAATATTCTATAGTTCTACATTAACAACTTCATAATTTTAATAATCTATATCAATTACTAAATATTCTAAGTTCTACATTTACTACCCCATCATTCTAATAATCTACATCAACTACTAAATATTCTATAATTCTACATTAACAACTTCATAATTTTAATAATCTATATCAATTACTAAATATTCTAAGTTCTACATTTACTACCCCATCATTCTAATAATCTACATCAACTACTAAATATTCTATAATTCTACATTAACAACTTCATAATTTTAATAATCTATATCAATTACTAAATATTCTAAGTTCTACATTAACTACCCCATCATTCTAATGACATACACCAACTACTACATTTTTACCACTGTACCAACTACTTCCTATTTCTAGCACCCTATAGTAACTACTTCAATTTTCTATTGATCTACATAACTTCTCAATGTTGTATCAATCCTGTTCTTTGAAAGGGGTGAAAAAGAGGTCTTCAATGATATGTGACCCAGTCTCGACATAGGGACACAAATACTGGACAATAGGACAAAATATATTTTAACAAATTGTTGGAGACAACAGAAATAGAAGAAAGTTAAGAATACAATTGACAGTTCTAAAAAGAGTATTGAGGATGTTCTAAGAGAGGCCAAAGCAAAAAAAAAAAAAAACCAATTTATGACATCAGAAAGAAACATTCATAATTTTTTTTGGATCACAGATAGAAAGTTGTGATGATGAACTCTGTTCCCTAGATGAATATCTGTACAGATAGAAAGTTGTGATGATGAACTCTGTTCCCTAGATGAATATCTGTACAGATAGAAAGTTGTGATGATGAACTCTGTTCCCTAGATGAATATCTGTACAGATAGAAAGTTGTGATGATGAACTCTGTTCCCTAGATGAATATCTGTATAGATAGAAAGTTGTGATGATGAACTCTGTTCCCTATATGAACATCTGTATAGATAGAAAGTTGTGATGATGAACTCTGTTCCCTATATGAACATCTGTATAGATAGAAAGTTGTGATGATGAACTCTGTTCCCTAGATGAATATCTGTACAGATAGAAAGTTGTGATGATGAACTCTGTTCTCTAGATGAATATCTGTACAGATAGAAAGTTGTGATGATGAACTCTGTTCTCTAGATGAACATCTGTATAGATAGAAAGTTGTGATGATGAACTCTGTTCCCTATATGAACATCTGTATAGATAGAAAGTTGTGATGATGAACTCTGTTCTCTAGATGAATATCTGTACAGATAGAAAGTTGTGATGATGAACTCTGTTCTCTAGATGAATATCTGTACAGATAGAAAGTTGTGATGATGAACTCTGTTCCCTAGATGAATATCTGTATAGATAGAAAGTTGTGATGATGAACTCTGTTCTCTAGATGAATATCTGTACAGATAGAAAGTTGTGATGATGAACTCTGTTCTCTAGATGAATATCTGTACAGATAGAAAGTTGTGATGATGAACTCTGTTCCCTATATGAACATCTGTATAGATAGAAAGTTGTGATGATGAACTCTGTTCCCTATATGAACATCTGTATAGATAGAAAGTTGTGATGATGAACTCTGTTCCCTATATGAACATCTGTATAGATAGAAAGTTGTGATGATGAACTCTGTTCTCTAGATGAATATCTGTACAGATAGAAAGTTGTGATGATGAACTCTGTTCCCTAGATGAACATCTGTATAGATAGAAAGTTGTGATGATGAACTCTGTTCCCTATATGAACATCTGTATAGATAGAAAGTTGTGATGATGAACTCTGTTCCCTATATGAACATCTGTATAGATAGAAAGTTGTGATGATGAACTCTGTTCCCTAGATGAACATCTGTACAGATAGAAAGTTGTGATGATGAACTCTGTTCTCTAGATGAATATCTGTACAGATAGAAAGTTGTGATGATGAACTCTGTTCTCTAGATGAATATCTGTACAGATAGAAAGTTGTGATGATGAACTCTGTTCTCTAGATGAACATCTGTATAGATAGAAAGTTGTGATGATGAACTCTCCACAAGCCATAAAAGTTCATGTTCAGCTCACTTTCAAAAATGCCTCCAGCTCTAGAACATTTTTCCTTAACGCTTCGCCCAGGTAGTAAATTGCATCCTCAATAGCTTGCTCTTCAGCAAAGGCATCAACTAACCTAATGATATGAATAAATTAAATACAATTACTAATAAAATGAAATGAAATTTTAAAAATTCAGTTCAACTTTTACAAGATGTTTAAATTTTAAGAGGTTAATGACAGCACACACATATATATTATAAAATTATGGCTGAGTTGCTAGTGGATTGGCTACTAACATAAACGGTTCAAGTTTAATTTCCCAATGAGGTGAATTTCACCTATTTCTTGGAATAAATCTCTGGTACTCATTTTCAGAGACTGGGTGAATTCTAAAGCCACGTCAGTTCGAAAATATATTCAACACAAATGAAAATTGATTCCAGAAAGGGGGACCTGGTGGTCTAGAAGTAAGACATCAGCCTGTGAACATGAAAGTCCTGGGTTCAAATCTTGCCACAGATGAATATTTTTTATTTTGAATCCATGGTTTGATTGTGGCTTTATCCTCCCATAGACTCTAGGGAGTGAGATCCGGTGTGTGGCCCACTAGAATGTCCGTGAAAAGAGGAAGTCATGTTTGCATGTTAAAGAACCCTCGGTAGTTACAACTCAAAAAGAGTAGACAAAGAATTATTAGGTAAATGCAGAAGATGGATGTATATATGGCTGAAATGTGTAGATGAGCAATTTTGCTGTAAACTGGTGGCTCTACTGCAAACTAATGGCACAACATACCTATGCCCACTTAACGGGTAAATGCTAAGAAAAAGAGAATCCAGGCCCTTCTGTTTAGTAGTAAGTGCACTATCAATCAGTCACCACAGCTACACAATGAATGTAGTAGTAGCCTCCATCAGTCATAGTTGACTATGGATTTTGCAGTAGTTGCCTCCGTCAGTAATTGTTGACTATGGATTTTGCAGTAGTTGCCTCCGTCAGTAATTGTTGACTATGGATTTTGCAGTAGTTGCCTCCATCAGTAGTAATAGTTGACTATAGATTTTGTAGTACTAGCCTCCATCAGTCATAGTTGACTTTGGATTTTGCAGTGCCCCTAGGAAAAATTGTTTTTTCTTTTCTTTCACCATTTATTCTCTTTTTCTATGAATCTGTCTGCTTCTTGCTTGATTGGAGCTTGAGAGGCCGCAGGAATTATGTTCAGAGTCTTCATATCATATTTAAATATGTCAACAAATTGGAGTTTTGGGCTCCCCCTAGTTCTTTTGCCATCTGCTAGTTGTCCATATGAGCAACAATGAATGTACAGTCCTCAAAAGTAAATGGTTAATTAACAGTTTACAATTCTGAAGAAAGTTATTTTGTTATTTATAAAACTGACACTGGACACTGCGGGACTGGATGAGGAGGGGATCTGAGTACCAATGGACATGTTCGGAGTGCAATGATGACGACCTGCAAATAACTCAATAACTGGTTGGTATTTTTAGAGTTAAGAAGTGGGATGGACTATATCAGCTAACTCAGGGGCAGAATCTTAGCTGAGCAAAGTGGAGATTACCTTACAACAATCTCTAATATGAGAATGGAAACTGAAGCAATTACTATTATTCTCAAGTGCGTAATTTCACTTACAAATCACTGTCAGTACTAACAGCTCTAAAAAGCCCCAGGAAAAATGAACTAGATGACTTGAGAACAACCCTAGACCAACTATGCAATAACTGCCAGAGAGTAATTATTCAGTGGATACCATCACATTTAATATACACGGGAACGAATGCGCAGACAAATTAGTTAAAGAGGGAGGGAGATTACCACAAGAGAACCATCCGCTCAATTATGATGAAGCCAAATCTATCCTCAAAGGTCAGTACCATGAAAAATTGAAACAAGAACACCCAGAGCATAACGAGAGGGACGGTTACCACCAACTATCAAGGAGAGATCAAGTCATCATACTTCGCCTATGCACTGGCCACAATAGAATGAGAAATCACATGTTCACCAAATTCAAAATAGGTACAACCAGCCTATGCCACTGTACACTGGACAATATGACTACAAAACATGTTCTACAGGACTGCCCCCAGTGCACAGACCTGAGAAGAGCAATGTGGTCCACACCCACCTCCCTGGAAGAGAAACAATATGGGGCAATCGAATCACTTAAACAGACAGCTGATTTCATGAGAGAGTCTGGAATCCTACTCTGATTGAGTCCTGATCACAGAGAGAGAGAAGTGCGTAATAAAAACAAAACTGAATGGGACAATTATCATAACAAACTCTCAATTAATGGTACAGACATGACTTCTACAACATGAGAGGATGACATATATTGAAGCCTCAAATCTGAAGAAGCTTGCATGGATATACTGTATAAGTCACAAGGAGTTTCAAGATAACAAAAATGGTGATAGGCTGACCTCATGTGTGTACTTCTTGCAAATGACAGACATGCACATGGCCCTCATTCAATGATTTATTTTAGATATCAATACATCTATTAAAGTGAAAGGAGAATAGCTCAGGACAAAATAGCATTTCAGAAAATTAAATATGTCTTATGCAACAAATCTGTGTCAAGAGAAGTGAGAAAGAGAGTTCATCGGTGCTATATAGAGCCAATTCTGATGTATGGAAGTGATTCAAGGACAGTAGACAAACAAATGAAAAGGCGATTAGAGGCCACAGAGATGGGATTTCTCAAAAGAATGTTGAAAGTTCCCTGGACAGCTAAACAGACCAACGAGGAAATTTTCAAAGAGGCCAAACAAAAAAGGGAGTTCCTAAGGAACATCAGAAAAAAACAATCAACATTTTTCAGGCACATCATGACAAGGGGAAAGTTGGAATACTTGGTTACAACTGGCAAAATACTAGGAAAGAAGATTATAGCCGACAAAGAAAGAAAATACTAGATAGCCTGGGGTCACGCCATGGAAAACAGTCAACAACAGAACTGATACGATGCAAGATGGCTAGAAGATCGTGCAAGGACATGATGACCAATGCCATCAGGTATGGCACATGATGTTCATTAATGTGAATACAGTCTTAAGATTGCAAAGATTTAGAATAAAATGTAAAACAAGTAGAAATGACAAAGTACAAGGGTAAGCAAAATATGTGCAAACAGCGAGCTGCTGGAACCATAGCGTATATGCACTTAGTCATCTACTGAAAGAAACTTTGCATCTATACTTATTAGGTTTACCAGAAGTGCTGGGATAGAAACCTAACAAAAAATGGACTCCCTCTTCTATTTTCTACAAAAGTAATAATTATCATTGCAGACAATCTTTCTAAATTATCCCTGTTGACATTGTTTCTAAATTATCCCTGTTGACATTGTTTCTAAATTATCCCTGTAGACATTGTTTCTAAATTATCCCTGTAGACAGTGTTTCTAAATTATCCCTGTAGACATTGTTTCTAAATTATCCCTGTAGACATTGTTTCTAAATTATCCCTGTAGACATTGTTTCTAAATTATCCCTGTAGATAATATTTATAAATTATCCCTGTTGACAATATTTATAAATTATCCCTGTAGACAATGTTTATAAATTATCCCTGTTGACAAAGTTTTTAAATTAAAATCACTCTCCAAATTTACAAACACCTAATTGAAGACAAAAACTGTGAGAACTAAACTCACTGTCTGTACAAAGGTGCAGTGGTTACAACAGCTTCATCAATGTTCAAGTCCTGTTGCTCTTCCATCTTCTGAATGGCCTCTTTCACTTCGTTGTCCTTCTCCTTCAGTAACCGAATGTTACTTTGTAATTCATCCTGAGAAGTAGATGAAATCAATAATGAGAAAAATTAAGTGAGCAACAAGCAAATTTATCAGAAGAATGTTATGGTTATGGAAAGTCTCGGTATCACTGAAAATGAATTCAAATCCATAACTGCTCAACCATCCGCGACAGTGAAATCATCCAAATTACTATCTCATCTCATCTTCCAAACAAAGAAAGGTAGGTGTAGTCCCCATCATAGCAGTTCCAGCACGTGCCAAAAGACATAAGGCGAAACCACACAGAAAGTGAACGCAGCCATCTGTTTCCTGTCATACGATATCATCATTCACCGTAAGCAATATAGTTGATATATTGCCCCAGACATGCAGGAGTGAGTGGCAATGCAATGGCTGACAGGGTCTGCCATTGAGCAGGAAACCTTAAACTTGGACAATTATGACATTGCATGGGCATTAAAACGGGAGCCACGATAGCTCAGTGGTTAGTGAACTGGACTATAAAGGACAAGAGATAGGGTTCGATCCCAACTGACGGCTTCTGTTCACCCAGCCTTTAATGGGTACCGGATTTTTTTCTGGGAAAGTAAAGCAGCATGGGTGTAATACCGACCACATTAACTCTAAAAAATCATGTGCCGAAGTTCTGTAAAATTTATGTTCACTAACACCATATTTCTTATACACCACTTGGCGTGACGGGGGTACTTTACTTTTTTTTTACTATGGGTTTTAGAAGAACACCTCTCACAAGATGGTGACAAGGAAGCTGATGATAATCCACACGTCAAAAGAACTTAACATGGCGCCACAAGGTGCGAAAGCAGAAAAAGTGACATGTTCAATCAACGCAGGGCAGGAACAATCAGTAGACAAACACTTCAATGGTTGATGGAATGGGCAGCAGAGTGGATATGGGAATGCCCAAACTCTGATGACGCCAGTCCAAACTGACAGACTAAAATACATTGTATCTACAATATCTCATATTTTTCATTTGGTGACACACACATAGAAAAAATATACAACATTAAAAAAAATGTTTACCATCTCTTTATCTAAATCAGAAATGATTTGATCCAGTTTCTGTTTTCCTTCACTCAAATCTTTCTCTGTTCTGCACAGCACATCCATCTCAGCCTGAAACAAAAGTGTAACAGAAATTACACAGAATATCTATCTATTGACCTGGGGTTAAACAAGTCTGGGGATGACAGTTCTCATCAGCAGCCAGATAAAAACGATGCAGGAAAACACAAAAAAACTATCATCAATAGCCAGCAAAATTGGGCTTGAGGTCAATCATGAAAAGACTAAAGTCATGAAAAGTTTAATTCCAACAGACGACAAAATATACATGGAAAACAAACCAGTAGAAGAGATCGATTACTTTACCTATCTTGGAAGTCACATTGATTGAGAAGGGGATACAAGCCTCAAAAGGTCAATAGATAGATAGATAGATCTATTGACCCAGCCATAGCCGGCCCATAGGGTGTAGACCAATATACTCCTCTTATCTAAATTTTTATTCTACCAGTTTTCAATTCTTTTAAAGATATTTTATCAAATCTCGCCATTTGTCTCTGTTCTGTGCAAGCAGCTCTATCTCATTGAGGGAGCCGAATCCTGCTGCTCTTGCCTCTCTCATCAATGTTCTTCACAGTGTCTCTTCGGGTCTTCCTCTTTTCCTCTTACCTGTTGTTTCCCACATGAGGGCTTGCTTTGCTATTCGGTTATTATCTCTTCTCATCACATGTCCAACATATGACCATTGTCTTTTCTTTATTACTGAAGATATTAGTGGTTGATTGGTGATTTCTCTGATTTCCTTGTTTGTTTTGAATTCGTTCCACGCTATACCAAGGGGGGCCTCGGTAGCCTAGTTGGGAAAACCACCCGACTGGACCACCGACGTTCGGACAACCCGTGTTCGATTCCCGCTGGGAGCAGTGTGAATTGTACTCGTGGCTGGAAAAAAAAAATACCCCCACGGTCGACCCAGCCGTTGGCAGAAATGGGTACCAGGGTATTATCCTGGGAAGGTGAGGAATGTCGCTTCGCATCTGAGTTTCGATGCTTGAGGCTACACTATACAGAAATATCCGAACATTTCTGGATAGGCGGCCGAGCACATATGGGTGTAAACTCGTGTGCTAAGACGCCGGTTCAAGTCTCGTACTTTACCTTTACCTTACCAAGTATTTTCCTTAGACATTTATTTTCGAATGCGTTCAACTTTGTTTCTATATCTCTTGTTGTTTTCCAGCTTTCACATGCATATATAAGGGCTGATAGTACATTTGATTTCAATAGTCTAAGTTCTTCTGAAAGACATTGCTGCTTTAGCTATTCTGATTCTAATTTCTTTGCTTGTATCCCCTTCTCGATCAATGTGATTTCCAAGATAGATAAAGTGATTGATCTCTTCCACTGGTTTGTTTTCCATGTATATTTTGTCATCTGTTGGAATTAAGCTTCTTATATACACAGAATATACTCTTTTTTATTTTCAATTTTGTCCTCTATATTATTGATTTTGTTAATAATGTAATGAGAGTAGTGTAGTGGTAGCATGCTGGCTTGGTGATAAGGTGAATGTGAGTTCCATCACAGTTTCTTCCTCAAAAGTTGATTCGGATGCAAACTGTGGTTACCTGGCTCAATAATTTGGAGAAGATAAATAACAGGGAACACTGGCTCCCTCACCTCCAAATAAAGTGGCCTGGAATAGTGAAATTGAATACTCCCATACGACATTAACAAATTGAGTTATTGAGTTATTGAGTCATTTGCGGGTCATCATCATTGCACTCCGAACATAGTCCATAGGTGCTCAGATCCCCTCCTCAGCAATTCCCTCAGTGTCCAGCGACTGACGACTCCAGTTCTATGTTGGTTGATAAGTCTTCTTACACGGCCACCAAGTTTCTCATTTCTGGCCGTGCCCATCTTAACTCCCATTTCCATCATCCGAAGAAGTGACGTTGATCTGTGTTTGTCGAAGTCCTTTGCTCTTCCAACATCTCGAAGGGCATTGATGATGTCCGCCCGATCCATCGGTTGCCCGTCCTCAACGACAGCGCAGCTAGCCAACCTGTCCGCTCTCTCATTTCCCCGTACTCCCACATGTCCAGGGACATAGACAAAGGTGACCTTACGTATTTTGGATTTCTGCAATGACTCTACCCATTGCATGCGTACATAGCCCGCCTCCACTTTTTTTATCATGCTCATCGAATCACTCAGTATACATGCGTGGATGTAGTCTTGTGACTCTAACCATTTGAATGCCTTGGTCACTGCCATCACCTCCATTGTCATGCTACTCGTGGTCATGGCGTATGCACCACTGTCTTCCTTGGCTATTCTGCCTGCTGAGCGTGCTGTAAATGCCCATGCACTTCTTTCGTGTCGTCTTACAGATCCGTCTGTATAGATGACTGCATCTTTCTCATCGGTATTATCGCAGATGAGACCGTTGACCTCAGCATTAACCACGACCGGGTTCTGTTCCCTACTTTTCCTGTCGAGTGTGACAATACATGAGAAAGTTCCCTTGAATGACGTAGGCACCGGTATCCACTCCTCACCAACGCTGATATTGGTAAGCCCACAGACCTGTTTGATGACATCTTCTGCCCGGCCCACCCATGATTTGCCTCTTTTTAGCCTGGTACCTTTCTCTGTGTTGAGCACGTGGTGCAATGGATGCTCTGTATCTGTACTAATCTTCAGGTATGCTCGTGCTCTCCAGATCTTAATTCTGTCATCCATGGTTGGAAAGTCAAGAAGATACCTCATTGATACACAGGGAGTGTCCCTCGTACATCCCAGGATAATGCGCATGGCTTCATTTTGTATTTTCTCCAGCCTATCAATTTGAGTCGTACTGACAGTAAGAATGGCCAGGGCATACTCGATTGGTGCGAGGACTAATCCCTGGAACAGAAGAATAAGTAGCCTCTGCTCGATGTTGGCAGCTGCCATGACCTTCAAGGCGGCTAATACTTTGCGGGATTTTGTAATCAGACATTAACAAATGTGACGGGACACCCACATTAACAAATATGTCTTGACACCCACATTAACAAATGTGATGAGACACCCACATTAAAATATGTGAAGTCTGATTTACATATTGCATCTCTCTCTTCATCATTCTCCCTAAAGTTGTTATTATTTTCTTTTCCATCACAGAATAGCAGTTTTTGTGAAGTATCTGGATCTCTTCTGTTCACACAATTGGCATTGACTCTTGGGTACAACTGTTAAGCACTTCTTGCTGCTGATTTTGCTTGACAAAAATATTCTGAACATCTTCTTGATGATAATGCATCAACTGATGACAGTTGTGATGTTTATGTTTACTCTTCTGCAGCTCTCTAGCATTAACTCTTTCCGTCGGAAGCTTTTTATCAATGTAACGGAAGAAATTTCAGAGACAAAATTTTTAATGTTTTTAAGAATCAATCTACATATTTACATTTTTCTAACATATAACATATTATATATGAATTTTTAGATAATTGAACAAGGTATTAGATTTCACCAACACCAAGGTGATACAAGATATGTAAAAAGAATATGGTTTGATGACAGTTCACACTAATCAATCAATTATGCAGCAAAACGTACACAGCCAAAATCGGCATGGCACACAGTGTGGTGAAACATGCGGAAAGAGTTAAGATCTATACAAAATCACTAAGAGATTTCAAGGACAAAATTTTTCATGCTTTTAAGAACCAATCTACATATTTATATTTTTCTAACATATAACATATTATATATATTTTTTTAGATAATTGAACAAGGTATTAGATTTCACCAATACTAAGATGATACAAAACATGTAAAAAGAATATAGTTTGATGACAGTTCACACTAATCAAATTGAGAGTGGTGCACTATGTGGCAAAATGTACGTGATCAAAATCAGCATGGCACACAGTGCGGTGAAACGTACGGAAAGAGTTAAGATCTATACAAAATCACTAAAAGTATGACGGACAAAATTGAATCCCTCAGGACTTTGCTAGAGACATAATGTTTGCGTAACAAACAAATAAATCATGAAATAAAATTACCTGAGCCTGTGCAAATGTTTCCTTAAGCCGTCTCCTGATCTTGTCCTCGACAGCAGACAGCAAAGATGCTCGAAGATCTGCCTCTGTGACAGTGCCAGTAGTTGTAAACGGAGGCCTTTCACCTGCCCCGACAAAAGAAATAAAATCTGATTATTTATATAATTGTGATCACCTGTGTAACTTTTACTGCTTGCGTAAATCCCATCCACAGTGCAACTCCCATCCACCTTGTAACTCCCATCCACCATGCAACTCCCATCCACCATGCAACTCCCATCCACCACGCAACTCCCATCCCCTATGTAACTCCCATCCACTGTGCAACTCCCATTTCTTGTATTACATTACACACTTGACAATCATGGAAGTGGAGACAATAGAAGTAGTAGACCACTTTGATTATCACAGAAGTTACATAAACCCAGAAGAAGAGACAAAAATAGAAGTCAGGACCAAAAAGCAAACTCACACACCATTAGAAAATAAGGAAATAAAAAAACCCTTACCATCAAAACAAAGCATAGAATGTTCAAATCAAAAGTTGTATCCACTCTTACTTATGTCTGTGAAAAATGGATCTCAATGAAAGAAATTTTTTAAAAAATTAGGTGCTTTAGAAACACAAATTTTAAAAAGAAAACACTTTATATACAATGGAAAAACTTTAAGACTGGTGGGCAGATGTAACAGAAATTAGCCATACATCCAACTGTCAGAATCTATAATCAGAAAAAGTAGGTGGACATATGTCAACCATGCAATGATAATAACCAGATAAGCACAAAACAAGCTCTCTGATGGGAAACAAAAAGAAAACAAAAGAGACAGACCTTAAGGGACAAAGTGAAGAACACTGACAAAGGATGCAAAGACAGGAAGCACTGACTTCCTTAATGAGATTGAGAAGTTCCCCAAAACAGGTTAAGTGCAGTTAATATATCTGAATTGAATATCCTAAGCTTTGTTATTAAGATTATTAAGTTTTTAGTGTTTGCATTCTCATAATACCCAGTGTTTCTGAAAGTCAACACTGCCTTTGTTATTCTGGTTTTGACCTTTTTTTTGTCTCCCATTCTTGGTCTATACAACTCCCTTATATATTTTCATCTTGAGTAACTAGATCTCTTCCATAGCCAATAACAATAACAATAACTAGATCTCTTTCATTATTCTCATCTTTTCTCAGTCCAACTCAAGTCTATTCTTTTAACCATTGCAGAATAGTGAGATTGGGGGTGTATGTTTTTTTCTTTGGATTGTGTTCACACTATCACTACACCGATCTTTTTCATAAAATCAAGGTCTTCTAATTGAGTCCTACATACACCTGTGTTACCTGTATAGCATTTCTTTACTATGAAACTGTGGTGGCAGTTCGCTTGTTTTTGACAAGAAGGGTCTGGGCTCAATTTCAAGTTGTGGCAAATGTTTTGGACTGACATGGCTTCAAGGTTTATTCTAAGGTATCTAAAAATGGGTACCAGAGATTTTTTTATGGGAAATTAGGGTAGCTTGGTATGATACTGACCATATCACCCAAAAAGGTACCATTGGTCATTTTAAAAATGGGTACTACCACCATATTCCCTGCAAAGTCTTACGGCATGAAGTTAACCCTTACATATTTGTGTGTGTGTGTGAAATCACTGGTAATCACTAAATAAGATTGCAAATAACACACATTCTGGTTTCTGCCCAGTTTCAAACCATATTTGAAATATTTAGGAAGTGTTCTATCATTCAATGGGAATATACAGGGAATGATAGCAGACACTGGAAAAGAATGGACTCTATATTATAAAACAAACATGTAATATCTAATACAATGAGAGCACTATATAACAACATTCCTCTCAATATTCTGTTACCAGTGACAAACATGGACATTAACAGCCAAAGAAGGCAGAAAAATCATCACTTTAGAGATAAGGTATCTAAGAATAATACTGAATGTAACAAAATCAGAAATAAGGAAATAAAGAAAAGGGAAGAGTAACAGCAGTGCTGGATCAGATTAAGAAATAATAAATCACATGTTTTTGACATGTAACATAATCACCACCATAACGCCTCCCTTCAATAGCCTTAACATCCAGAAACAACAGGAAAGAATGTAAAAGGCAGACATAGATGACAATGGATTAATGAAAAAGGAGACATCACAATGAGTATCACGCTGGAAACAAACAGCAAAGCAATTATGATGATGATTTTTTGGTGGTATTCCCTTTAGCCTCAAGATTTTCAAAACAAATGTTTTCTGTGCACACAGCTTGTCCGTGCACACTACCAATGCCAGACCTTGACCCTAGATGCAAGAACAATAAGAAAAATAACCTCTACTGAGATGAAATGTGTTAGACGAATGACAGGAAACAGCCTGAGTGATAAGATCAGAAATGAAGAACTGAGAAAAAGCTAGGAATAGCCTCCGTCATAGAATATATAAGGAAACAACAGATAAAATGGTTTGGCCACGTGACAAGGCAGAAAGGTCAAAACACAACACAACGAGCCTTCAGCAAACGCTGTGAAAACACCAGATCCAAGGGTCAACCACGAAAAAGATGGATCGATGGAATATTAGAAGCACTAGGAAACATAACAGCAGTAGAGGCGAACAGAAGAGCAAAAGACCGCAAATTATATCTCCCCTTGACGATGAAAGGCAGATGGGGATGGAAAGAAGAAGAAGGAAGAACTGCTTGTCTTTTTAAAGTAAATAAAATTGAGACATAACCATATCTATAAAATATATTAAATATCTTCTTCCTGTGGGTTGAGCTGCAAAAAACATGTAAAATAATTATTTTTAAGAGTGGGGAGAGAATGTCTGTACCAAACTGTCAAATTTCAAGAATTTGTATTTATTGTCAGGTGGTAATTTTTATGATGGAATCATAATATAGGGCTAAAAGCATTTCAGATTTATTTTACAAATAAAATTTCGAACACACAGTCAGTTTTTTGCTTTCCAACATATCCTGTAGTATCATTCGTATAGTGTAAAAATAATCAAGATAGCTTCTTCCCTTTGTGAATCCTGCTAACGTTTCTTGCATTACAGTGTCTACCACATATTTGATTCTGCTCTTGATTGACTTACTGGCTACCTCAGAAGCGACTGATAGAAAAGTCATTTCTCACAGAGTGGCATCAGTTTATTCACTTAAAAACACATCTGCCAGTACCAAGTACAATAATAATGGTCTTATACACATGAACAATTACAACTTATCAACACTATTTGAGGCTGGGTAGAACGACTACAACTTACCAACACTGTTTGAGGCTGGGTAGAACAACTACAACTTACCAACATTGTTTGAAGCTTGGTTAGAACAACTACAACTCACCAACACTGTGTGAGGCTGGGTAGAACAACTACAACTTGAGGCTGGGCAGAACAACAACTTACCAACACTGTTTGAGGCTGGGTAGAACAACAACAACTAAACAACTTTATTTGAAGCTGGGTAGAACAACTACAACTTACCAACACTGTTTGAGGGGTGGGTACAACAACAACAACTTACCAACATTGTTTGAAGCGGGGTACAAGAACAACAACTTACCAACACTGTTTGAGGCTGGGTACAATAACAATAACAACTTACCAACATTGTTTGAGGCTGGGTACAACAACTACAACTTACCAACACTGTTTGAGGCTGGGTATGAAGAGGTGGAGTTAAACTGAACTGGAGGATATCCCACACCAGCCTGAGGATTAGGATATGGTGGGTTTGTGCTACTGGGTGGGTAGTTACCATCCAAGGGTTGAAGTGGATAAACTGGATTATTTTGATTAGGGAAACTTGATGGTGGGTAAGGTGGATAACCCAGACCTGGATACCCTGAGGGAGCACTTCCATTTAAAGGATATTGTGGCATACCTGAAAGATTAACAAAATTATAACAAAAATTGTTACCCACATGGTATAATTCAATATTTCCAAATGTATATATTTCTTAATGATTTAAAAGTATATTTATTTATTACTGTTACAGCACTTTCCCATTTCTGGGGGTCCGTAGGGCTGGAGAATAAAGGATGCATGTTCAGTGTACTTGTAGCAGGGAATGGAGAATAGGAGTAGATAATAGCAAAGAATAGAGATTAAGAATAGATAATAATGGGGAAAGGAGAGTAGGGAAATATAGAAACCAAACACTTGCGCGGGGAAGGGTGAAAAGGAAGATACACACCAAGAGATGAAATATGGGGAATTATAGAATGAGCACTTTCTCATGCAGAAGAGAAAGTGACGTAAAGATTAGGGGATGACGCGTTGGGGAGTTACGGTTGGCAAGTGACTAGAGAAGCTAGTCACTTGGAGCTAGAACATCGGACTGACAAGACCTATCGGAATAGTGAGCAACATCGGAGAGATAACGGTCAACCATTAGAGATAGATAGGATAGAGAGGACTCAATTCCACGACGTAATAGGCCAATAGGTAGCTTAGGAAAATAGATAGATAGTTTAGGGCGGTGCGTTCGATGGGAACGTACCAATTCTAGGGAAATGGCCAAATATATTTAGTTAGTTAGGAATAGATATTCGTCAAGCGACAGATAGAAATAGGAATAGAAGAATGCATGAGATATGAAATAGTGGAAGTGATAGTATACCACGTTGTTATTGAAATTGTGTAATGAATTGAAGATTAAAAGAAAGGCTCCAAGTAAAAATGTAAAGAAGAGTTCATTTTGTGATATTTGTTCGGTTGGAAGTTGAGTGCTGCATTGATATACATACATATATATATTTGACGATAGAGAAGAATCGTACGAGATACATATCATAATCATATGAAATGGTTAAGGCTGAATGCTGTCCTGAAGAAGGAATGTGACTATTGGCGGAAGCTTACAGTTGATAATAGAGTTGATAATCCAGAAGATGGCATGGTTGTCGCGGAGTTGGAGATTGATACAATTGTTGCAGTTGATAAAATATACATTGAGTTCACATTTTGACGGGAACGATCGAATAGAAGAGAACTGAATTGGAATAGAACTCATAATAGAATGAACATTGGAATGGACATTGGTGGAGTTGAGATCAATATAAAGAAATCAATATAAAGAGGTTACAGAATATGGTGGAGGTCACAACAAGAGGTTACATACAATAATTGGTTGGAGAAGAGATTATAAAGTAAAGAGAAAACGTTGGTGGAGATGACGAGAGAGTGCATTTTGGAAGAAAGAAAAAAAGAAAAGGGTACATTTTTTGGTGCCGTGTGACCAAAACAATACGCACCGTTTAACACATAGTTGAACGCATGGTTGACCACCGACAAATTATGCGTGAGACTGACCAGAGTTGTCGCGGATAGAAACAGGAAGATGGAGATGGCCTCACTTTGTGTGAGTGTACGTGTTTGCTGATGGCCTCACTTTGTGTGAGTGTACGTGTTTGCTGATGGCCTCACTTTGTGTGAGTGTACGTGTTTGCTGATGGCCTCACTTTGTGTGAGTGTACGTGTTTGCTGAGGACCTCACTTTGGTGTACGAGTTTGCCACTGGCCTCACTGTGTGTGAGAGAGCAACGCTGTAGTGACCTACTATACGGAACAACGCTGTGGTTACCTGCTGTGTGGAGCATTAATGGGAGAACCATACTGAAAGAAATATGCTGTATGAAACAGACCGGGATGGCTGGAACTAGTCACAATGGACGTGACATCATTATCGTGACATCATTATCAGTGAGTGAAAGTTGGTTGGATATAATATTACTCACAAGTGATGAATAGTGTCAAAGTATAGATTGGTTGACATTTGCATGGGATAGATGAAATAGTTGATTACAGGAATTTGTCTAAGTACACTATATATGAAATTGTTATAAAATTTTTTACTCACAATCTAGTAATGGGGATGGAGTAGTAAAGAGGAACGTAGTATGGTATGGGACGATACATGTAAAATGTCATTTTATCCACAGGATAGTTAAGTAGATTTGGTTTATCTTAATTAAGTTGAGAACAATTTGTACATGGCTACATTATAGTTATAATTTAGGAATATATCATAAGAAAATTAATTGTAAAATATCAGACGTGTCTGTGATTGAAATTTTTAGTATTGATAATTATCCACACTTAAAGTACGGGAAGATTGGGTTTTGTGGGAACGAAAAGGTAACTTAAAGTAGGGAGTAAAGACACGCCCGATATTATAATAAAATGTTGTAATAATAATGCAATAAATTGTAATAGATAAAGATTTTTTAGATAACAAGGAATTATATGACAGTATCACTAAGAAATATTAAGCTATAAAATGGCAAGAAGGGGAAATAAAGGATCAGAAATAGTGAGCCAGGAAGAAAATATGCGACAAACACTACAGATGATGGGAAGAGCAATTGAAAAACTAGGAGACAGCTTACACAACCAGGAGATTACTAATTTTTCAGAAGGCAGATATTCAACGACAGGAAGTGGAGAGAAAAATACAGCAATAGAAGAAGAGGGAATAACAAAGAGATTAGAGGAAGAACATACACCATATAAAGAAAATAGTTGGGGTAAACAAGGAATCCCCAGGGAGATAAATCAAATGAGGCAAAGAAGGATACAACAGAGAGAGACACAAATGATAAATGGCGTACAGGAAACAAGGAGATGTTATAGATGTGGAAGAATAGGACATATCATGAGACAATGTCGAGAAACGTTTAATAAACAAGGAAGGTATCAGAGAGCGGGAAACGCAGACAGTACTCAGAGAAACAAGCGAATTTTGAGTACAAAGGAAAAGCCTGATAAAATTGGGAAATACGGGAGAAAGAAAGAGACATGTTTCTGCATATTGCAAGTAGACAAAGGGCAGAACCAAAAAGCAATAAATAGGGCACAGGAAAGGAAGAGATGTTATAGATATAAGGAAACTAACAGCTGCAAGATAATAGTCAAGGAATTAAGAAAGAACATTACAGCAGAACAGGTTAAAAATTACTTTGGAAAATTTGGGGAGATCATGTTTTATAAATTCAGAGAGAGAATGGACAACAGAAATGAAGCCATAGTACTCTACAGAAAGAGCTCAATAGTAAATAAGATCCTAAATCAGGAACACAAAATATCAAATAATAGGATAAAGGTAGATGTGTTTAGGCCAATTGAAAGGAGACAAGAAGACAACCTAGAGACAAGGTTAGGTTATTTAAATGCTATTAGAGAAAGAAGGAATGGAACAAATAAGAGAACAAACTTCAGATGGTATAGTCTGCAAATAAATAAGAGGATTAGAAAACAAAATATGAATGAAATTGGTGAGAAAACGGAGAGATCAGCAGTTATGCCAAAGAAGACACAGAATAAAATGGAAACAATGGACAGAAAAACATATGTGGATGTCGCAGTAGGCGAAGACGGGGAGTTAGGTAGAGAGCCAGCGAAAGAAGATAAAGACATACAAACAGAATTGAATGAATTTTATAAGAATCATACGGCCATTTCCAAACTAAATCCTAAATGGAGAGAAGGATATATAGTCATGAAGAAAACAGGAATATCCAATTATGTAATTAAACACATATATGGTAAGTCAGAAATAAGAACACATGGAAGAAATATACGGAAGGACGACACCCTTTCGTCAGAACAGGCAGAGGTGCAGACAGACAGACCTCGAAGGAAATGCACACGCAGTATGAGAGAATCTACAGAGGAAAGCGAAGATGATGGGAAATATAACACACAAACAGAGGTACAGACAGACAGACCTCGAAGGAAATGCACACGCAGTATGAGAGAATCTACAGAGGAAAGCGAAGATGATGGGAAATATAACACACAAACAGAGGTACAGACAGATAGACCTCGAAGGAAATGCACACGCAATATGAGAAAATCTACAGAGGAAAGCAAAGATGATGGAAAACATGAGACACAGACAGATATTATAATTACCACAGAAGAAGATAGAATGGATACAGGGGAAAGTATAATTTCATCGGAAGAAAATACAATTACCACAGAAGAGGAGAGATGGGAAAAAGGGGAATCGCAGAAGTTACGGTCCAATATCAGCGAAACTGATAATGAGAGGGAAATAGAGACCCCATATCGAAACACAAGAAGATGTAGGATACAAATACAAAAACGCGATATAAATAAAGAAACAATAACATCATCCGATACAACAACAGGAACACTACCAAAGACAAGTATAAGATTCAAAGACAAGGAAGGAAGAATGGTAGTTACAAAACAATCACAACAATCAAAAAGAAAAAGGAAGAGAGCGAATAACGAAGACGATGAATGGAAAGAATACGAATTGAAGGATCATCATATTAAAGAAAAGAAGAGAAGGTGGAGCAAACCGAAAGTGGAAGGAAGGATGAAACAGAAGAATAATATTAGGCTTATAATAAATGGTAGAGGAAGTAGGAAAAATAGATATAATAGTAGAGATTGCGGAATGCAATAAGAAGGAGAGTAGAAATATTGCGGAATGCAATAAGAGGAAGAGTATAGATATTGCGGAAAGGTAGAGATTGCGGAATGCAATAAGAGAAAGAGTAGAGATATTGCGGAATGCAATAAGAGGAAGAGTATAGATATTGCGGAAAGGTAGAGATATTGCGGAATGCAATAAGAGGGAGAGTAGAAATATTGCAGAAGGCAATAAGAGGAAGAGTATAGAAATTGCAGAAAAGTAGAGATATTGCGGAAGGCAATAAGAGAAAGAGTATAGATATTGCGGAATGCAATAAGAGGAAGAGTATAGATATTGCGGAAAGGTAGAGATATTGCGGAATGCAATAAGAGGGAGAGTAGAAATATTGCAGAAGGCAATAAGAGGAAGAGTATAGAAATTGCAGAAAGGTAGAGATATTGCGGAAGGCAATAAGAGAAAGAGTAGAGATATTGCGGAATGCAATAAGAGGAAGAGTATAGATATTGCGGAAAGGTAGAGATATTGCGGAATGCAATAAGAGGGAGAGTAGAGATATTGCGGAAGGCAATAAGTGAAAGGTAGAGATATTGCGGAATGCAATAAGAGGGAGAGTAGAGATATTGCGGAAAGGTAGAGATTGCGGAATGCAATAAGAGGGAGAGTAGAAATATTGCAGAAGGCAATAAGAGGAAGAGTATAGAAATTGCAGAAAAGTAGAGATATTGCGGAAGGCAATAAGAGAAAGAGTATAGATATTGCGGAATGCAATAAGAGGAAGAGTATAGATATTGCGGAAAGGTAGAGATATTGCGGAATGCAATAAGAGGGAGAGTAGAGATATTGCGGAAGGCAATAAGAGGAAGAGTATAGATATTGCGGAAAGGTAGAGATTGCGGAATGCAATAAGAGGGAGAGTAGAAATATTGCAGAAGGCAATAAGAGGAAGAGTATAGAAATTGCAGAAAAGTAGAGATATTGCGGAAGGCAATAAGAGAAAGAGTATAGATATTGCGGAATGCAATAAGAGGAAGAGTATAGATATTGCGGAAAGGTAGAGATATTGCGGAAGGCAAATAAGTGAAAAGTTGAGATATTGCGGAAGGCAATAAGTGAAAGGTAGAGATAGAGCGGAATGCAATAAGAGGAAAGGTAGAGATATTGCGGAAGGCAATAAGTGAAATGCAATGAATGAAGGAGAAAACCCAGAGAGGGTAGTGAAAAGTTGAAGATATGACGAAAAGCATGAAAAAAAAAAAGGAAAGTTAGAGATAGGGCGGAAAGTGGTGGAAGGATTAAAGTTTAAGTATTAATATAAGAAATTAAATTGTTGTCAATTCAAAATTTCAAGGTTAACAGTTAATTAGTGAACAGATGAAAAGGTTCATTGGCACTCATTAAGTTAAGAGTTGTTATAGTTGAATGTTAGTTATTATTTGAAGTATACCAGTATTAATGATTATAGAGACAAAACAGAAGGAGTGTAATATTATTGAGATAAGGGTAATTTAGGGAGATAATCACCAAGGGAATATAATAGTAGTCGTTAGTATGGTGCAACGACTAAGTGCAGGGAGGGCGTATTGTGTA
This sequence comes from Megaustenia siamemsis, assembly GCA_032433765.1. Taxonomy (NCBI): domain Eukaryota; kingdom Metazoa; phylum Mollusca; class Gastropoda; order Stylommatophora; family Ariophantidae; genus Megaustenia; species Megaustenia siamemsis. The sequence continues at coordinate 31,052,159 of JAVIAB010000107.1, forward strand.
GCAGGGAATGGAGAATAGGAGTAGATAATAGCGAAGAATAGAGATTAAGAATAGATAATAATGGGGAAAGGAGAGTAGGGAAATATAGAAACCAAACACTTGCGCGGGGAAGGGTGAAAAGGAAGATACACACCAAGAGATGAAATATGGGGAATTATAGAATGAGCACTTTCTCATGCAGAAGAGAAAGTGACGTAAAGAATAGGGGATGACGCGTTGGGGAGTTACGGTTGGCAAGTGACTAGAGAAGCTAGTCACTTGGAGCTAGAACATCGGACTGACAAGACCTATCGGAATAGTGAGCAACATCGGAGAGATAACGGTCAACCATTAGAGATAGATAGGATAGAGAGGACTCAATTCCACGACGTAATAGGCCAATAGGTAGCTTAGGAAAATAGATAGATAGTTTAGGGCGGTGCGTTCGATGGGAACGTACCAATTCTAGGGAAATGGCCAAATATATTTAGTTAGTTAGGAATAGATATTCGTCAAGCTACAGATAGAAATAGGAATAGAAGAATGCATGAGATATGAAATAGTGGAAGTGATAGTATACCACGTTGTTATTGAAATTGTGTAATGAATTGAAGATTAAAAGAAAGGCTCCAAGTAAAAATGTAAAGAAGAGTTCATTTTGTGATATTTGTTCGGTTGGAAGTTGAGTGCTGCATTGATATACATACATATATATATTTGACGATAGAGAAGAATCGTACGAGATACATATCATAATCATATGAAATGGTTAAGGCTGAATGCTGTCCTGAAGAAGGAATGTGACTATTGGCGGAAGCTTACAGTTGATAATAGAGTTGATAATCCAGAAGATGGCATGGTTGTCGCGGAGTTGGAGATTGATACAATTGTTGCAGTTGATAAAATATACATTGAGTTCACATTTTGACGGGAACGATCGAATAGAAGAGAACTGAATTGGAATAGAACTCATAATAGAATGAACATTGGAATGGACATTGGTGGAGTTGAGATCAATATAAAGAAATCAATATAAAGAGGTTACAGAATATGGTGGAGGTCACAACAAGAGGTTACATACAATAATTGGTTGGAGAAGAGATTATAAAGTAAAGAGAAAACGTTGGTGGAGATGACGAGAGAGTGCATTTTGGAGGAAGAAGAAAAGAAAAGGGTACATACTTACCATAAGGTATTTGGGTCAGAGTTTTTATTTCATCCCCGATGGAAAAAAAAAACGTCGTCCTATCATGACGCTGCATCCTTCATTTATAGAGAAGGATAATAATCAGCTTTATAGATTGAAGACGTAAATGAGGAAAATGAGCAGAAAATGTTGCCTCACAAAGTGACCATAGGTGTTTACATAAGTGACAGGACCACTGGAATAAGTGTCTTTAACCCTAGATTACAATATCCCCATAAAAATGACTACAACAAAACACAAATTCTTCAAAACTGACTGTTGTTAAACATTGCCCATCCCCTCCATGTACCTTCCTAATTACTACTTTTGGTAACCCCTGAGTGTTCAATTTGTAACTATTGATGCAGAATTGTTTTTTATTTTTCATTTTGTGACATATGATCATATAATGTTGAAAAAAATTTGCCAATTTCCAAGAAATTGGTCTTTTTTTTTTTTGCTTTGATCAGGGAAATTTCCTAGGATGTTGGCTGACATTAAACAACTTTTTGTGAGTGGGACAGCACAGAGAATAATGCTATGAGGTAGCGAAACATACTGACGGACTTATGGTAATCAGACTGATAAACATTGTAATATGTCCGGTCCATGCGGTCAAATTCAGGTCATAAATAAATCTGTGACAGGAAGTCCAAGCCCCTATGTCTCACCTAGTGTAACCACACAGCTGTATACCAAAAGCTCAAAGAAAATGCTATTTTTAGAGCTATTTTTCCTAATGTTACATTTAAGTGGTAGTAATTTTTACTACTGGGCTGTGTCATGATCATGTCAGTCACAGATAGATATCACAATCGATGGTTAAACACACATGGTCTACTTTGAAGGAAACTAGACCAAAAAGCAAGAAGGTCTATGTGTTTTGTAAAAATACAAATTCAGTCTAGGAACTTTGTGAACAACAAGTGTATATTTGTCAATCATCATGTGTTATGTGCCATACTGATTGGCTCAAGCGATCATGTCCTTTCACAATCTTCTATCCACCGTGCATCATATCAATTCTGTTGTTGACTGTTTCCCAGGCCATGACACCAAGCTATCTAGTATCTTCTCTACTTTGTCATCCATGATCTCTCTTTGCCTGTATTTGTCCAGTTGTAACCAAGTATTCCACTTTCCTCTTCTCTTGATGTGCCCAAAAAATGTTGATTGTTTCTTTCTGATGTTTTCTAGAAGCTCCCTTTTTGTGTAGGCCTCTTTGAGAAATGTCCTCATTGTGTCTTTTTAGCTGTCCAGGGAACTTTCAAATTTCTTCTGAGAAATCCCATCTCTGTGGCCTCTAATTGTCTTTTCATTTGTTTGTCTACTGTCCATGATTTGCTTCCATACATCAGAATTGGCTCTATATAGCACCAATATCATCATCATCAAGTACCGGGCCTACTGGTGTAGGTGATCATGTTTCTCCATAACTTTCGATCTTGACAGTTATTTATCATTTCTGTTGTTGACCTTCTGCCAAGCCATCCATTCTCTTAAGCTGTCTAGTATTTTTTCTCTTTGCTTTCCTCTATCTCTTCGTCCCTCAAATTTCCCAGTTGTTACAATATATTCCAGCTGTCCTCATTCATTGCATGGCCAAAATATGATGATTGTTTCTTCCTTATATTGGAAATTAGCTCTCTTTTTGCTTTGGCCTCTTTCAGAACGTTTTCATTACTCTTCTTAGCTGTCCATAGTATTCTCAACATTCTTCTGTAAAACCACATCTCTACAGATTCCAGTTATTTTCTTGTTTGTTGTCCTATTGTCCATGATTCACATCCATATGTTAAGACTGGCTCTACATAACATTTAAGAGCTCTCTTTCTTGTTTCTATTGTCAAAAATGGAACAGTATCACAGAATAGAATAAAATAGAATAGTTATTTGGTTATGGAAGGCCCCGGTATCACTGATAAAAGAATTAAAATCCATAATTGCTCAACCGCCCGTGCCAGTAGAATCATCCAAATTAATATCTCAGCTCCCAAACAAAGAAAGGTAACTGTAGTTCCCATCGTAGCAGTCTCAGCACACGCCAAAAGACATAAGGTGAAACCGCGCAGAAAGTGAACACAGCCAACTGTTCCTTGTCATACGATATCATCATTCATCGTAAACAATTGGAATATCGAAACACGATCAAAACGGATGAGACACACAGCTCACAATGTGCACAGAGCACTTAACTCAGTAGCTCCTGCAACAAGCCGAACTTTGAATATGAGACTGCAACAAGGAACACTTTTCATGCATAGCAGAATAGAATAGAATAGTATAGAATAGTATAGAATAGTATAGAATAGAATAGAATAGAATAGAATAGAATAGAATAGAATAGTGGTAGATTAACTGTTTCAAGAATGAACATTCAGTAAACACAAGTGTAATCATGAGAGATGGATAGTTACAAACATAATGAGGCCAATTCTCTCTAGAACTGGCATCTAAAGAATTTACCTCCTAAGTGTTGTGGTTGTCCAGGGTAGGACAGCCCCTGGAACATGTGCTCTGGTGTTCTGGAAAATACCGGACATTCTTCCCCAAAAATTAAAGTCAAAACTTGCACCAAGCTCAAGAGGTCAGAGGATGGCTGGGGAAAAAAAAATGACATTGAATGACAAAATATTTATGGTATCAACATGCTGGTCTTAGAAAAAAAATAGCACAAATGCCATGTGAGAACAGTAACAAATAATAATTATCAAGTGTTATGCCGTTGGAATTGGTGATCATGTCGCTCCACAACTTTCTATCTCAACACCTGTTTACTACTTCTATTCCTGATTTCCTGCCAAGCATTATCTTAATTAATTAGTATTTTGCTCACAGAGCAAAATACTAATGACAGCAGCAGAAGCAAGTGCTGGACTGAAGAAAATGGAAAAACGAGCTTGGATCTCAGACACCACATGGAAATACATCAAAGAAAGAAGAGAAGCGAAGAGAGCCATGACTAATGTAAAGACAGATCTTGGAAAGGTTCTGGCAAAAGCAACATACAAAGAATTAGACAACAAAGTGAAAAGTTCGGCAAGAAGAGATACAAGAGCTTATATAGACAACTTGGCAGAGAAAGCAGAGACAGCTGCAATTACAGGAGACAGCAGAACTCTTTATACTGTACAAAAGATGCTGACAAACACCTATATATCCAGTGGAACACCAATTCTAGACAAATCTGGATTAATGCTAACAACAAGCGCAGACATAAAAGCCCGTTGGGTGGAACACTTCAAAGAAATTCTTAACCGTCCACTACCTCACAGTTTAATAGATTTTGAAGCTGAAACACCAGCAGCAGAATTAGATGTAAATTTAGATGACTTCACCTTGAGTGAAATAGAAACCACCTTAAAGCTAATGACCAATAACAAGGCTGCTGGAGAGGATAAGTTAACAGCTGAGATCCTCAAGGCAATTGATAGCCATAATTTAATACATCTCCAAAAAATGTTCAACATCATTTGGAAAACAGAGAAGACGCCTCATAAATGGAAAAAAGGAATCATTGTTAAGATCCCAAAAAAGGGCAATCTTAGAGATTGTAACAATTGGAGAGGCGTGACACTTTTGTCAGTTGCCTCAAAATTATTCTGTAAAATCATCCTAAATAGAATAAAGGATTCAATAGATACAGTAATGCGTGAAGAACAGGCTGGGTTTAGAAAAGGGAGAAGCTGTCTTGACCACATTTTCACTCTACGACTTATATTGGAGGAACACATTGAAAAGCAAAAACCTTTTGTACTTAACTTCATCGACTTCAAAAAAGCATTTGATAGTATTCATAGAGATTCTTTGTGGAAAATTCTGAAGCAATATGGCTTACCATCAAAAATCATAAATATTATCAAAGACATGTATGATGGTTACACATGTGCAGTTCGAACAGAGGAAGGACTGAGCGAATGTTTCCCAATAGAAACTGGGGTTAAACAAGGATGTATTTTATCGCCCTTGTTATTTGGAATTGTTATGGACTTCATAATGAAGAAATGCTGCACTGGTAATAAAGGCATCGAATGGATACAAGGGGACCATTTGGAGGACCTGGACTTTGCTGATGACATAGTTCTCATCAGCAATCAGATAAAAACGATGCAGGAAAACACAAATGAACTATCATCAATAGCCAGCAAAATTGGGCTTGAGGTCAATCATGAAAAGACTAAAGTCATGAAAAGTTTAATTCCAACAAGTGACAAAATATACATGGAAAACAAACCAGTAGAAGAGATCGATCACTTCATCTATCTTGGAAGTCACATTGATCGAGAAGGGGATACGAGCAAAGAAATTAGAATCAGACTGGCTAAAGCAGCAATGTCTTTCAGAAGCCTTGAAAAGTTGTGGAAATCAAAACTCATTAGCACAAACACAAAACTTAGGCTATTCAAATCAAATGTACTATCAACCCTTACGTATGCGTGTGAAAGCTGGAAAACAACAAGAGATATAGAAACAAAGTTGAACGCATTCGAAAATAAATGTCTAAGGAAAATACTTGGTATAGAATGGAACGAATTCAAAACAAACAAGGAAATTAGAGAAATCGCCAATCAACCACTAATATCTTCAGTAATAAAGAAAAGACGATGGTCATACGTTGGACATGTGATGAGAAGAGATAATAATCGAATAGCAAAGCAAGCCCTCATATGGGAAACAACAGGTAAAAGAAAAAGAGGAAGACCCAGGGAGACACTGAGAAGAACATTGATGAGAGAGGCAAGAGCAGCAGGAATCGGCTCCCTCAATGAGATAGAACTGCTTGCACAGAACAGAGACAGATGGCGAGATTTGATAAAATATCTTTAAAAGAAAACTGCTAGAACAAAAATTCATATAGGAGAAGGTGTATCTTGGTCTACGCCCTATGGGCCGGTTACGGCTCGAAAGGTCAATAGATAGATAGATAGATTATCTTAAGCTGTATGGAATCTTTACTCTCTGTATTTCCCTTACTCTTCTGCCCTCAATTTCTCTAGTTGTCACAAGATATTTCAGCTGTTCCCTTCTCATTACATGGCCAATAAATGATGATTATTTGTTCCTGACATTAGTGACAAGCTTTCATTTAACTGTGACCTCCTTTAGAGCATCCTCATCACTTGGGACTTCCGTTGTAATGATGGTGGATCTAGGTCACGTTCTCTCAATTGCTACAGAAAGTGCATTCGGGATCTGATTAATTTTGGTTCTCCATTGTACTTTTCTGCGTTAAAGTAAAAATGATGATCTACTTATTACATCTGCGCCACTAAAGTGACGTCGTACGCCGGCAACAGTTCAATTTTGACAAATCACGCCGGCAACAGTCCATTTTTGATAAATCAAGTGTTGTGAATGCGATCTTCCACCGTCTAGACTTGATCTCCGCTTTACGTCACATTGGTGCTGTTCATGACCGTTGTTGGAATTCTTTGATGCAAGTTATTTCCATGTTACTTATTAATGTAAACTACTTCGTCAGCCGCAGTTTTATCTCTTGAGGAAAGGTTTTGTTCGTCGTAGGCTGCTTTCACCAGAGTAATCAGGAATATAAAGGTAGCGAAAATGTTGTGTGTATGACATTTTTGTGTGCTACGTCATCGTAATGGCTTATCGTACATCCCTAGACCGGCTGTACGATAATCTTAGAGTCTGTTGTTTGATGTGCGACAGGGATAATCTGAAGACTAACTGTGTGTCTAAATGTTCGGAATTGGAGTCAACAACGATAGCCTAACATCATCAAGCGATATATATTTAAAAAAAAAAAAATACGACGATCATCATTTTCAAGAGGACATGAATTTCCGGTATATTGTGGATAGGCGGCGGGAACAATTGAAGGCTATGCATGAAAAGTGTTCCTTGTTGCAGAAATGCTATTTTGGCCTGAGCTTTTCTGCTTTTTATTTCTGTGGTGCATCTTCCATCTGATATTATTGTGCTCAAGTATATGACATGTTGCACTTGTTTCAGATTTGTCCTGTTTATTTTTATGCTGCATGATGGATCTCCATTACTAAAGAAAATAAAGATTGTAATAAAATAGAATGTAACAAAGAATGCAGATTACTTTCTATAAGCTTCTGCATTCACTAAATGACAAAATCCCTTCTCTGCCCACTCTTGAAAGAACGCTAAATTGGCATAGTTGTGTTCGTTCCTTTCAAATAAACACATCCATCTTTAACTCAATTTAAGTTTGTCTTCCTACCTAGATCTTTATTCACATGGTATGACTAGTTTTGTTGGAGCAACACTAGAAAGTAGTGCAGGACTGTTATCAGTACACATTAATAGACAGTGATGTGAGGTCTAAGCTGCAGACCACTTTCAACCCATGCACTGTCCAGTTTTTTTTTTTAACCCAGTAAGACAAAATAAAAGAGGAAATGTTTTTATTGAGGGCAATTTTAAGGGGAAAAAAAAATGACATTAAAAAAATTATGAAAATGGTAACAAATAATCATAACTGTATCAAATAATCATAACTGTAACAAATAACCATAACTGTAACAAATAACCATAACTGTAACAAATAATCATAACTGTAACAAATAATCACAACTGTAACAAATAATCATAACTGTAACAAATAACCATAACTGTAACAAATAATCATAACTGTAACAAATAACCATAACTGTAACAAATAATCATAACTGTAACAAATAACCATAACTGTAATAAATAATCTTAACTGTAACAAATAACCATAACTGTAATAAATAATCATAACTGTAACAAATAATCACAACTGTAATAAATAATCATGATAGTAACAAAAGATGAAGGTTGCAACAAAATAGGATGATTGTGACAAATGAAAGAATACTGTAACAATGATTGACAATGTAACAAATGATGAGTGCAACAAAATAGGATGATTGTGACAAATGAAAGAATACTGTAACAATGATTGACAATGTAACAAATGATGAGTGCAACAAAATAGGATGATTGTGACAAATGAAAGAATACTGTAACAATGATTGACAATGTAACAAATGATGAGTGCAACAAAATAGGATGATTGTGACAAATGAAAGAATACTGTAACAATGATTGACAATGTAACAAATGATGAGTGCAACAAAATAGGATGACTGTGACAAATGAAAGAATACTGTAACAATGATTGACAATGTAACAAATGATGAGTGCAACAAAATAGGATGATTGTGACAAATGAAAGAATACTGTAACAATGATTGACAATGTAACAAATGATGAGTGCAACAAAAAATGATAAATTAAGCTACGGCAGACAATTGAAAAGTTTAATTCCAACAAGTGACAAAATATACATGGAAAACAAACCAGTAGAAGAGATCGATCACTTTATCTATCTTGGAAGTCACATTGATCGAGAAGGGGATACGAGCAAAGAAATTAGAATCAGACTGGCTAAAGCACCAATGTCTTTCAGAAGCCTTGAAAAGTTGTGGAAATCAAAACTCATTAGCACAAACACAAAACTTAGGCTATTCAAATCAAATGTACTATCAACCCTTACGTATGCGTGTGAAAGCTGGAAAACAACAAGAGATATAGAAACAAAGTTGAACGCATTCGAAAATAAATGTCTAAGGAAAATACTTGGTATAGAATGGAACGAATTCAAAACAAACGAGGAAATTAGAGAAATCGCCAATCAACCACTAATATCTTCAGTAATAAAGAAAAGACGATGGTCATACGTTGGACATGTGATGAGAAGAGATAATAATCGAATAGCAAAGCAAGCCCTCATATGGGAAACAACAGGTAAAAGAAAAAGAGGAAGACCCAGGGAGACACTGAGAAGAACATTGATGAGAGAGGCAAGAGCAGCAGGAATCGGCTCCCTCAATGAGATAGAACTGCTTGCACAGAACAGAGACAGATGGCGAGATTTGATAAAATATCTTTAAAAGAAAACTGCTAGAACAAAAATTCATATAGGAGAAGGTGTATCTTGGTCTACGCCCTATGGGCCGGTTACGGCTCGAAAGGTCAATAGATAGATAGACAATTGTAACAAAAGGTAAAAAAAAAATATATATATTTATTGGAAGGATGAATAGAAAATAAAAGAAAACTTGCATTACTATCAATAGAAGAACTTTAAAGCTAAGGTTTACACAGATCGCATCATCCTCATCAAGTACCATGCCTGCTGGTGTAGGTGATCATATCTCTCCACAACTTTCGATCTTGACAGTTGTTTATTATTTCTGTTGATCTTCTGCCAAGCCATTCTCTTAAGCTGTCTGGTATCTTTTCTCTTTTGCTTCCCTCTATCTCTTCGTCCTTCAATTTTCTCAGTTGTCACAATATATTCCAGCTGTTCTTTTCTCATTACATGGCCAAAAAAAAATGATGATTGTTTCTTCTTAATATTGTAAATTAGCTCTCTTTTTGATTTTGCCTCATTCAGAACATTTTCATTACTCTTCTTAGCTGTCCATGGTATTCTCAACATTCTCCTGTAAAACCACACTTCTACAGCCTCCAGTGATTTTCTTGTCTGTTGTCCTATTGTCCATGATTCACATCAATATGTTAAGACTGACTCTACATAACATTTAAGAACTCTTTTTCTTGTTTCTATTGTCAAAAATGAATTGCACAGTATCTTTCTAAATTTTTGGAAAGCTGCTTTTACCTGAGCCATTCTGCATCTCACCTCTGTTGTACATCTACATTATGAGGTTAACATTGTTCACAGATATTTAAATTCATTTACCTGTTTTTTTTTTTTTACACAGATCACAATAAAAGAGAAATCAGTTTTAATAAGTCTTTGTGGTCATATTTACATGTCTCCATTCTCGTATGAAAGGCATGTCCACTTTTCCATTGGCATCTACGTAGCGGCCCGGTTTTATCCGCATAGTACTGGTTGGCTTGACAAATACCATGGGTGGATTGTATGGATGAGTATCCATTACCCATAGAGAAACTGGAATGTTATACATTGTACCTAGAAAATAAAACATTCATATCTAAGTTTTGCATAACAAGCAGTTCATTAGGTTAAGACAAACAAGTTGGTTCATTGCTGATAATTCAATTATCTCGCTATTCTTTTTTTAATTTTTCATTAAAATAAAACACCCTAATTCTTATGTTTGATTAAAAGATGGAATAGCTACTGGGAAATTCTCAAACAACTTTAAAGCAGAAACTGAGGCCATCAGAGCTGCAGCAACAATGGCTACTCAACACAAAAATAACATGCACAATAAATTGGTGATTCTGACTGATGCACTGTCAGTACTATCAGCTCTAAAAAACCCCAGGAACAATGAACTAGATGACTTGACCCTGGACCAACTATGCAATAACTTCCAGAGAGTAGTCATTCAGTGGATACCATCACACTGTAATATACACGGGAATGAACGCGCAGACAAATTAGCTAAAGAGGGAGGGAAATTACCACAAGAGAACCATCCGCTCAGTTATGATGAAGCCAAATCCATCCTCAAAGGTCAGTACCATGAAAAATGGAAACGAGAACACCCAAAGCATAACGAGAGTGACGGATACCACCAACTATCAAGGAGGAATCAAGTCATCATACATCGCCTACACACTGGCCACAATAGAATGAGAAATCATATGTTCACCAAATTCAAAATAGGTACAACCAGCCTATGCCACTGTACACTGGACAATATGACTACAAAACATATTCTACAGGATTGCCCCCAGTACACAGACCTGAGAAGAGCAATGTGGTCCACACCCACCTCCCTGGAAGAGAAACTATATGGGGCAATCGAATCACTTAACCAGACAGCTGACTTCATGAGAGAGTCTGAAAACCTACTCTGATTGAGTCTTCATCGCAGAGAGAGAGAGAGAGAAATAGAGAGAGAGAGAATAGCCTAAATTTTAATTACAAATTTGTGGCTAAAAACATTTCACACCAAAAAGTCACTGTTTGAAACAATTCTCATAAGCTTTAATCTACTAAATCACCTATCTATAATACTTTATATCTGAAGACAGGACACAGGGCAGAAAATCTAGAATGTCTAGTCTAATGATCTTTGTTATCATATGTCAGATCTTGTGCAGAACCTGCATTCACAAAGGGTTGTTTGATGTCTGCCAATGACCAAGAAATTTCCATGGTCACAGCAAAAAAAAAACTGCAATTTCTTGAAAATTTGCCACTCTTTTTCGCATTAAACAATGTATCTCATGATCTTAAAAAAAAAATTCAAACAGCAATGAAAACAAATTAAACACTCAGGGGTTGCCTGAGTTTTTTTTTTTTTTTAATCATCATCAAGTACCGGGCCTGCTGGCGTAGGTGATCATGTCTCTCCACAACTTTCGATCTCGACAGTTATTTATCATTTCTGTTGTTGACCTTCTGCCAAGCCATTCTCTTAAGCTGTCTGGTAGTTTTTCTCTTTGCTTCCCTCTATCTCTTCGTCCCTCAATTTTTCCAGTTGTTACAATATATTCCAGTTGTTCTCTTCTCATTACATGACCAAAAAATGATGATTGTTTCTTCCTAATATTGGAAATTAGCTCTCTTTTTGCTTTGACCTCTTTCAGAACGTTTTTTTTACTCTTCTTAGCTGTCCATAGTATTCTCAACATTCTTCTGTAAAACCACATTTCTAGACTCAAGTGATTTTCTTGTCTGTTGTCCTATTGTCCATGATTCACATCCATATGTTAAGACTGACTTTATATAACATTTAAAAACTCTTTTTCCTGTTTGTAGTCAAAAATGGATTGCACAGTATCATCCTCAAGTTTTGGAAAGCTACTTTTGCCTGAGCCATTCTGCATCTCACCTCTTTTGTACATCTACCATCTCAGGTTAACATTGTTCTCAGGTATTTAAATTCATTTACATGTTTTAATATTGTTCCACTTGTCTTTATTTTGCACTGAGGTGATGTCTTATTCTTTGTTGTTACAATTTTTTTAATAGCTCACGATTTTACAGGATTTGTTCTGAAATGTGAGGACCTGCATGACATGTGTGCACTGTGAGATTACATTTGTTCCTAAATGTGAGGACCTGCATGACATGTGTGCACTGTGAGATTATATTTGTTCCTAAATGTGATCTGTCTGACTTGTGTGCACTGAGAGATTACATTTGTTACTAAGTGTGAGGATCTGTCTAACATGTGTGCACTGTGAGATTACATTTGTTACTAAGTGTGAGGATCTGTCTGACATGTGTGCACTGTGAGATTACATTTGTTACTAAGTGTGAGGATCTGTCTGACATGTGTGCACTGTGAGATTACATTTGTTACTAAGTGTGAGGATCTATCTGACATGTGTGCACTGTGAGATTACATTTGTTACTAAGTGTGAGGATCTGTCTGACATGTGTGCACCGTGAGATTACATTTGTTACTAAGTGTGAGGATCTGTCTGACATGTGTGCACTGAGAGATTACATTTGTTACTAAGTGTGAGGATCGTTCTGACATGTGTGCACTGTGAGATTACATTTGTTAATAAGTGTGAGGATCTTTCTGACATGTGTGCACTGTGAGATTACATTTGTTACTAAGTGTGAGGATCTTTCTGACATGTGTGCACTGTGAGAATACATTTGTTACTAAGTGTGAGGATCTTTCTGACATGTGTGCACTGTGAGATTACATTTGTTACTAAGTGTGAGGATCTTTCTGACATGTGTGCACTGTGAGATTACATTTGTTACTAAGTGTGAGGATCTTTCTGACATGTGTGCACTGTGAGATTACATTTGTTACTAAGTGTGAGGATCTTTCTGACATGTGTGCACTGTGAGATTACATTTGTTACTAAGTGTGAGGATCTTTTTGACATGTGTGCACTGTGAGATTACATTTGTTACTAAGAGTGAGGATCTTTCTGACATGTGTGCACTGTGAGATTACATTTGTTACTAAGTGTGAGGATCTTTCTGACATGTGTGCACTGTGAGATTACATTTGTTACTAAGTGTGAGGATCTTTCTGACATGTGTGCACTGTGAGATTACATTTGTTTTGAACACTGTTCACTACTACATTCACTTAACAACAACTTATAATCATACCCCTAGCTCAGTAAGACTGGTTAGTCTGTTAAAATGGGCACAGCGAAGAGGCAGAGTAGGATTCTCAACATTTGTTGTTATTGATCCTGGCACAAGCAGTCAGCTATGAGTCATTGACCTCTTTCAGCTCAGATACTGCCTGGCATCTAAGTCTCATTTACTAATTCAATTTAGTTGTTACATTTATTATAATTTTAGTTTGTGCTGTTTTCCAGACAAGGGCCTTTGACCTTTATATATGGTGGTGGACTTTTGTGTGATTTGACTACGGATGGGGGCCTCGGTAGCCTAGTGAGGAAAACCACCCGACTGGACTACCAACGTTTGGACAACCCGTGTTAGATTCCCACTGGGAGCAGTGTGAATTGTACTCGTGGTTGGAAAAAGAAAAATACCCCCACGGTTGACCTAGCCATTGGCAGAAATGCGTACCAGGGTATTACCCTGGGAAGGTGAGGAATGTTGCTTCGCATCTGAGTTTCGATGCTTGAGGCGACACTATATACAGAAATCTCAGAACATTATGGGTGTAAACATGGGAGCACATATGGGTGTAAACTCGCGTGCTAAGACGCTAATTCAAATCTCGTACTTGACCTTGACCTTTGACTACGGATGTTTTAATAAATATTAGACTCAGTAGGATCCCGACTAGTTGGTTCAAAGGCAGGGGTAGGAGTCACTAAGGAAGTCAAGTCTGTTTCACTTTTATTCTAGAGCAGTTGTCTGTGAAAAATGTCATGCTAACAAGCTTTCCAGTTTGGTTGATGTGTGGAAGAGCAATGGACCACGCTAACATTCTTAATGCCATCAGGAATCCTGGACATAGATCAACTAAAAAAATTACTTTGAATCTACCAAAATGTAAAAAAAAATCTTTGCTAGGGTTTAAATGACAAGAAACATGTTTATATTTGAAAACAACATAAATGAAAGACTAGAGCAGAAAACCTAATTAACAATAAATTATCCCTCAAATTGATTTGCCAATGTGATGTTTGAAAAAAAAACCACCAAAAATATAACAAATCATGAATTTGTTGGAATTTGAAGAGATAAAGATTAATGGAGAAGCAGAAGAGAACCTGGCAAAGAACAGAAAAGTCTTGGGCAAGAAGGTTAAGAGTGTATTTGTGTCAACGCTAGAAGCGGTAAAATGCAAAGGACAACAAAGTGCAAACCACAGTGCAAAGCATCTTGCTATGCAAGAGAAGAAAATGCAGAAGTTTTGAACAGCTATGACTGATAAACAACTAGCAAGCAAAATAGAAAAAAATAAGTATAAGTGTTAAGAATATAAAAAAGGCCACTGTGTTTAGAGTGCTCATCTATAAACCAGATTTAATTTCCAATTATGGCTTCTTTTTTTTGGAACTTACATAACTCAAATTTCACCCAGCGTCTTAAAATGGGTACTTATATCATTATATGGGAAAGTTGAATGGCTTGGCATGAAACCAGAAACATGATTTATAAATGTACAGATGGTCATGTAACAGCATGTGTGTTGATACAGTATAAAGAACATACTCTAAGGTGTGATGGATTTCCCCCACAACTTTTGTTTTGAAAGACTGAGAAAGATATAAACAATGAAAATAAAGATGATAACCTCTGTAGCCCACTGGAACAGTCCCTTCCAGGTGGACAAGATTTTGCTGTGTTCCATCATTGAAAACTGCAAATACACAAAATAAAAGTATGTACAATTGTTCATATTTGTATGTTAGAATGTCACTCCATCATTCATTCATTATTTCTTTCACTGTTCAATAAGAAGTCCAGAACCATCAAACTGGCTTAATCTAAAGAAATATCTTGAAATAAAAAAACAAAAACATTTACTTCATATCAATAATTTTGTTTTGAATTTAATTTGTAAATTACAAATAATATTTATTCTTGATTCTTTATCCTTCCGGTGCTGTTAGACGGCACTTTAGGGCTTGTAGAGGTCTCCCACCAATTTCTATTCTGAGCGAGCTGTTCGCTTATAGAGAGTGAGTCTATGCTTGCCAACCTCTTTTGTTAGAGTTCTTTTCAGTGTTTATCAAACCTGTACTCTTTTCCTCTGACCTGATGTTTCCCATTTGAGAGCTACTTAGTAATTTTCTGGTCGTTTCTTCTAAATACATGCCTGGCATATGTCCATCTTCTTTTCTTATTAGTAAAAAAAAGTAAAGAGCCCCTGTCACGTCAAGTGGCGTATAGGGAATATGGTGTTAGTGACTATAAATTTTACAAACCTTCAGCACATAATTTTTAGGGGTAATGTGGTCGGTATTACACCCATGCCGCTTTACTTTCCCAGAAAAAATCCGGTACCCATTTAAGTCTGACGGAAGCCGTCAGTTGGGATCGAACCCTACCTCTTGCCCTTTGTAGTCCAGTTCTTTTCTTATTAGTAGACGAGATAAATGGTTGCATGGCAATTTCTCTTATTTCAGCATTAGTCTTGAATTCATTTAATACAAAGTATCTTTTTTAGGCATTTGCATTCAAATGTGCTGAGTTTTTTTCTCAATATCCTCTATCATTTTCCAGCTTTCACATGCATAATTTCATGCTGCGCATCTTTCATCGCCATATCTTATCAAGGTTTTTAACATTTACTGCCCCCTTTGCTATTCTGACCTCCTTTCTAGTATCTCCCTCTTAATTATACCACTACCAAGGTATGTAAAGTAATCTACTTCCTGCACCATCTTCCCATCCAGGTAAATATTACCTTTTGGTACAGCCCCAGTTGTCATTATTTTAGTCTTCTCTCTGTTAATTTCAAGTCCTGTTCTGCCAGCCAATGATGATAGAGAATCTGTGGTGTCCTGTATCGCATGCATAATAAGACTAAGGAACGCAATGTCATCTCAAATTTATTAGCTATCTTAAATTTCATATTTACACATTCACAAAACATATTTAGTGTCTGAATTTATTGAGATATTATAAGGTTTGTAAAAGAATGGGTTTACAATTACTGGGACTATCTACTCTGGAGGTACTGAACACCAAAGAGGAGTAGGTATCATCTTGGATGCAGAAAGAGCAAGAACAGTGAAAGGCTTTTACCCAATATCTAACAGAGCCCTTTTAGTGAAATTGAATGGAAAGCCAATAAACATAAATCCTATACAAGTTTATGCACCAACAGCACACAGTCTAGAGGAAACAATTGATAAGTTTTACAACGAGTTAGATAAGGCACTTCATAAATGCAAACCACATGAAAACACCATAGCTCTAGGGGATTTTAACGCAAAAGTAGGAAAGGAAATAGTTGAGGAAGTAGTTGGTCATTATGGCTTAGGCGAGAGGAATGAAAGAGGTGAGAAACTTATTGAGTGGGCAAGAACACACAACATGATGATAGAAAACACATGGTTTAAGCAACATCCAAGACGTCTGTGTACATGGAAAAGCCCAGTGGACAACACACGTAATCAAATTGATAATATAATGATAAGCAATAGATTTAGAAACAGTCTGGTGTGTGTGAAAACTAGACCAGGGCAGATTGCAATAGTGATCATGTACCAGTTGTGGGAAAACTTAGAGTAAAATTAAAAACAACAAAACGAGCCTCAGTTAACATCAAGTTAAATTTAGATTTACTAAAATCAGACAAAAAGCTGCAAGACAAATATAAAATCACAATTCAGAAGATTGAAATGTAACAAAAAGGAGATGCTAAAGCTATATACAAACAAATTGAGGAATTAACAGGAAGAAAAATGCAATCAAAAACTGGATGTTTAAGATCAAAGGAAGGAGAACTGTTGATTGATCAAGAAAACATAAGGGAACGATGGACAGAATACATTAAAGATCTTTATAATGATGAACGAACGGAAGTAAATATTAAGGATAATGGAGAAGGACCAAAAATACTCACAGAAGAAGTGGAAGATGCATTGCGCAATATGAAAGCAGGCAAAGCTCCTGGACCAGATAATATAACTAAAGAAGAGATTGAAGCCATGGGTGATTTTGGAATAGAAATAATGACGACATACTCAAATCAATATTCATAGCCCTACCAAAGAAATCGGGTGTGATTGAATGCGATGATCATCGCACAATAAGCCTTATGAGTCATATGACTAAGATATTACTAATAATCATCACGCGAAGAGTGGGAAACAAAATCAGTCCAGAAATTAGCGACGAACAGTGTGGTTTTGTTAGAGATAAAGGAACAAGCAATGCCACTTATATCATAAGATCTTTAGTAGAAAGAGCCATAGAGGTGAAAACAGATCTATACCTATGTTTTATAGATTACTCCAAGGCATTTGACAAAGTAAAGCACCAAGAAATAATCAAAATTTTAGAAAGCATAAACATAGACAGCAAAGATCTAAGAATAATAAAGAACATGTACTGGCAACAAACAGCAGCCATAAGAACTGGAAACCACTTTTGGGAATGTTTCAACAAATACAACAGGATGTTAGACAAGGTTGTGTGCTGTCACCAGATTTGTTTAATATTTATAGTGAGATTATTTTAAGATCCATAAGGAGCATGCCTGGAATAACAATTGGAGGTTATAATATAAATAATCTAAGGTATGCTGATGATACAGTCTTAATCGCTAAGAGTGGAAATGAGTTACAAGAAATGTTGGACATTATAGTGAAAGAAAGCAAAAATAAAGGACTCAGCCTTAATAGCAAAAAGACAGAGGTAATGGTAACAACAAAAAGAAGACATCACCTCAGTGCAAAATAAAGACAAGTGGAACAATATTAAAACAGGTAAATGAATTTAAATATTCGGGAACATTGTTAACCTCGGACGGAAGATGTACAAAAGAGGTGAGATGCAGAGTGGCTCAGGCAAAAGCAGCTTTCCAAAAAATGAAGAAGATACTATGCAATCCATTTTTGACAATAGAAACAAGAAAAAGAGTTCTTAAATGTTACGTAGAGCCAGTCTTAACATATGGATGCGAATCATGGACAATAGGACAACAGACAAGAAAATCACTGGAGTCTGTAGAAATGTGGTTTTACAGAAGAATGTTGAAAGTACCACGGACAGCTAAGAAGAGTAATGAAGATGTTTTGAGAGAGGTCAAAGCAAAAAGAGAGCTAATTTCCAATATTAGGAAGAAACAATCATCATTTTTTGGCCATGTAATGAGAAGAAAACAACTGGAATATATATTGTAACAACTGGAAAAAGTGAGAGACGAAGAGATAGAGGGAAGCAAAGAGAAAAAATAACAGACAGCTTAAGAGAATGGCTTGGCAGAAGGTCAACAACAGAAATGATAAATAGCTGACGAGATCGAAAGTTGTGGAGAGACATGATCACCTACGCCAGCAGGCCCAGTACTTGATGATGATAAGATTTGTACAGGTCTGGAGCAAAGGTTTTGTTTATTTGGTTATGAAAGGCCTTGGTATCACTGCAAACGAATCAAAATCCATAATTGCTCAACCGCCCGTGCCAGCAGAATCATCCGAATTACTAACTCATCTCCAAAACAAAGAAAGGTAATTGTAGTTCCCATCGTAGCAGTCTCAGCACACGCCAAAGACATAAGGTGAAACAGCGCAGGTTTTGTTAACAAATGGTTAATTGGTATAACGTAAGGACTAGAAACTACTATTGTAGTGTATAGATAGCTCAAACAATACAATTACTATACTTTACCAAATGGATCAAGAGCTGGTAGCAAATTCCTGTACTGTGTGATTGTATTTACAATGTCTGTTTTTGTGTCACTAGGATGCTTGTACTGAGAAAACACAAAATGAGGCATCAAAATTTACATGGAAACAAAAGGAAAGTTTTAATTAGGAGCACAAATTATTAAAAGATCTTTACAAGGATTGAAAACTGCTATAATAAAAATGTAGATAGGAGAAAGAGTATCTGGGTCTATGTCCTATGGGCCAGCTACGTCTCGAAAGGTCAATAAATAAAAATAAAAAGTTATAATATTCAAATTTGTTGATGAATTAACAAGCCCCAGACACTTGACAGTACCTGAGCGGAAATTAGTCAGTGACTCATAGCTAACTGTGTCAGGATCTAGATTCTACAATTGGTGCTCCCCTTGTTGTTATTCATTTTGTTACAACCATTACACGCTGTTTTGGCTTTCAACAGTTTTTAAAACTAATTTTTTTGTTTCCAATTATTGTAACTACTTGTGCCTGTAGATTTGGTTCATTTTAAACAATTACAATGTATCATCATGTGCCATACCGGTTGGCGTAGACGACCATGTCCCTCCAGAATCTTCTATCCACTGTGTATCATATTAATTCTGTTGACTGATTTCCATGCCATGACACCAAGTTATCCAGTATTTTCTCTCTTTGTCATCCTCAATCTCTCTTTCCTGGTATTTTGCCAGTTGTAACCAAGTATTTCATCTTTCCTCTTCTCATGATGTGTCCGAAAAATGTTGATTGTTTCTTTCTGATGTTTGTTAGGAGTTCCCTTTTTGTGTAGGCCTCTTTGAGAATATCCTTATTGGTCTTTTTAGCTGTCCAGGGAACTTTCAACATTCTTCTGAGAAATCTCATCTCTGTGGCATATAATTGTCTTTTCATTTCTTTATTTACTGTCCATGATTCGCTTCCAAAGGTCAGAATTGGCTCTATATAGCACCAATGAACTCTTTCTCAATTCTATTGACATAGACTTGTTGCATAAGATGTTTTTCATTTTATTAAATGCTATTTTGGCCTTTACTATTCTGCTTTTTATTTCTGTGATGCATCTTGGTTAGCGGGTAGAGTTCTGCCCTACCAAAAGGAGGAATAAGATGTCTCCTTTCCTCCGCTAGTCTTCGGGACACCCTTGGGCAAGGTGGAGCTCCCATTTAGCACCCCTATCAGGTTTATATGAAACCATTGGAGCAGGTGGTGAATAGTGTTGTGGGAGCAGCCGACAAGTAGTGCCGGTTATGGTCCCCACACTGCAATGGCAGACAGAGAATCTTTTCTCTGAGACAATGGCTGCGATCTCCGACTAGTAGTCA
Organism: Megaustenia siamemsis; assembly: GCA_032433765.1. Lineage (NCBI taxonomy): Eukaryota > Metazoa > Mollusca > Gastropoda > Stylommatophora > Ariophantidae > Megaustenia > Megaustenia siamemsis. The sequence goes on from JAVIAB010000107.1 coordinate 31,072,376, forward strand.
CTGCCAAGAAGGAAAGGAATGGCAACCTACCTTCTTATATTGCCTTGAATAATCATGACAAACCACAACTTAATATCTACTGCTAACAATATTAATGGGAACTCCACAGCCACCTTGTCCGGTAGGGAGCGTCATGTGCTACAGGTGACACCCGATCGTTATCAAGCAACTGTATGCAAGATCAAAAATAAAGAGACACTAGCAATAGAAACTTGGAACATTAGATCAGCATTCCAGGTTGGCAAACTAGAAAACATCAGTCAAGAAATGAAGAGAATGAAATTGAACATCTTGGGATTACGTGAAATGAAATGGAAAAGAGCAGGATTATTACAACGTGACAGCAGAAATGTAATTTACTCTGAGGGAACCACACATGAAAGAGGAGTAGGCATCATGTTTGATAGAGAAAGAAGTAAAAAAGTGACAGGATTTTGGCCAGTATCAGATAGAATTCTGCTAGTAAAATTGAGAGGTAGACCAATGGATATCAACATAATTCAAGTTTATGCACCAACAAGTAACAGCGACGATGAAGACATTGACACTTTTTACGAGGAGCTAGAGGCGACCATGGAACAGTGTAAACCCCAAGAAATAACTATTATATAAAGGGGTTTCAATGCAGAGGTAGGAGCAGCTACAGTGCAAAATGTGATTGGAGGTCATGGCCTTGAAGAGATGAATCACAGAGGGGATAGATTGATAGATTGGGCAAAGACACATGAAATGATTATAGGTAACACCTGGTTCAAACAACACCCTATTCTATGGATATGGCAAAGCCCAGACAAAAAAGTACACAATCAAAATGATTTTATACTGGTACAGAGAAGATTCAGGAATGGGCTAACATCGGTTAAAACAAGGCCAGGAGCCGATTGCAATAGTGACCATTACCAGTAGTTGGAAAGATAAGATTAAAACTGTGGAAGGCACAGAAATCCCCAAGAAATATAAAATTAGAACTAGATATGCTTAGAGTAGATAAACAGATGAGTAATAAGTACAGCACAATAGTACAAAATAGATATAATGCTATTGAGAAAAACAGGACATCAAGTAGCAGAGGGAAATGCTCAAACAGTCGATTCAACAAACATCAAAAGAAGTAATCTATCTATCTATCTATTGACCTTTCGAGCCGTAACCGGCCCATAGGGCGTAGACCAAGATACACCTTCTCCTATATGGATTTTTTTGTTCTAGCAGTTTTCTTTTAAAGATATTTTATCAAATCTCGCCATCTGTCTCTGTTCTGTGCAAGCAGTTCTATCTCATTGAGGAGCCGACTCCTGCTGCTCTTGCCTCTCTCATCAATGTTCTTCTCAGTGTCTCCCTGGGTCTTCCTCTTTTTCTTTTACCTGTTGTTTCCCATATGAGGGCTTGCTTTGCTATTCGGTTATTATCTCTTCTCATCACATGTCCAACGTATGACCATCGTCTTTTCTTTATTACTGAAGATATTAGTGGTTGATTGGCGATTTCTCTAATTTCCTCATTTGTTTTGAATTCGTTCCATGCTATACCAAGTATTTTCCTTAGACATTTATTTTCAAATGCGTTCAACTTTGTTTCTATATCTCTTGTTGTTTTCCAGCTTTCACACGCATACGTAAGGGTTGATAGTACATTTGATTTGAATAGCCTAAGTTTTGTGTTTGTGCTGATAAGTTTTGATTTCCACAACTTTTCAAGGCTTCTGAAAGACATTGCTGCTTTAGCTATTCTGATTTTAATTTCTTTGCTCGTATCCCCTTCTCGATCAATGTGACTTCCAAGATAGATAAAGTGATCGATCTCTTCTACTGGTTTGTTTTCCATGTATATTTTGTCACCTGTTGGAATTAAACTAGTCATGACTTTAGTCTTTTCATGATTGATCTCAAGCCCAATTTTGCTGGCTATTGATGATAGTTCATTTGTGTTTTCCTGCATCGTTTTTATCTGACTGCTGATGAGGACTATGTCATCAGCAAAGTCGAGGTCCTCCAAATGGTCTCCTTGTATCCATTCGATGCCTTTATTACCAGTGCAGCATTTCTTCATTATGAAGTCCATAACAATTCCAAATAACAAGGGCGATAAAATACATCCTTGTTTAACCCCAGTTTCTATTGGGAAACATTCGCTCAGTCCTTCCTCTGTTCGAACTGCACATGTGTAACCATCATACATGTCTTTGATAATATTTATGATTTTTGATGGTAAACCATATTGCTTCAGAATTTTCCACAAAGAATCTCTATGAATACTATCAAATGCTTTTTTGAAGTCGATGAAGTTAAGTACAAAAGGTTTTTGCTTTTCAATGTGTTCCTCCAATATAAGTCGTAGAGTGAAAATGTGGTCAATACAGCTTCTCCCTTTTCTAAACCCAGCCTGTTCTTCACGCATTACTGTATCTATTGAATCCTGTATTCTATTTAGGATGATTTTGCAGAATAACTTTGAGGCAACTGACAAAAGTGTCACGCCTCTCCAGTTGTTACAATCTCTAAGATTGCCCTTTTTTGGGATCTTAACAATGATTCCTTTTTTCCATTTATGAGGCGTCTTCTCTGTTTTCCAAATGATGTTGAACATTTTTTGGAGATGTATTAGATTATGGCTATCAATTGCCTTGAGGATCTCAGCTGTTAACTTATCCTCTCCAGCAGCCTTGTTATTGGTCATAAGCTTTAAGGTGGTTTCTATTTCACTCAAGGTGAAGTCATCTAAATTTACATTTAATTCTGCTGCTGGTGTTTCAGTTTCAAAATCTATTAAACTGTGGGGTAGTGGATGGTTAAGAATTTCTTTGAAGTGTTCCGCCCAACGGGCTTTTATGTCTGCGCTTGTTGTTAGCATTGATCCAGATTTGTCTAGAATTGGTGTTCCACTGGATGTATAGGTGTTTGTCAGCATCTTTTGCACAGTATAAAGAGTTCTGCTGTCTCCTGTAATTGCAGCTGTTTCTGCTTTCTCTGCCAAATTGTCTATATAAGCTCTTGTATCTCTTCTTGCTGAACTTTTCACTTTGTTGTCTAATTCTTTGTATGTTGCTTTTGCCAGAACCTTTCCAAGATCTGTCTTTACATTAGTCATGGCTCTCTTCGCTTCTCTTCTTTCTTTGATGTATTTCCACGTGGTGTCTGAGATCCAAGCTCGTTTTTCCATTTTCTTCAGTCCAGCACTTGCTTCTGCTGCTGTCATTAGTATTTTGCTCTGTGAGTCCCACATCTCATTGATATCTAAGTCTATTTCACCGAGTGCTGTATAACAATTACTTAGCTCTATGTTAAACTTTTCCTTTATGGCTTCATCTTTCAGGTTTTTCAAAAGAAGTAATACCAGTGACTAAAAGAATCAACAAAAAGAAATAGATGACAGAAGAAATATTACAACTAATGGATGAAAGAAGAAAACATAAGAAAGAAGAACGGATATACAAAATATTGCACAAAGAGATCCAAAACAAATGCAGAGAAGTGAAGGAAGAATGATTAAAACAGAAATGTGAAGAAATGGAAAAACAACAAAAGAAAGAATCAAAATTTATGCACAATCAGTTAAAAGAATTAACAGGAAGAAAAGAAGTCAAAGTTTCAGGATGAGTGAAATCTAAAGAAGGAAATATAAAAATGGGACAGGAGAAGACAATGGAAAGATAGACAGAATATATCAGTCAACTCTATGATGATGAAAGACCAGAATTAAACAATTCAAATGAAAACACAGGACCACCGATAATGCAGAGAGAAGTGGAGGACGCAATTCAACTAATGAAAAGAGGTAAAGCTCCAGGTCCCAACAATATAACAATCGAAGAGATAAATGCATTAGGAGAGCTGGGAGTACAAGTCATAACAAAACTACTAAATGACATATATAACACTGGGCACATACCCAAAGATCTACTAAAATCTATCTTTGTAGCCATACCGAAGAAGTCAGGCACCACTGATTGTGAAGACCATCGCACTATTAGTCTCATGAGCCATATGACGAAAATATTACAAAGAATCATCATGAGATGTGTAAGGAACAAAATAAAACCAGAAATAAGTGAGGAACAATATGGATTTGGGGAAGGAAAGGGCACCAATAATGCAATATACATCTTAAGAACATTGATAGAAAGATCTATATATGTGCTTTATAGACTACACAAAAGCATTTGACAAAGTAAAGCATGTGGAAATAATCAATTTGCTGGAGAAATTAAACATTGATGGCAAGGATCTGTGAATCATAAAAAACATGTACTGGCAACAAACAGGATAATTTAAATTTATAAAACAAGGAGTTAGACAAGGCTTATTTTGTCGCCGGATTTGTTTTCACTTTACAGCAAACATATTATGAGATCAATAGTAGACGAAAAAGGAATTGAAGTCAACAGTCACAACATAAATAATTTGCGATATGTGGATGACACATTCTTAATAGCAGAGACAGAGAATGAACTACAAGAAATGATAGACATAATAGTAAAAGAAAGCAACAAGAAAGGTCTCAGTTTGAATAGTAAGAAAACAGAAGTAATGGTTATATCGAAGAAACAATCATCACCATCATGCAGCATAAAAATAAACAGGACAAATCTGAAACAAGTGCAACGTTTGAAATACTTGGGGACAATAATAACATCAGATGAGAGATGCACCACAGAAATAAAAAGCAGAATAGCTCAGGCCAAATAGCATTTCAGAAAATGAAAAATATTTTATGCAACAAATCTATGTCAATAGAAATGAGAAAGAGAGTTCATCGGTGCTATATAGAACCAAACCTGACCTAAGGAAGCGAATCATGGACAGTAGACAAACAAATAAAAAGACGATTAGAGGCCACAGAGATGAGATTTCTCAGAAGAATGTTGAAAGTTCCCTGGACAGCTAGAAAGACCAATGAGGAATTCTCAAAGAGGCCTACACAAAAAGGGAGCTCCTAAAAAACATCAGAAAGAAATAATCAACATTTTTTGGGCACATCAAGAGAAGAGGAAAGTTGGAATACTTGGTTACAACTGGCAAAATAAAAGGAAAGAGATCACGGATCACAAAGAGAGAAAATACTGGATAGCTTGGTGTCAAGGCATGGAAAACAGTCAACAACAAAAACTGATATGATGCACTGTAGATAGAAGATTGTGGAAGGACATGATCGCCTACGCCAACCGGTATGGCACATGATGATGATGATGCATCTTCCATCTGATGCTATTATATTGTGACCAAGCCTCATCAAGGCCAGCTCCTTGTCGTGGGGATGGGCTTAACAGTCACCAGGGACTGAAAACTAAGACTGGCCAGGCCTTCCTACAACCGAGCAAGACCACAGTCTGCTCTAGCAAGTTCAAGTGCTGAAGTCGGAGGCAACCAGCCAAAAGGCGCACAACAATCAGGATGCCACGCACTCAACGCATATGGAAGTATGTCTATAACCGCAAATCGATATGGCACTCGCCCTGTGATGGGCACTCAGGCAGGTGCAGCGCCGGGCCCTCAGCCTCGAAAGGGCCCAACCTCTATTACTGGATGTCCTTCTCAACCGCCCTGTGGAGTCAGGGGGCGAGAGAATAGAGCTACTGGCCAATCCAAATAAGACCACTAAAAATAATGCACTGGAATGCTGAAGGCATCAACAGCAAAAGAGATGGTACAGTAAAAAGATAGAATTAGAAAATATCCTGCATGAAGAACAAATAAGCATATGCTGTTTGCAGGAAACCCATCTAAACAACGACATAGCCTTGAAGATTAGGGGATACCAGTGCTACCGATCTGACAGAATAAATAAACAAAAGGTGGAATACTGACTCTTGTAAGGAACAACATTAATGCATGTCAGATTGAAGTGTATATGGATGGGGCGGAATATCAAATACTGCGCCTCAGGACAGGAAATACAGACTTCCATCTACTTAACTACTACTGTCCGAGTGACCGCCCACTAGCACTAGACACAATTACATTAAAAGAAAGAATAATTGTATGTGGAGACTTTAACAGCCACTCACAGAGCTGGGGCTATGAACATATGGACAAGAGAGGTGAAGAGCTTGAAAATTGGCAGGATGACAATGGGCTTATACTATTAAACCAGGCAACAGATCCACCAACATTCTACTCCAGATCATGGCATACCACATCTACACCAGACCTTGCTTTCCATTCACCAGACCTGGATTGGAATATCACACGAATTGTTGGGAAACAACTTGGAGGCAGCGACCACCGACCAGTCTTTTTAGTGGTGCAAAATGAGGCCATCAGGGAGAGCAGCACTCTCTCCAGATGGAATTACAAAAAGGCAGACTGGAAAATGTATCAACACTACACCAGTGTACTGACTAAAGATATAAATACAGATAGAGACATCAACAAAATAGTTGATGAATTCAGTAGACTAATAATACAAGCTGCCAGTGAAACAATACCTAGAGGGGCACGGAAACACTACAAACCATACTGGAGTAGTGAACTAGAGGAACTGCACAATGACATGGAAACATCTCGAAAGCAAGCAGAAAATAACCCTTGCCAAGAACACCACAACAAACTACCAGCATGCTAAAGCCAAATTTCAACAGGCTAAACTACAAGCCAGACGGAGAAGCTGGAAGAGAAAACAGAGTCCTTGAATCTTGAACGAGACACAAGAAAAGTGTGGAAGCTTGTAAAACAGCTGAATGATGAGGGTACAGAAAGGAACACCAAAATTACACTGAAGAAGGATGGAAACATTCTAACAGGTAAACATGCAGCAAATTACTTTGCAGACTCCTTTGCAAATGACAATAATATTGAAATTAGCCTAGAAAAACGACAAGAGACCCGTCTAAAACAACAAAATGCAAGACAAGAAGAGACCACACATGAAGTCATGGAAACACCCATTACACAAAGAGAGCTAGAGCTGGCAATATCCAAATTAAAATGAAAAAGTCACCAGGCAATGATGGAGTGTCCAATGAAATGATTAAGAACTTGGGAACTGCAGCTAAAGCAAAACTACTGCAGATCTACAACATTTGCTGGATCACAGGTAGAGTGCCACAGGCATGGAGAGAAGCAATTATGATACCATTACTAAAGCCAGGAAAAGATAGTTCAATGACATCCAGCTATAGACCAATCAGCCTTACAAGCTGTTTGTGTAAAACAATGGAACGTATAATCAATCTCAGACTGCAGTGGTACCTGGAAAGTGAAAATCTCCTTGTCCCACAACAAGCAGGCTTTAGACAGTGTTACTCTACCGAAGATCAAGCAACCTATCTTTCCCAGGAAATCGAAGATGCGTTTCAAGAAAAGAAACTGGTACTAGCAGCATGGATAGACCTAAAGAAAGCATTTGATAAGGTATGGAAGGAAGGGCTTCTGAAGAAACTGAGAAATTATGGAGTAAATGGCAGGATGTACAAATGGGTCAAAGCATACCTGCATAACAGGAGAGCCAGAGTGCAACTGGATGGTCTTAAGAGTAAGAAGGTCTTATTGCGCCAGGGCGTTCCACAAGGAGGGGTACTATCTCCAACACTTTTTCTGATCTACATCAATGACCTAGTTACTGAACTACCACATGGCATCAAAGTGGCAATGTATGCAGATGACTTGGTAATGTGGTGCACAGAGGAGTATGCAACAGTGGCCTCCAAATTGCTACAAAGAGCTATGAATGCACTGAATTCATGGACAAATAGATGGTGTATCAGCATCAATACAGACAAATGCAGTACTACACTTTTCACACTCTCCCCAAAACAAAAGCAGGAGCCATCTACATAAACAATGAGCCTGTGAAAGAAGACATACAAGCTACATATCTCGGAGTTACGTTTGATAACAAACTATCTTGGAAACAGCAGATAAATAAGGCAACCCAAAAAGCAAGGAGAAAATTGGCTATTCTAAGAAAGTTGTGTGGAACCACATGGGGTGCGAGTGGGAAAATACTCAGTAAAGTTTACCAACAGAGTATACGCCCACATTTAGAATATGGATCATCCGCATGGTGCTCAGCATCAAACACCACATTGCAAGAACTGGATAAAGTACAAAACCAGGCACTTAGGGTCATCACAGGAGCAATGAAATCAACACCAATATTGGAGATGGAGAAATTGTGGAGGATACCAGCACTGAGAGAACGGAGGGACACAAAGGTGCTGATACAGGCAGAAAAATGTGTATGCATGCCGAGACATCCAATGAAGGACAGATTCCAAAATCTTGCATTGGGACGACTTAAGAGAAGCAGCTTTATCCACCAAGCCAAGCGTATTAGTAGACAAACACCAGACATGCCAAGAGTTGTTAAACCCCTTCTGCCCATACCAGAACAGACTCCCTGGACAGATGAATCAGGATTATCAGTTCAAATACGGACAGAAGTGAAAGGAATAGTTGACAAAGAGGAACAAAATAGTCTACAGCGAAAAACAATAGCTCTCAGTTTCCTGGATGAAGAATACCCACAAGACCTATGGATTCGTGTGTACACAGATGGATCAGCACAGAATGCAGTAAAGAATGGGGGAGCAGGTGCATATATAGAGTACCCAAATAACACTAGGGATATGGATAAAATAGCAACAGGAAATATTGTCACAATTATGATGCAGAAATACAAGCAATAAAGTTGGCAATAGAAAAACTGCTGAACAGTAATCTTAGCCCACAGCCTGTAGTGTTTTTGACAGATGCAAGATCAGTACTCCAGGCACTACAATCCAGAAAATTACCCCATCTGCAGACCTTATTGACTGAACTCTGCAAGCACCACAGGGTTGCCCTGCAGTGGATCCCGTCTCACTGTGGAATACCAGGAAATGAGAAAGCAGATCAGTTGGCAAAGGAAGGTTCAACAGGCACACAACTAGATACACCAGTTACATACCATCATAAGAAACAGATAATCAAATCAATCAGAGGACCACAAGCCCCAAATCAGGATGCCTTTCATAATATGAATAGATATGAACAAGTTATCATTATACGCCTAAGAACAGGACACAATCGACTCCATAGTCACATGTATACAAAATTCAAGATCGGCACATCAACTACTTGTACATGTGGACAGGCACCCCAGACTGCTGAACACATACTTCAAGACTGCACTGAATATAGTAGACTGAGGAAAATCCATTGGCCCATAGATACAACACTACAGACAAAACTATATGGGCCACTGCAAGAATTACAAAAGACAGTAAAATTTATACAGGAAACGACATTGCAGATATAGACAATACTTCAGGCGAACGAAAGATAGATAGATAGATAGATTGTGACCAAGTATTTGACGCGTTGCACTTGTTTCAGATTTGTCCTGGTTATTTCTATTCTGCATGATGGTGATGATTTTTTTCTTTGATATGACCATTACTTGTTTTCTTACTATTCAGACTGCGACCTTTCTTGTTGCTTTCTTTTACTTTTACTACTATGATCATGATGATGATGTCTCTCATTTCTTGTAGTTCATTCTCTTCTCTGTATCTGCTATTAAGACTGTCTTCCATCATCATCATCATTGAGTGCCGTCTCCGCAACGAAGGTTGGCTACCATGGAGCGCCATTCTGCTCTATCTCTTGCTTTGATGGTGCAGGTTGTCATCGGTTGATTTGTCCATCTTTTGATGTTGCTCGTCCATGTTAATCTTGGTCTGCCTCTGCCTCTTTTACCTTGTATTTTCCCCTCCAGGATTACTTTCAGTAGGCTGTTGTGTCTTTTAACATGGCCCAAGAATCGCATTTGTCTTGTTCTAATTGTGTTCAGAAGTTCTCTTTCATTTTTAGTTGTTTTAAGACTTCATCGTTTGTTTTCTTTTCCTTCCATCCAATTCTACCTATTCTTCTATATATCCACATTTCAAAGGCTTCAATTCTCTGTTCTGTTTTCTTGTCTAATGTCCATGTTTCAGCACCATATAGGAATATTGAGAAGATGTAACATTTTGCTATTCTTAGTTTTAGCTCTGGTGTTATTTGTTTTGATGTTAGTATGTCCTTCATGACATTAAAATTACTTTTTGCCATTCCTATTCTTTTGTTTACTTCAGTTGTACATTTTCCATCACTGGTTATAGTATGTCCAAGGTAGTTATAGTTCTGAACTGTCTCAAGGTCTATTCCTTCAATTTTGATATCCACTTGTGGGTTTTGAGTATTTTCTTTGTTTATGATCATAGTTTTAGTCTTTTTGATATTCATATCTAGTCCATATATTTTGCTTGTCGTGTTTATTTCATTAAGTAATTGTTGTAGGTCTTTAGGATTTTCTGCTAGTAGTACAGTATCGTCAGCATATCTTAGGTTATTGATTATCTTTCCATTAATTTGTAGGCCTGGCATCTCTATGATGTTTTTAAAGATTTGCTCAGTGTATAGATTGAACAAGCTTGGTGATAGGATGCATCCTTGTCTTACTCCTTTTTATATCAATGGGTGTAGAGAACTCTTTGTTATATTTTATTATTGCTGTTTGCTCCCAGTACAGATTGCATATTATAGTCCGTTTCATAAGTCGTGCCCAACTTTTAAAATCGATATCTTTTAAACCGCTTTTTATAAGCTTTTCAAAGTTTGCATGTAAAGTTATAATGATTAGAACCCAACAGGGAATTAATTTCATAAAAAAACAACATTTGGTTATTATTGTTGCTTATTTGATTTATATAAATATATAACGACCCATTGATGTAGTCAAAACTTAATGTTTACAGTATTTAAGTTAAAAATAGCGATTAAAAATCCATACACTGCCAAATTGACGATTTTGCACGCTTTCAACGTGGCTTTTCTGACACAATTAGACACTTGTAGAAAACACAAGGCATTGTGTGTTCCATTTCCGTTCATTCAGCGGCGAAGCCGTCCTCGAACTGAGCAGACAATAATTCTCCTGGTGTTTTGTCTTATCCAATTATTTCCCCATTACGGCCACGCCTTTACCTAGTGAAAATTAATCATAGACCAGCAACTACGGTAATTTCTATTCTTTAGGGCTTCACAATTTACAATTGTGACAAACATCAAAGAAATTCGCCGCTTTAAGAAAACTGCAGCTGCAAGATATTTGTTAAATATACATTTAAAAGGTCTTTTGCATTCTAATAACATTTGGAAAATTTCAACAGTCTTTAACAAATGTTTACTGCGTAATAGCGTTTTGAAGTTGGGCACATGATTTGAAACGAACTATAGTCGTATATCCATGTCATCTAGATGTATCTCTTTAGGCATTCTATAAGTTGTTTGTGGTGTACTCTATCAAAAGCTTTGGTGTAGTCTATGAAGCAGGCATATATTGGTTTGTTTACTTCTGTGTATTTTTCTATTAATGTTCTCATGCAGAATATGGCTTCTTTTGTCCCGCTATTTTTCCTAAATCCAAATTGCTGCTCATCTAATTCAGTATTATTTTATTCTGAACCCTTCCTTGTATAACTTTTAGCAAGATTTTTGTAACATGGCTCATTACTCATTAGACTTATTACTTATTGTTCTAAGTCACTGCATTCAACAGCACCATTCTTCCACAGTATAATAAATATAGCAAATTATTTATGTTGTGAGCATTGACTTCAATTCCTTTTTTGTCTACTACTGATCTCATAAAACTGGAATGCTGATCTACTAATGTTCCAAGTTCCTATTGATAATGATGTCTCCTAAAAAAATATAAATAAACCAAACATAATTCATAATAAACATTTAATTTAAAAAAAGTTAAACAATAACAATTACTGACTGACAACCACAACAACTCAACAAACTAAAACTGAAACTCAATCTCATCGAAAATTGTATGATTCTCTCACCTTTGATAGATAATTTTTCAAAGCGGCTTCGTGCTGTGTCATTTTTAGGGTCTGTCGTCAATCATGAAATCAACAGATTGAGTAGAAATGTTTCACCACAAACTTGGTTACCACTCTTGTCAAATACAAATCCTATCTTGGATAGCTCTGCGGTTTCAGTTCTGCTGAAGATTACATAAGCGGAAGGGAGAGTTCCAGGCAAGGCTATTGATCTGGTACCGGGCCCACTTTTTGCTCGTTCTATCCTCCACTTCTTTCATTCAATAATTTACCCAGGCACAGGCATGACATAAATGATGTCACCAACTGATGACTAATCTGAAATAAAAATATGCGTGTTTTGAAAAATTCCTTTTTAATGACATTGTTAACCTTAGATTATTTTATATTTTATATTGTATATTTTTGTATTCGATCTCGACAGTTATATATTATATGACCTTCTGCCAAGCCATTCTCTTAAAACTGTCTGGCATCTTTATCTTTGCTTCCCTCTATCTCTTCGTCCCTCAATTTTCCCATTGTCACAAAATTAAAGATTCCAGCTGTCCCCTTCTCATTATAGTAGTCAGTCAAAGTTGAGTGTGGATTTTTCAGCGCCCCTAGAAATGCTATTTTTTCTTTTCTTTCGGCGTGTATTATCTTTTTTCTATGAATCTGTCTGCATCTTGTTTGAGTTGGAGCTTTAGAAAATGTTTCCAATGATTGGGGTCTGTACCTTCTCATTACATGGCAAAAACCTATGATTGCTTCTTCCTAATGTTGGCAATTAGCTCTCTCTTTGCTATGGCCTCTTTCAGAACGTTTTCATTACTCTTCTTAGCTGTCAATGGTATTCTCAGCATTCTTCAATACCCCACTGCCTTGTGGTGAGACTTTTCAGTCGCATGCTAGAGGAGTCAACTATAAATAAACCGACGGAAGACAACAGAAAATCACCGTCGTGACTTCTTTGTATAATCATGGGTCGCTACAATTATAGAATTCTCGACAACGTTAATGGGGATTTCACTGGATACCCTCGTTCGGTAGGGGACATCATGTGCTACAGGTGATACACGATTGTCATCAAGCTACTGCAGGCAAAATAAAGATAAAGATAGATAGATGAATTGATGGATAGATATATAGATAGATGATAGATAAATAGTAAAAAAAAAATAATAAAACGCAAAAACAGAGAAAGAAAGCAATATAAGAGACTGGAAGTAATGGGGATAGGACACCCATTGCGGAGGTCAACTGAGAATATTACACGACAGGGTCTTTTTTGGAATCCCCAAGGAAAAAGACAAAGAGGAAGACCAAAATATTCTTGGAGAAGACAGATGGATGGAAGCAGAGATGAAGATGGGAAAGACATGGAATGTTCTGAAAAGATTGACAAGAAGCAGAACGGCTTGAAAAGTATTTGTTGAAGACCTATATGCTCCATTGAGGTGAAAGGAAGAAGAAGGAAGTAGTGGAGGAGAATATTTGTGTTAACTTAAATTGTTATTGATCTTGTCCCCTCAAATGACTCATCAAGTAAGGAAGTAATGGACCCAACCAGACCACCTGCTATTATTTCACGGAAGAGAAAACACTAAAAAATACATCTGATCCTAGTTTATTTTTTTCATGAACACATCCGTCACTTCCGTAAACAATATTGATCTCTTTGTTTACTTTTAGATTTGGGCTGCTTCCAGATTGTTCTTGTTTTTTTTTTCTCCCTTCTAATCGACCGATATATCATGATTAATTATTGATACTTTATTTTTAATGTGACTCTGTTTATCTTAAGTATTATTCCTTTTAATAGTAAAACTAATTTAAGCATATGAATTATGTTTTAATTATAAATAAAACATGATGATTTGATGATTCAGTGTAAGTAAGTGTAACAAACTTTATTTTTAAAAATATTTTTATAAAAATCGTAAATAAAATTAATTATTGTTAATGTATTATTAACAATATTAGCATTAAAATTATTAATAATTATTATAAAAAGCGAAGCCTAATTCCTCCAAAAATAAATTAAAATAATCATCATAGATTTAATATAATTGATTTGTATTGTAAAGTTACAGTATAATTAGACCCACTCATAGTCATAGTAGTATTAAGTATAGTAGTGGTAGTACTGGTAGTGGTAGTAATAATATTATTACAATTACCAGTGTCATGCCCACGCGACAAACGTGACAGTACTTGACGGCATGATGATTCATTCCTGATTTCATGTTTGAACTTGGTAGATTTACGATTACATTTAATAAAATAATTATATGTGACATGATATGTCCAATCAATACATAATACAATGATTGACTAACAATACTATCATCATGATGATTTTGTGGAAGTGGTGTTCATAATATCATAATTATCTGATTCACTTTGAATGGTAGATTTTTATTTGCAATGTGAATTCTTAGTTTTCTATATTTTGATTCTGTTAGTAGTGTTATCACTACTGCGCCTTTCATTCTTCAGTTCAATTGGAAAAATGATTATAATAATAAATTGATTGAATGATTTACAAAGTTTCATCAAATGCTTGCTGCCTGAGTCTACAGCACAGGTTTCACTTTATTTAATAAAAGTTATATTATAATTGATAATAGTATTCTATGTTCATTGTTTTCAATTAGGACCAAGGATATTTTGCTTGTTTAGTTTTCAAGCTCAGGAAGAAGACAATAGAGTTGAAGTCAAGGTGTATGGGGACTGTTGCAAAATATTGGATTCTACACCATATCATAAATTTCACACCACTGCTGTTAGAAGTAGATTTATTTCTTAATTTTGCGGTTACAATACTAGTTTTAATTAAATTAATGCCCAGCTTTTACAGTATTTACATCTTTAATTTGTAAAAAAATTAATGTCCATGTAGATTAGATACATATTCACATTCTTAAAAACAGTGAATATGTAAAAAAACAGAGGATATGTCAAAAACGTTGTGTGCTGGGCTACAGTGAAGAAAACATTAGTGTATTTTAATGTTTGTAAACAGGAGGTCAATTTGGGTGCCACCACAGAATCAACAGCCTATCAGCTGATCAAAACCTCTCCTCAACCTCCAATAAGGTCTTCCGAGAAAAATCCTCCATTAAAATAGGTAACAGAGGCAAAGATTGCCATATTCCCATTAATAATTGGGTTTACTGATTATGGAAGTCCTAGTATTGCAGTACCTCTAGGCAACACAAGTTTCAATGCCTGTAGTAAAACATGGAGTTCAAGAAAGCTATTGCAACCTGCCATACATTTTACAGACCTTCAGCACATGATTTTTGGGGTAATGTGGTCGGTATTACGCCAGTGCCACTTTACTTTCCCAGAAAAAAATCCGGTACCCATTTAAGGCTGGGTGAACCCGGAAGCCGTCAGTTGGGATTGAACCCTACCTCTTGTCCTTTGTAGTCCAGTTCACTAACCACTGAGCTATCGCGGCTCCCTATGTTTGAACAAATTCTAACAAAAAAGGACACTACTCAACTACTGTAGTGATAGTGGTCCAGCACTTGGGAAACTGGTAAACTTAAAATTATTCTATATACATTTTTGAAATTGTATAGTACAGGGCTCTGAGTATAGAATTAGAACTCTGACCTAAAATGTGTATTAGCACCTTGCGGAAAGTGGTCAGCTACTTGTGTCAGGATCACTGAACCAGAACTATCAAGATCCTACCACATCTCCCTTTGGTGAGTCTGAAAAAGCTAACCAATCTGGCAAAATGAGTAGAGATCATTTTTGTCTGTGGTCATTGCTCATTCAGACAGGGATTTTGAATTCTCGTATGAATTCTGTGGTCTGTTTTAGAATTTAACTTCTGTCTTACAGTTTCTGTCCCAAAGCAGTGGTTGTGGGTCATGTTTTTCTCCTCAGGTCTGAGAACTGGAGTCTTGTAGTATAGAATATATTTTGCTGTCATTTTGCTAGGTTACAGTAGCACATACCTGTAGTCCCTGTCTTGAGTTTGAAATATTTTTGGTCTCATTATGTTGTGACCATTGCCGATGCAGAATATTCAGTATTGGACAGTTGATAATATCCTCATTTTGTTTGAGATGGCCTTGTTTCACTTTGTGTAGTATTGCCTTGTTTCCACTTTTTGTGGTATTGCCTTGTTTCCACTTTGTTTAGTATTGCCTTGATTCCACTTTGTGTGGTATGGTCTTGATTCCACTTTGTGTGGTATGGTCTTGATCCCACTTTGTGTGGTATGGTTTTGATCCCACTTTGTGTGGTATGGTCTTGATTCCACTTTGTGTGGTATGGTCTTGATTTCACTTTGTATAGTATTGCCTTTTGATGATGAGAGTAGGAATTGAAGAGAAAAGGCAAGATGACACCCAAAAAATGCCATGCTGAAGTCATATATGTTTGATTGAAAAGTGCCAGATATCACAGCTTGCTGTAAACTACAGCAGAATACATCTATGCCCATTTAAGATTCTTTTAAGAGCAGATGAAATTAAATAAGTCTAGTGAGTGCAACAGCAGATAAGAAATAAGTACTCAAGTTAGCTATGCTAAACCAAATTTATTTCATGTGCACCACATATAA
The DNA here is from genome assembly GCA_032433765.1 of Megaustenia siamemsis. Taxonomy (NCBI): domain Eukaryota; kingdom Metazoa; phylum Mollusca; class Gastropoda; order Stylommatophora; family Ariophantidae; genus Megaustenia; species Megaustenia siamemsis. The sequence continues at coordinate 31,088,758 of JAVIAB010000107.1, forward strand.
ATATTCAAATACTGTAAATTTGAATACTAATTAAGCAGGAATTTTAAAATTAAAATTCTCCCATTATTTAATATACTTGTAAAAGCTGGAAGGATTTAATTTAAAAATACCTTTACAAGAAGTATACTTTAACAAAGTTTATTAAATGCTGGATGATTATAATTTTACATTTCTAACTTAATTCAATGATTACATATTCAAAGTTATGTTCATAATTGTGAGTAATTTTTTTATCATCACTATCTTTAATAAGAAGATGCACAACAAAGTTGAAGCTGTTTTATATAGTCTATAGTCTTTAGTTCGGACATGAATCACTGCTGTCGAGGCATTCTCACATCCACTAACTTTTATAAAACCTATAGTCTTTAGTTTGAACATGAATCACTACTGTCGAGACATTCCCACATCCACTAACTTTATAAAACCTATAGTCTTTAGTTTGAACATGAATCACTGCTGTCGAGGCATTCCCACATCCACTAACTTTTATAAAACCTATAGTCTTTAGTTTGAACATGAGTCACTGCTGTCGAGGCATTCCCACATCCACTAACTTTTATATAGTCTTTAGTTCGGACATGAGTCACTGCTGTCGAGGCATTCCCACATCCACTAACTTTTATAAAATCTATAGTCTTTAGTTTGAACATGAGTCACTGCTGTCAAGGCATTCCCACATCCACTAACTTTTATATAGTCTTTAGTTCGGACATGAGTCACTGCTGTCGAGGCATTCCCACATCCACTAACTTTTATATAGTCTTTAGTTCGGACATGAGTCACTGCTGTCGAGGCATTCCCACATCCACTAACTTTTATATAGTCTATAGTCTTTAGTTCGGACATGAGTCACTGCTGTCGAGGCATTCCCACATCCACTAACTTTTATATAGTCTATAGTCTTTAGTTCGGACATGAGTCACTGCTGTCGAGGCATTCCCACATCCACTAACTTTTATATAGTCTATAGTCTTTAGTTCGGACATGAGTCACTGCTGTCGAGGCATTCCCACATCCATTAACTTTTATAAAGTGCTTCACACTGCAGCCGAGAAGAAAACTGTTTTACTTTCCTAAAGAATAAAGTAAAAGCTATCAAAGCTTTATTATTCATGTATTCATTCAGCAACATTGTATTTGTAAAAGGAATATATATTTGAAAAGTCGTCTTGTTTTTAAAGAAAACTTTGAAACTAGCACACTGAACATTTGAACTTTGAAACTAGCACACTGAACATTTGAACTTTGAAATTAGCACACTGAACATTTGTGATTTGGACATTTAAAAAGCCCAACTAGGAGCATTTAAAATTAAGGACAGCATTTGGGATTTTCTGACCTAGTTTTTATTGAAAATAAAATGTCTAAAGAGAACAGGAGTCCCGATAAACCTCATGGGTTGAGTGGAGATAATGAACGTGGTACACCTTCGCAGCCTGTAGGCATTCCTGTTGAGCGCATTAATATGGTTGGAGGTAAGTCACATCAGTTTTAAGATATTTGCAACTGTTGTTGTGTGGGAGTTTTTTCTTCTTCTGCACATGCCTTAGATGTCAGTATTAACAGAGGTCATTTACTGAGTTCTATTTCTAAGGCATGTTACCGTGTGTTACCGGGGCCTCATTATGTGGGAAGTAAAGAATAGTGACACTGTGACCTTCCAGGCATGTCGTAAGAGGCGACTAAGGAGATTGATCAATGGCTTGACAAGCTGTCATTTTAAAAAGCATTGTTATGGAAACAGAACCATAGATTTTAGAAGCAGTGATCTCTATAATATGTGCCATTTTGGCACGCAAGTTTTCTGTTTTTGAGATTGTAGTTCTGCTGTATGTACCGTCTTCGGCTCGAAAGGACAATAGATAGATTTTTAAGGCATTTATGAAAACTCCCGTTTCTCTATTTCTGTTGCATTAGTTGCTAATCTATCTGTGAAGCGGGGGACTGGTTGGTCTTGAGGCAAGATACCAGTCTCAAGACAGAGAGGTTGTGAGTTCAAATCTCGGCTGCACCAGTTGGGATTTTTATTTGTGATTTCTCTCTGCACCATTGTCCCGGTGGAGTTGGGTAGTGTTTTTCTGTGTTACTCGATTTTGTTCTGCATTGTGGCTGTTTTTATGCACTGCGCAAGGAATGCTTTCTATTGGGTCAGAAATATGCTGTTTTCTTCACAGTGGGTTTTTGAATGTATTATTAAATGATTTACCAGTTGTCATAGAGTTTACTGGGTATGCATAGTTTTTGTTGATTTCACAAAGTTTTACCACTTTAGTCAAGCTTTCCATAACTATTTATTCTCTGGTGGATGGGATGTCAGTCTTCTGAATTTGTCACCTTGTTGTTGAGTCATGGTGTATCGTCTAACTTTCAGAAGTTGAAATTGTGTACTATTTCCAGTTTGGTAATGGATCTTGATCTCATACCACCACCATAGCTTGGTTTTGGAGTCTATTGATCTTCGCAAGATTTGACTTTATTGCTGTTGCTCACGCTGCAATACCATACTCTAGGACTGGTCTCACTCATCACATGTGAACTTCTTTAGCACACTCCCATCTGCTCTTCAAGTTGTGCCAGTAATTTTGTCACGATTGCCATCCTTTGTCTTACTTTTTGTCTAGTTTCTTCTATCTGAGTTTTCCATGTCAAACAATGATCAAATGTTATGCCTAGATATTTTGGGTTTTTGTTTAGATGTAGATTTGTACCATTTATTTTTAATTTAGGGCATTGAGGTTTGTTTGTGTGAGAGAATACTGTGTATGCTGTTTTTCCTTCATTTATTTTAGCTAAATGGTCAAGTTATGGTCAAGTGCCTGCTTTTCCAAAGAGGTAAAGGTCTGCTGCATTTATATACTTGTTGTCACAATGTGTTCTTCAGAGGTTCACAGAGAGCTAAGTTGCCAACAAATATGGAGTTATGAACTCTTCTTTGGGATGCTCTATGTAGTGTCATTTTATGTGCACAAGAACTAATATTGGTGACAAACTTCTCCTTGGAAAACACCCTGCTCCAGAGTTCTTTTTCTGCTGGTCTGCCTATTTACTTGTACACTGGCTGGTCCACCTATTTACTTGTACTCTGGCTGGTCCGCCAAAAAACTTTTGACCGTACCATGATTTGAATCCATGTTCTCTTGGTTTGGTGCACAACAGGTTATGATTTTGGTCACCACCTCTTCACTGTAACTAACACTGTACACTCCATAAATACCACTTGGCATAACAAGAGGGAGGAACAGAAAATGATACCAAAATAAGGATATCAAAAGCAAGAGGAACTTTTGTTGCACTGGGAAACATATGGAAGTCCAAAGAAATTATGTTAAATATAAAAATAAAATTTTCAACTCTAATGTTAAGTCAGTCCTCTTATATGGCTGTGAAACATGGAGAATAACAAAATTGAAAATCATGAAGATACAGACTTTCATTAATGGATACTTACACAGAATAAAAGGATGGAAATGGCAGGACAAAATCACTAACATAGAATTATTGAAAATGTACCAGTCAAATACCAGTGGGTAAAGAGATACAGTGAAGATGATGGCGCTGGATAGGACACACACTGCGGAAGTGAGAGTATTACACAACAGGCCCTTTTTTTGGAATCCCTAGGGAAAAAGACAAAGAGGAAGACCAAGAAACTCTTGCAGAAGACAGACAGAGGCAGAGATGAAGATGATGGGTAAGACATGGAATGATCTTAAAAGAATGACAAGAAACAGAACGACTTAGAAAGTGTTTGTTGAAGACCTATGCTCCACAGGGAGCTGAAAGGTAGAAGACAAAGAAGACAACAATAGCTCTGACATACTCTTGAAGCAGGTTGAAATTGACTTCAGTTTTCTTGGTGTTGATGTTTGTTTAACAAAGGCTATCACAAGCTGTAGAAAATCTTTCCTTAATAGTTTGTATACTTCAGTCAGGTTAACAGTGAGGACACAGTCATCAATAAATTATTGGGTTGAGATGGTTGTTTCCATGACCGTAGTGAAGATGTTTAGCTGCCAGATATTAAAGAGGAAGTTGTGTAACTGTCTGAGATTAGACAGGAAGATGTGTAACTAACTGTCTGAGATTAGACAGGAAGATGTGTAACTGTCTGAGATTAAACAGGAAAATGTGTAACTGTCTGAGATTAGACAGGAAAATGTGTAACTGTCTGAGATTAAACAGGAAGAGGTGTAACTGTCTGAGATTAAACAGGAAGAGGAGTAACTGTCTGAGATTAAACAGGAAGAGGTGTAACTGTCTGAGATTAAACAGGAAGATGTGTAACTGTCTGGGATTAAACAGGAAAATGTGTAACTGTCTGAGATTAAACAGGAAGAGGTGTAACTGTCTGAGATTAAACAGGAAGATGTGTAACTGTCTGAGATTAAACAGGAAGATGTGTAACTGTCTGAGATTAAACAGGAAGATGTGTAACTGTCTGAGATTAAACAGGAAGAGGTGTAACTGTCTGAGATTAAACAGGAAGAGGTGTAACTGTCTGAGATTAAACAGGAAGAGGTGTAACTGTCTGAGATTAAACAGGAAGATGTGTAACTGTCTGGGATTAAACAGGAAGATGTGTAACTGTCTGAGATTAAACAGGAAGATATGTAACTGTCTGAGATTAAACAGGAAGATGTGTAACTGTCTGAGATTAAACAGGAAGATGTGTAACTGTCTGAGATTAAACAGGAAGATGTGTAACTGTCTGAGATTAAACAGGAAGAGGTGTAACTGTCTGAGATTAAACAGGAAGATGTGTAACTGTCTGAGATTAGACAGGAAAATGTGTAACTGTCTGAGATTAGATAGAAAGAGGTGTAACTGTCTGAGATTAGATAGAAAGAGGTGTAACTGTCTGAGATTAAACAGGAAGATGTGTAACTGTCTGAGATTAGACAGGAAGAGGTGTAACTGCCTGAGATTAGACAGGAAGAGGTGTAACTGTCTGAGATTAGACAGGAAGAGGTGTAACTGTCTGAGATTAGACAGGAAGTGGTGTAACTGTCTGAGATTAGACAGGAAGATGTGTAACTGTTTTAGATTAAACAGGAAGATGTGTAACTGTCTAAGATTGAATATTTTTTACATTCTGTCCTTTATTTAAATTATATTGCACAATGTAATTGCTGGTCTCTGAGCCAATGTACAGTATATCAAAGGATGACAAGAACCACATGAAAATGTTGGGTTATTGGATAATCACTTTGCAGAATAAGTTATTGGAGCAGGTAATTACCAAGAAAATTTAAAAAATGGCAACTAATTATTAACATAGTTTGAATTTATTTCTCTCCAACCTGCAGCATCTCCACCAAGGTTTGTTACATTTGAGCAGCTCATGTTAGCAGCAGACAGCTTGAAGAACATCACTCTAGCTCATGAAATTGCTGTCAATGAGGATTTTGAACTTTCAAAGGAGGAGCCACCTGCAAGCAGGTACCTTTTCTTTTATCCTTTAGTAGTGGTTATACTCTCTCTCTTGTTTAGGTGAAGCATAAGCACCTGTGGCCTGTGGTTATAATAGCAGGGTCAGTGCACCATCAGTTGACCAAAAGCCCAGCAGTTCTACCTCCTCGTGGTCTCCCCTGGTAACAGTCTGCATCAAAACAGGCTGATAACAGAAGCTAGGATCACTGTGTTTCCTGTAGTGGTGGCTGTTACTGATATAGAAGACCCAGTATTGCAGTACCTCTGGGCAGGACTAGTAGTTTCTGAGCATAACCTGGGATGGACAAACTCAACTTCTCCAGTATGAGCTGGGAATATGTCAAGAAAACCATTATGACCGGCCACATCAATGAGCTAAAGGGCACCTTGCCTTCTAGTCTTCTTCAGAATATCCTTTTGCCAATTTTTTTTTGTCTAAAATTTTCTATACTTCTTAAATTTTGTATTTATAATAGGTCTGCTTGTCGTGTAATACATTGGACTATAGCACCACTAGAAATTGCTTACAGAACAGTGCTTGCTTTGATTCTACTGACCAATTTTAGAAAGACACAGACGTCAGCAAACATTGCACAAAAAAACCCTTTTTGACCTGTCATGTTTCTATTGTTCATTCTTCAGCCAAATGAGGTTCCTCTTCTCCTTACCTCTCTTTATTCTTTACTTTGAAATTGTTCTGTTATGATCTTGTGCAGCCATCTTCCATGACACATAACATTTGGTTCTTTCTTTGGTTATGGAAGGCCCCTGTATCACTGCAAACAAATTAAAATTAATAATTGCTCAACCGCCCATGCCAGTGGAATCATCCGGATTACTAACTCATCTCCCAAACAAAGAAAGGTAGTTGTAGTCCCCATCATAGCAGTCTCAGCACACACCAAAAGACATAAGGTGAAACTGCACAGAAAGTGAACACAGCCAACTGTTCCCTAACATAACATTGTCTTATGGTTTGTAGACAGAGATCTTTAAAATGAAATGTGGAACAATCACTGGGTCTGGACTCAAGCTCCCCCAATTCACCATATTGGCAACGTTCTAGATTCTCCTGTCTTTAATACATCTCAAATAATGTAGCCATTTATACTGACCAGACTTGGCTAAGTTAGATTTATTAATTAAAACTAACCATTCATATTGACCAGGCTTGGTTAATTTAGATTTATTTATCAGAACTAACCATTCATATTGACCAGGCTTGATTAATTTAGATTTATTTATCAAAACTAACCATTCATATTGACCAGGCTTGATTAATTTAGATTTATTTATCAAAACTAACCATTCATATTGACCAGGCTTGATTAATTTAGATTTATTTATCAAAACTAATCATTTATATTGACCAGGCTTGGTTAATTTAGATTTATTTATCAGAACTAACCATTCATATTGACCAGGCTTGATTAATTTAGATTTATTTATCAGAACTAACCATTCATATTGACCAGGCTTGATTAATTTAGATTTATTTATCAAAACTAACCATTCATATTGACCAGGCTTGGTTAATTTAGATTTATTTATCAGAACTAACCATTCATATTGACCAGGCTTGATTAATTTAGATTTATTTATCAAAACTAACCATTCATATTGACCAGGCTTGATTAATTTAGATTTATTTATCAAAACTAACCATTCATATTGACCAGGCTTGGTTAATTTAGATTTATTTATCAAAACTAATCATTTATATAGACCAGGCATGGCTAAGTTAGGTTTATTTATCAAAACTAACCATTCATATTGACCAGGCATGGCTAAGTTAGATTTATTTATCAAAATAATGGCTCTCCTTTCTATTATTTCTTGAAGCTGGAAGAAAGAAGTGGCTGATACTGTTAAACGTGCATTCTGGGATGTCTTCAAGGAGAAGATAAATGAAGACCCCCCAGACCTGAGCTTTGCTTGCGGCATGTTTGAGGAACTGAAGGAGGTTTGTGGCTTACTTGGAACTAATGGCAGAGATGTGTGTTGTCTACTTGTGTATCCTATTTTGTTATAGCTTTCTTGTGGGTGCCATATATTTTAAGTGGTAGAGAATAAACTTGTGTATTTCATTACCGTCATTATTGTCATCCACCTTGTGGAGGAGTACAGTTCTTTAACAAAACCATTGTTGCTATTTATTTCTGCTTTGGGGTAATCCTTAAAGTTGTCTCATTATTCCCTCTTTTCTGCTTATAATTGCAGGGGAACCAAATAAGTTTTAGGAAACTAAAAAAATTATATCATTAAGAAAGATTTCAGAAATATTATTCCACCATTATCTTCTTCTTTGGAGCTATGATAGCTCATTGGTTAGTGAATTGGACTACAAAAGGTAAGAGGTCGGGTTTGATCCTGATCGACGGCTTCCAGGTCAACCCAGGCTTAAATGGGTACCATCTTTTTTCTGGGAAAGTAAAGAAGCATGGGCATAATACCGATCACATTACCCCAAAAATCATGTACCAAAGGTGTGTAAAAATTATGGTCACTAACACCATATTCCCTATATGCCACTTGACGTGATGGGGTTCTTTACTACTTACTTTATTATCTTCTTATTATTCTCTTTCAATTCCCTGTGGAGTATAGCACAGGTCTTCAACAAAACACTTTCCAAGCCATCCTGTTTCTTGCCATTCTCTTAAGATTGTTCCATGTCTTCCCCATCCTCCTCATCTCCACTTCTATCTGTCTTCTCCAAGTATGTTTTGGCCTTTATTCTATTATTTATAACACCGATGAGGAAGATGCAGTCTTCTATACATTGGGATCTGTAATACGACACCAAAAGTGTGCATGGAAATCTACAACATGTTTGGCAGACAGAATAGTCAAGGAAGACAGTCGTGCATATATTATGACCACTAGTAGCATGACAATGGAGGTGATGGCAGTGACCAAGGCAATCATCTAGTTAGAGTCACAAGACTACACACACATCTGTATACTGAGTGATTTGAGGAGCATGATAAGAAAAGTGGAGGTGGGCACTGTAAGTAGGCAATGGGAAGAGTCATTGCAGAAGTGAAAAATATGTAGGGTCACCTTTGTCTATGTCCCTGGACATGCGGGAGTATGGGGAATTGAAAGAGCAGACAGGTTGGCTGAAGACAGTCAACCAATGGATCAGGCGGATATTATCAATGCGCTCCGATATATAGGAAGGGTACAGGACTTCAACAATCATGAGTCTACATCACGCCTTTGGATGAAAGAGATAGGAGTTAAGATGGGCGCAGCCAGAAATGAGAAACTTAGTGGGTGTGTAAGAAGATTTATCAACGAACACAGAACTGGAGCTGTCAGTTGCTGGACGCTTCAAGACTTGCTGAGGAATAACTCAATAACTCTCTCTCTCTCTCTCTCTCTCTCTCTCTCTCTCTCTCTCTCTCTCTCTCTCTCTCTCTCTCTCTCTCTCTCTCTCTCTCTCTCTCTCTCTCTCTCTCTCTGTGTGTGTGTGTGTGTGTGTGCGTGCGTGCGTGCGTGGGTGTTTTTATGTTCTAGATCCCTAATTTTCTTCCATGTTCAAGTCCTTTGATAATGCAAATTTGATCTGCTGTTTTTTTGCCATATTGAGGATACCAATCTCTAAATCTCTTTGGTGGTGGTTGGGGGAACAGCGTGGTTTAGAGGTAAAACATTGGCCTTCAGACAAGAAGGTTCTGGGTTTGATTCCCGCCAGAGGCGGTGGAAAAATAAATAATAAAATAAAATCCTGGACTTTACCCTCCCCTGGTCGTAGTGAGATCCGTTGTCTAGCCCTCTTGTAATACGGCGGAAAAACTGGATGTCCTGTGTGCATCTGTGCACATTAACTCCCTTGGCAGTTGGAAATCGAAAAGAGTGGGCCAAAATAAAGACAAAATTAGTAGGAAAAATGTACCTAAAACGTTAAAATGATGATAAAAATATGAGAGTACCTCTGCGGTTGAGAATATCTGTCTGTATAGAGGGAAGTCATTTTTCTTTTCTTTAATCTTTTAATGTTAACTTAATCTTTTCTTAAACTAAAGATCTAAACTTAATCTTTTCTAGGGAAGTCATTTTTCTTTTCTTTAACCAGTTTCAATTATTTTGTTTTGGATGTTTCATTACTAGTTAGCTATGTAGGATTAGTTTTATTTACTTACATATCTATGTGTGCGTGTTGTTTGTTTGTTCCTGCTGAAGGTCTATTGATCTGAAACGTCGTTCAAATCTGTGTCGTCTACTAATCATATAAAGCTTTTACCATACCATTTTTTACTATTTTTTTTTTAAAATTCTCCCTCACATTTAGCTTTACTGCAGCGTGGCATTTTTATGCATTCATTTGCATTTCTTTGCCATAACCCCTGTCTGTATGATGGGGGACACCTGAGCACACTGCTACCAGTGAGAAAAATAGGAAAAAGTTATAAAAGAAGTAAAGTACCCCCGTCACGCCAAGTGGCGTATAGGGAATATGGTGTTAGTGACCATAAATTTTACAGACCTTCAGCACATGATTTTTGGGGTAATGTGGTCGGTATTACGCCCGTGCTGCTTTACTTTCCCAGAAAAAAATCCGGTACACATTAAAGGCTGGGTGAACCCGGAAGCCGTTGGTAGGGATCGAACCCTACCCCTTGTCCTTTGTAGTCCAGTTCACTAACCACTGAACTATCGCGGCTGGGAAAAAGTTATTTTCACACAAAATTCATTCCCTCAGGACTTTGCTGGAGTTATAAAACTGGCAATTGGAAACAAACAACCTCTTTATCGCCCACTCTTCACCATCTCCTTGAAGTCATTGGATCTTGTGACATGCTCATGCCAATTTGATTTCTATTTGTTGTTGTTGCTAAGTCTTATATTTCACTTTCATATTGAAAAGGATGATATTGCTCCTCCCATTTGTAAATGGAGATTAGTTTATGAACTTTCTTGTTTATGTCACTCTCTGAAATTTTAGAAAATTTATGACAAATGAAAACGTACTTCATGCATTTGAAATTTCCACGATTGGTTTTTTTTTATCTTGTTTTGGCTTTTAGATTTTGTTGGAGATCTTGTTGCCGCAGAATCAACGCATGAAGGATCAAATCAATGAATTCCTTGACCTTGACCTCATCAAGCAGCAGATAGAAAATGATGCTTTTAACTTTGATTATTACGCCAGTTACATAACAGACATCATGGCTAAAATGTGTGCTCCAGTCAGGGATGAGAGGATTGCAGAAATTAAAGAAATAAAAGATGTGGTATCTAAATTCAGGTAAATAATAAGCACAGGTTCCATTCTTTCTTTCTATTGGCTTGTAAACCTTCTCTGTGTGGTACATATGTATCTGAACTGAGAGAGTTCTTCATTGTTTATATAGAGCCAGCCTTGGCACGTGGAAGTGAATCCTGGGAAATTAGACTGAAGAAAAGAAAATTTGAGGACCATAGAAATGTATCAACCACTAATATCTTCAGTAATAAAGAAAAGACAATGGTCATATGTTGGACATGTGATGAGAAGAGGTAATAACCGAATAGCAAAGCAAGCCCTCGTGTGGGAAACAACAGGTAAGAGGAAAAGTGGAAGACCCAGAGAGACACTGAGAAGAACATTGATGAGAGAGGCAAGAGCAGCAGGAATTGGCTCCCTCAAGGAGATAGAGCTGCTTGCACAGAACAGAGACAAATGGCGAGATTTGATAAAATATCTTTAAAAGAATTGAAAACTGCTAGAACAAAAATTTAGATAGAGAAGGAGTATCTTGGTCTATGCCCTATGGGCTGGCTATGACTCGAAAGGTCAATAGATAGATAGAAACCTTCTCTGCGTGGTACATATATATCATCTGAAGTGAAAGAGTTCTTCATTGTTTATATAGAGCCAGCCTTGGCACGTGGAAGTGAATCCTGGGAAATTAGACTGAAGAAAAGAAAATTTGAGGACCAAAGAAATGTGTTTTTGCAGAAGAATGTTGAGAATGCCATGGACAGCTGTGGAGAATAATAAGGACATCATCCTAAAATATGCGTTTAAAAAAACAGGAAGCTTGTTATCATTCTTACAGAATAGTGGGGTTGACAGGAAGTAGGATGAGTAAGAAAAGGGAGAACGGAGATTTCAAGTGGTGATGAGACGTGTAAGTCACACTTGAACAAAGATCAGATTGAAAGTAGATTTCTATCTATCTATTGTCCTTTCAAGCCAAAGACGGCACATAGGGCAGAACCTCAATCTCAAAAACAGAAACCTTGCGTGCCAAAATGGCACATATTGCAGAGGTCGCTGCAAGATAAAGTAGATTTAGCACAGGTAAAATGAAAATACATGTAGTTGGAAAAAGTGAATGGTAGATAGAAAACAGGGCTAGAAGTACAATTAGGCATGGGGAAAATGTTAAAAGGGAAACACTGGTGTAAAAATACTACACTATCATCAGGAGGAAACAGTCATCTAGCAGTTTAATGGGAAGGGACCAGCTGGAATATAGAACAACTGAAACAATCTGAGGGGAGAAGAGATAAAGGGGGACAAAGATAACAAATAATTGACAGTCTAAAAGAATGATTTGGTAGTAGGTCAAAAATGATTCACAACTGTTGAGATAGAAAGTTGTGGAGTGATGTGAATACTTATGCCAGCTGGTACTCGATGGGGATGAAGGAATAAATGCACATTATCTTTTAAAAGTCACTTACTGAACTGTTTCATTGTTCACTTTCATAATTTTGTAATAGTAACCAAACTCTTGGACATTAGACAAGAAAACAGAACAGAAAATTGAAGCCTTTGAAATATGGATTTATAGAAGAATAGGTAGAATTGGATGTATAGAAAAGAAAACAAATGATGAAGTTTTAAAACAACTAACAATGAAAAGAGAACTACTAAACACAATTAGAACATGACAAATGAAATTTTTGGGGCATGTTAAAAGACAACAGCCTACTAGAAGTAATATTGGAAGGGAAAATACAAGGTAAAAGAGGCAGACCAAGACTAACATGGACGAGTAACATCAAAAGATGGACAAGTCAGGCTATGACAATATGCACCATCAAAACAAGAGACAGAGTGGAATGGTGCTCCATGGTAGCCAACCTTCGATGCGGAGATGGCACTCAATGATGATGATGATGAACCAAAATCTACTTTTGCTAGGAAGTAACCACAGTTTTATTCTCATTCTTCAAAATAAACTGATCAAGTTTAGAGATAAATTGTTTGATCTCTGTTGTGATTTTCACAATTTTTCCTGTGAATGATTTTGATTACATCTTTGCTATGAGTTTATGAACACCAGCAAATCATGTTATCTTCTTTTTCTTCTCCTTAACACTTATCAGTAAATCAGCTAGTTGCTAATGCATCAAGTGATATCTTGTAAGGCAGCAACAGTCCATGGACATCCTTCATGACACACCTCATGTCTGCCCCACATTGTGCAGCTCTGCTTCAACTGTTCTCTCCCAACTTTTCTTTTGTCTTTTGCCTATCTTTCACTTTCTATGAAGAGTTCATTGCATGATATTTGTAATATTTTCAGAATTTCTTCTAAATGTATGACCTATCTGCAGTAACTGATTGTTATACAGTCGAACCTGTCTAAGGCGACCATTCACGGGACTTTCAAAAACTGGTCCCATAGGACAGGTGGTCCTGCCTCACAGGTTTCACATAATAAATAGAGCGATAAAAAAAATTTTATCCTAAGCACTATGAAAACTAACCTGCAAATCAGCGTAATCCATGAGTAGAACATAGTGCACATGTCGGTCTACAATAGCCACTGGTTGGACACTTTTCATAAAACACGATAGTTAAACACACAAAAATAAAACACACATACACAGATTCCACTTATACTGTACATGTATCACTTTTGACTTGAAAAAAAATCCAATATGGTAGTCTGTTGTTTGACAGATGAAATAAACGATAAGTTCAATTTTTCTCTCAAGTCCATGATAACGTCTAGTATGTCAGATCTCCCGTTTGTTATTGAATAGGTGCGCAGAAGCTCCACAGCATTATGTGCATCTGCGATAGTGTATGTTTTCTCAATGTCAGTAGAATCTTGTTCGTTGTCTGATTCACTATTCACATCCTCAGCAGCTAAAATTGCAGTGGCAGGAAGATCCCAGTTTGTTTCTATTGTGTTGCAAGTTTGGAGCCCTGAATCAATCATGGAGATGTCTGTCAATTGGTATCCAAACAATTCTTTTGAAAGGTTATCCAAAGCAGTAGAAATTGCAGTAGAAACAATTTGCACGTCTGTCTTTGATGCAGATTCCATGTGCGTCAGAGAATATGCGTGTGTTTCAGCAGGACAATGAAAACCTGCTTTACAGAAACACTTAAGGATGGTTGAGTTGTCCACTTCTTTCCATGCTGCAGCAATCCAGTAGACTACATCCAGTAAATTGACCTGTTTCATGAGTTCGGTTCCGGAAGCATCCTTGTTTGATTCCATGACTGTGATAAGATGTAGAAGCTGTTTTTGTCTAAACTTTAATTTAAATGTCTGAATGACACCCTGGTCTAGGGGTTGAACTAATGCAGTTGTGTTGGGTGGCAGAAACCGCAGCTTAACATTCTGTAGTTCGATCTTGGGATGACAGGTAGCGTTGTCAACAAATAAAATAATGTGGCGCTTTTTTTTCTGCATCTTACGGTCAAAACTTTTCAGCCAATCTTCAAATATAGCTGCAGTCATCCATGCCTTTTTGTTGTTTCTGTAAATCACTGGCAGTGTGTTTATGTTGATGTTTTTTAAAAATCCTAGGGTTAGCTGCTTTCCCAATCACTAAAGCCGGTTCTCGTTCCCCCAACATGTTAGTGCATAGCATCACTGTTATTCGCTCTTTGCTTTATTCCTGTAATTTATACGGGCCACGCAATGGTCTACTCTGGTCTAGACGGAACCGCGAAGTGATGTCACTTCACGAATCATAGATCTCTGTCTGCCGTGTTTCTCACACCAGTATTGACTGATAAACGTAACACGTCCCACTGTAATCTGGGACTCACTAAATACGGGAAAACTTCAACACCTGTAGACACCTGTGTCGATCGTTTATGGCTCCCAGCGAGACGGAGGACTGGCTGGTCAGTGTATCGTTATCAGTGTTACCCGCGTGTCGTAAACGGGATAAATAACATTGGCGGCGGTTAATTAGCCTGGTCTCTGGTCGCGTCATACGGTGAGCGCCGTAATCAGTGTTAGCATATAGTAAAAAACTCGGGGAAATTGTAGACCCGGTCCTATAACCAGGGAAACGCTTTAAACAGGTGGTCCTAAGACCAGGTTCGACTGTATTTGCAAGAGAGCAAATTATAATCTATTTATTTATTGTCCCTTCAAGTCGAAGGTGACACATAGGGCAGAAATTTTAGACTCCTTGTCTGTTAATCTTTGCAATTAAATGTCAGACTTTACAAATGAGCTGTAATGTATCTCGCCACACGTCCCTGTTCTGGGTGAGTCTCTCAACTTCATCAAAGGAGCTGATGCCCACCTGTTGTTGCTTCGCTCCTCAGTATTCTTGTTAGTTTTTCTCAAGGTCAGCCTGTTTTTCTTTTTCTCTATGTTTCCCATCTGAGGGCTTGCTTTAAGATTCTTTTGTTGTCTCTTCCCATCACATGGCCAAATAATCCACGTTTTTCTCTTGATTATAGATGATTTTGTTAGATTCATGACCATTTTACTTATTTCTGCATGACTCTTTAATTTATTGTGTTCTAATTCAAAGTATTTTCCAGAGGCATTTGTTTTTGAATGCATCTAATTTATTTGAAAGTCTAAACTAGGAACAGCACAAACTCAGACATCATCAGTCACTAGCTTCAGCAAACATATCCCTAGAAGCAGCTACTATCTAGAATGGCTGAACCAGCTACCAAATCAGGCCATGCACTATTCAAATGATTCACTGTTCATATCAAGCAAAGCCAGACCCATATGACCCAAATAAACCTCTGAAATATGAATATGAATACCTCTGAAATTTCCATAGAATTATGGAAATGTACCAGTCAAATACCAGTGGATAAAGAGATACAGCGAAGATGATGACGCTGGATAGGACACATGCTACGGAAGCCAACTAAGAGTATTACACAACAGGCCCTTTTTTGGAATCCCCAAGGGAAAAGACAAAGAGGAAGACCAAGGAATTCTTGGAGAAGACAGATAGAAGCAGAGATGAAGATGATGGGGAAGACATGGAATGATCTTAAAAGAATGGCAAAAAACAGAATGACTTGGAAAGTGTTTGCTGAAGACCTTGCTCCGCTGGGAGCTAAAAAGGTAGAAGAAGAAACCTCTGAAAAAAATGAAACCAGAGTCTGATATTCTAGCTGAGAACAGTGTATGCCCCTGATAGTAAACATCTAAACATGTTAAGCCCCATGAACCTCAGGCACTGAAACCACAATTTGGAAACTTTGGATCCCTACACTGTCCTCATCTAAGGGACCTCCAATGCCAAAATCTTTAAACACATCCAGCTATTGGCAACACACTTTTATCACCATCAGGACAACAAGAATATTTGTATGAGGATCACGGGCTGTAAAGAGCAACCAGCCCACAGCTGAAAGGGATTAGGTCAAGGCTAGGGCTGTCTGAAAGGGGTTTATGCAAAGAAGTGCAAATGAATGCATAAAAATGCGAAGCTGCAGTAAAGCTGAATGTGAGGGAAAATTGAAAAAAAAAGAAGAAAAAATGGTATGGTAAAAGCTTTACGTGATTAGTAGACCTGGGTGGTACCCGAAGAAGGTGAGGAATGCCGCCTTGCATCGTGAGTTTACTAATCACATAAAACTTTTACCATATCATTTTTTCTACTTTTTTCAATTTTCCACCTGCTGTCTGAAAGTCAGGATAGTGCTGTCTGAAGTCAGGATGGTGCTGTCTGAAGTCAATCTGATGATATGTCAAGTAGGTGCACCCACTCCCTGCGGAGCATATTTTTGTTAATTCTGGCGAAGCATACCTTGTTACAAGTCAGTCAATATGACCGCATGTATTGTTGGTCTTTTAATCAGCCATGTGATAGCTTCTGTCACAGCCTCAATCTCCATGCATGTGCTGAAGGTAGTAGTCTTGTAGGCTCCTGCACCTTTATAATCAACTGTAGACGAACAAATGAAAATACGATTAGAGGCCACAGAGATGGGATTTCTCAGAAGAATGTTGAAAGTTCCCTGAACCGCTGAAAAAAACCAATGAGGACATTCTCAAAGAGGCCAACACAAAAAGGGAGCTCTTAAAAAACATAAGAAACAATCAATATTTTTCGGGCACATTATGAGAAGAGGAAAGTTGGAATACTTGGTTACAACTGACAAAATTTGTAGAAAGAGAGATTACAGACAACAAAGAGAGAATATACTGGATAACTTGGTGTCATGGCATACGATGCACTGTAAATAGAAGATTGTGGAAGGACATGATCGCCTACGCCAACCGGTATTCCACATGATGATGATGGTATATGATCTATTATTACATTTATTTTCTTTGTTAGATGCCAACTGTGTATGATGAATTATTACATTTATTTTCTCTGTCAGAGCCATAATGGAGACCTTAGAACTTATGCGTAGAGATATGGCTAACTTCACAATCAAACAAATGAGACCATACATACAACAGAACTCTATAGAGTATGAGAGAAAAAAATTCTCAGAGTATTTTGAAACCCAGAAAGGTTAGTGGGTATCTTTTTTGATGACTTTCTCTCATTCTTCATTATTCTGACGAATACATCTCATCATCATCCACCCTTAAAAGGACAGTAAGTGGACATATCTGTGTTATGTTGTGGTGTATGGAAACTATGATATCTGTGTTTTTTGGGTCCAACATAAAGGTAAAGGTGAAGTACGAGACTTGAATCAGCATGTTAGCATGTGAGTTCTCTCCTATATGTGCTCGGCTGCTTATCCAGAAGTGTTTGGAGACTTTTGGATAGTGTCATTTCAAGCATAGAAAATCACGATGTGAGGCGGCATTCCTCATCTTCTTCGAGTACTACCCTGGTACCCATTTCTGCCAGTATCTGGGTCGACCGCAGGATTATTTTTTTTTCAACCACGAGTACAACTCACACTGCTTCCAGCGGGAATCGAACACAGGTTATCAAAATGTCTTTAGCCTAGACATGTGGTTTTTCCAACTAGGCTATCAAGGCTCCCTGGTCCAACATATCTGACTGTATCATGCCATTTTTATATGAAATCTGACTCTTATTTTGACCAAAATATGTATCAATTGTTTCTGGAGTCTTAATGGTGAAGTTTAGAAAATATTTGTGAAAAATAATGAAGACTGAGATGCACATGTGAACTGAAATGACCAACCAGTTATAACTGACTATTAACATCTTTGATCAGAGACGTCTCCATGGCAACCCTGGAGGCAAACTTACAGGCTAGGCCCCAACAAGTAGAAACTGAAAGGGGAGGTAAACCTGGTAGAAAGAAATGCTGTTTTGAGGTCATATATTTTTTGTTGCTATTAAAGGTGCAGATATTGTTGTTGTTAAGATCATATTCACCACACACTGGATGAACCCATAGGTGCTCCAATATCCCCCTTGAGAATCTCAAGAAAACCCAAGGAGAATCCTGACATAAATTGTTGTAGCACATACTGGGATCTACGATGTGGGCTGGTTTTTACTCACAATTTTGCCTGAGCAGTGGCCAGATTTTGTCTATCTATCTATCTATCTATCTATTGTCCTTTCAAGCCGAAGACAGCACATAGGGCAGAACCACAATCTCAAAATCAGAAACCTTGCGTGCCAAAATGGCACATATTGCAGAGATCACTGCTTCTAAAATCTATGGTTCTGTTTCCATAACAATGCTTTTTACAATGACAGCTTGTCAAGCCTTCAATCAACTTCCTTAGTTGCCTCTTATGACATGCGTCTTTGTGTCAAAGGGGTCGACAGATTTTATAGCCCACTCTTTTCAATTTTAACTATGAAAGCGTCTTTAACATGCACAAGTGCACTAGGGGCCTCCTGTTTATCACTGTTATCCAAGCAATCTAGACATTGAATCTCACTACCCAAGACAGCTAGACATTGAATCTCACTACCCAAGAGATCTAGACATTGAATCTCACTACCCAGAGATCTAGACATTGAATCTCACTACCCAAGAGATCTAGACATTGAATCTCACTACTCAAGAGATCTAGACATTGAATCTCACTACCCAAGAGATCTAGACATTGAATCTCACTACCCAAGCGATCTAGACATTGAATCTCACTACCCAAGAGATCTAGACATTGAATCTCACTACCCAAGAGATCTAGACATTGAATCTCACTACCCAAGCGATCTAGACATTGAATCTCACTACCCAAGATATCTAGACATTGAATCTCACTATCCAAACGATCTAGACATTGAATCTCACTACCCAAGATATCTAGACATTGAATCTCACTACCCAAGAGATCTAGACATTAAATCTCACTATCTAAGAGATCTAGACATTGAATCTCACTACCCAAGAGATCTAGACATTGAATCTCATTATCCAAGAGATCTAGACATTGAATCTCACTACCCAAGAGAGCTAGACATTGTATCTCACTACCCTAGAGAGCTAGACATTGAATCTCACTACCCATGAGAGCTAGACATTGAATCTCACTACCCAAGAGGTCAGGGAAGGGCAACTAAGAGACCGCTGATTCATTTTTCCTATTTTATTTTTAGAAAAATCAGCACTGCCTGTGGTGGGCTTTGAAACTGGGTCTTTCCTATCCAGAGAGTAAAGTCCTACTCTATTGATTTGTTCGTTATTATCTTTGTCATTAGTATTCTCTTTTATGGCACCGAATCATGGATAACTTATGCAAAGCAGGAGAGAAAAGGCTAAATGCATCCCATGTCTGCGCTGTATTTTTGGTATCACCTGGAAGGACAAAGTGACAAACGTGGAGGTCATCACCCACACTGGCCTCCTGAACATCTACACGCTGCTCAAACAACATAGGTTATGCTGGCTTGACCACATACACCACGTGAAAGATGGCCACATACCAAAAGATATACTCTATGGACAACTATCTATTGACCTTTCGAGCCGTAACCGGCCCATAGGGCGTAGACCAAGATACACCTTCTCCTATATGAATTTTTGTTCTAGCAGTTTTCTTTTAAAGATATTTTATCAAATCTCGCCATCTGTCTCTGTTCTGTGCAAGCAGTTCTATCTCATTGAGGGAGCCGATTCCTGCTGCTCTTGCCTCTCTCATCAATGTTCTTCTCAGTGTCTCCCTGGGTCTTCCTCTTTTTCTTTTACCTGTTGTTTCCCATATGAGGGCTTGCTTTGCTATTCGATTATTATCTCTTCTCATCACATGTCCAACGTATGACCATCGTCTTTTCTTTATTACTGAAGATATTAGTGGTTGATTGGCGATTTCTCTAATTTCCTCGTTTGTTTTGAATTCGTTCCATTCTATACCAAGTATTTTCCTTAGACATTTATTTTCGAATGCGTTCAACTTTGTTTCTATATCTCTTGTTGTTTTCCAGCTTTCACACGCATACGTAAGGGTTGATAGTACATTTGATTTGAATAGCCTAAGTTTTGTGTTTGTGCTAATGAGTTTTGATTTCCACAACTTTTCAAGGCTTCTGAAAGACATTGCTGCTTTAGCCAGTCTGATTCTAATTTCTTTGCTCGTATCCCCTTCTCGATCAATGTGACTTCCAAGATAGATAAAGTGATCGATCTCTTCTACTGGTTTGTTTTCCATGTATATTTTGTCACTTGTTGGAATTAAACTTTTCATGACTTTAGTCTTTTCATGATTGACCTCAAGCCCAATTTTGCTGGCTATTGATGATAGCTCATTTGTGTTTTCCTGCATCGTTTTTATCTGACTGCTGATGAGAACTATGTCATCAGCAAAGTCGAGGTCCTCCAAATGGTCTCCTTGTATCCATTCGATGCCTTTATTACCAGTGCAGCATTTCTTCATTATGAAGTCCATAACAATTCCAAATAACAAGGGCGATAAAATACATCCTTGTTTAACCCCAGTTTCTATTGGGAAACATGGACAACTAGCAGATGGCAAAAGAACTAGGGGGCGCCCAAAACTTCAATAGACGTATGTAAATATGTCATGAAGACCGAACATAAACCCTGGAGCCTGAGAAGAAATAACTGCAGACTACACCTTTAGAAACACACTCTAAAGCTCCAACTCAAACAAGAAGCAGGCAGATTCATAGAACAAGAAAATACACAGCGAAAGAAAAGAAAAAATAACATTTCTAGAGGCGCTGCAAAATCCATAGTCAACCATGACTGACAGAGGCTCCTACTATATTTATCTTTAATGCCAGCAGAAAACTGAATATGAATACTTGACTTAGCTTCCTTCATATTTGTTGAGGGAAAATAGTGTTCATACCTGTATTCTCTGTAGGGTATCTACTGCTTTTTACTGATCATGGTGTCAGCTATTGAATTAATCCATTGCCTTCTCGGTCTGCCTTTTCCCCTATTCCTGCTACACCTAAATGTTAAAGCCTAAAATGAATAAAATTAAGTAAACAAGTGATAGTTATCATTTGAATGTTTGCCATTGAGGCAATATTCATTACCTCACCTCGTATAGCTTTGACAATATTCATTACCTCACCTCGTATAGCTTTGACAATATTCATCACCTAACCCCATATAGCTTTGATAATATTCATTACCTCACCCCATATAGCTTTGACAATATTCATTACCTCACCCCATATAGCTTTGACAATATTCATTACCTCACCCCATATAGCTTTTACAAAATTCTTTACCTCACCTTGTAAAGCTTTGATAATATTCATTACCTCACCTCATATATCTATCTATCTAACTATTGACCTTTCGAGCCGTTCCATAGGGCATAGACCAAGATACACCTTCTCCTATCTGAATTTTTGTTCTAGCAGTTTTCTTTTAAAGATATTTTATCAAATCTCGCCATCTGTCTCTGTTCTGTGCAAGCAGCTCTATCTCATTGAGGGAGCCGAATCCTGCTGCTCTTTTCTCTCGCATCAATGTTCTTCTCAGTGTCTCTCTGGGTCTTCCTCCTTTTTTCTTACCTGTTGTTTCCCATATGAGGGCTTGCTTTGCTATTCGGTTATTATCTCTTCTCATCACATGTCCAACATATGACCATCGTCTTTTCTTTATTACTGAAGCTATTAGTGGTTGATTGGCGATTTCTCTAATTTCTTCATTTGTTTTGAATTCGTTCCATGCTATACCAAGTATTTTCCTTAGACACTTATTTTCGAATGCGTTCAACTTTGTTTCTATATCTCTTGTTGTTTTCCAGCTTTCACACACATATGTAAGGGTTGATAGTACATTTGATTTGAATAGCCTAAGTTTTGTGTTTGTGCTGATTAGTTTTGATTTCCACAACTTTTCAAGGCTTCTGAAAGACATTGGTGCTTTAGCCATTCTGATTCTAATTTCTTTACTTGTATCCCCTTCTTGATCAATGTGACTTCCAAGATAGATAAAGTGATCGATCTCTTCTACTGGTTTGTTTTCCATGTATATTTTGTCATCTGTTGGAATTAAACTTTTCATGACTTTAGTCTTTTCATGATTGATCTCAAGCCCAATTTTGCTGGCTATTGATGATAGTTCATTTGTGTTTTCCTGCATCGTTTTTATCTGACTGCTGATGAGAACTATGTCATCAGCAAAGTCGAGGTCCTCCAAATGGTCTCCTTGTATCCATTCGATGCCTTTATTACCAGTGCAGCATTTCTTCATTATGAAGTCCATAACAATTCCAAGTAACAAGGGCAATAAAATACATCCTTGTTTAACCCCAGTTTCTATTGGGAAACATTCGCTCAGTCCTTCCTCTGTTCGAACTGCACATGTGTAACCCTCATACATGTCTTTGATAATATTTATGATTTTTGATGGTAAGCCATATTGCTTCAGAATTTTCCACAAAGAATCTATGAATACTATCAAATGCTTTTTTGAAGTCGATGAAGTTAAGTACAAAAGGTTTTTGCTTTTCAATGTGTTTCTCTAATATAAGTCGTAGAGTGAAAATGTGGTCAAGGCAGCTTCTCCCTTTTCTAAACCCAGCCTGTTCTTCACGCATTACTGTATCTATTGAATCCTTTATTCTATTTAGGATGATTTTGCAGAATAACTTTGAGGCAACTGACAAAAGTGTCACGCCTCTCCAGTTGTTACAATCTCTAAGATTGCACTTTTTGGATTCTTAACAATCCTTTTTTCCATTTATGAGGCGTCTTCTCTGTTTTCCAAATGATGTTGAACATTTTTTGGAGATGTATTAGATTATGGCTATCAATTGCCTTGAGGATCTCAGCTGTTAACTTATCCTCTCTAGCAGCCTTGTTATTGGTCATAAGCTTTAAGGTGGTTTCTATTTCACTCAAGGTGAAGTTATCTAAATTTACATCTAATTCTGCTGCTGGTGTTTCAGCTTCAAAATCTATTAAACTTTGGGGTAGTGGACGGTTAAGAATTTCTTTGAAGTGTTCCGCCCAACTGGCTTTTATGTCTGCGCTTGTTGTTAGCATTAATCCAGATTTGTCTAGAATTGGTGTTCCACTGGATGTATAGGTGTTTGTCAGCATCTTTTGTACAGTATAAAGAGTTCTGCTGTCTCCTGTAATTGCAGCTGTCTCTGCTTTCTCTGCCAAATTGTCTATATAAGCTCTTGTATCTCTTCTTGCTGAACTTTTCACTTTGTTGTCTAATTCTTTGTATGTTGCTTTTGCCAGAACCTTTCCAAGATCTGTCTTTACATTAGTCATGGCTCTCTTCACTTCCCTTCTTTCTTTGATATATTTCCATGTGGTGTCTGAGATCCAAGCTCATTTTTCCATTTTCTTCAGTCCGGCACTTGCTTCTGCTGCTGTCATTAGTATTTTGCTCTGTGAGTCCCACATTTCATTGATATCTAAGTCTATTTCACCGGGTGCTGTATAACAATTACTTAGCTCTATGTTAAACTTTTCCTTTATGGCTTCATATTTCAATTTATGACTATCAATTTTATTTGTCATTGACCTCTTCTGTTGGCTTCTAAATTTTAATCTTATTTTCCCAATGCACAGGTTGTGGTAACTATTAACATCAGCACCTCTGTATGCTCTTACGTCTATTAATGATGATCTGAATTGTTGTTTAATACATAGGTGGTCAATTTGATTTGAGGTTCTATCATCAGGAGATATCCATGTTGTTTTGTGAATATTTTTGTGTGGAAATAATGTCCCACCTATAACTAAATTTTCTATTAAACATAAATCGATTAATCTTTCTCCATTCTGACTTGTAGTATCACAGCCTTCTCTCCCATCACATGTTTTACTCCTGTGTTGTCTTTTCCCACTTTGGCATTGAAATCTCCCATTACAATTAAAAGATCGTGTTTGGGTACTTTGTTTATAAGTTGTTGTAGTTGGTTATAAAAATTGTCCTTAACTTCATCATCAGCTTCGTTTGTAGGCGCATAACATTGGACAATTGAAAGTCTTCCATGTTTTGTTTTGTAGCGTGTTCGTATCAGATGACTATTTACCGGTTCCCATTCTAATAAACTTCTTGCAGCTATGTTTTTCATCATTATGCCTACTCCTTCGCGATGGTTTGCATCTTCCCTTCCAGAAAAAACTACTATAACACCTAATATAGCTTTGACAATATTCACTACCTCACCTCATATAGCTTTGACAATATTCACTACCTCACCTCATATAGCTTTGACAATATTCATTACCTCACCTCATATAGCTTTGACAATATTCACTACCTCACCTCATATAGCTTTGACAATATTAATTCCATTACCTCATATAGTTTTGACAATATTCACTACCTCACCTCATATAGCTTTGACAATATTCATTCCCTCACCTCATATAGCTTTGACAATATTCACTACCTCACCTCATATAGCTTTGACAATATTCACTACCTCACCTCATATAGCTTTGACAATATTCATTACCTCACCTCATATAGCTTTGACAATATTCATTACCTCACCTCCTATAACTTTGACAATATTCATTACCTCACCTCATATAGCTTTGACAATATTCATTACCTCTCCTCCTATAGCTTTGACTTTCATTTTTTCTGTTTTATTCACAGCTGTTGGAGTAAATGCCCTTCAGTTTACAGAGGTTTGGATCCAGCGAAATTATGAAAAGGTGCTTCAAAAATCCATGGATCCATCAGCCGCAAGTGGATCATCAGGTGCTAGAGCTCTGACCCCAGCAAATGTCATGACAGAGGCATACTTGGAGGTGATAGACTGGCCAGATCCTGATAATTTCCCAGAGGTCTGTTACTGTTTGGACTTCAGTTCTTCATTTTGTGCCATCTCGACTGCCATGGATTGTCATTTCACTCTGTCTCTTTCCTTGACAGTACTTCCTGTCATCCCATACACCTCTTGATGTTGTCAGCCCACTTTACTTGACAGTACTTCCTGTCATCCCATCCACCTCTTGATGTTGTCAGTCCGCTTTACTTGACAGTACTTCCTGTCATCCCATCCACCTCTTGATGTTGTCAGCCCACTTTACTTGACAGTACTTCCTGTCATCCCATCCACCTCTTGATGTTGTCAGTCCGCTTTACTTGACAGTACTTCCTGTCATCCCATCCACCTCTTGATGTTGTCAGTCCGTTTTACTTGACAGTACTTCCTGTCATCCTATCCACCTCTTGATGTTGTCAGTCCGTTTTACTTGACAGTACTTCCTGTCATCCCATCTACCTCTTGATGTTGTCAGTCCACTTTACTTGACAGTACTTCCTGTCATCCCATCCACCTCTTGATGTTGTCAGTCCACTTTACTTGACAGTACTTCCTGTCATCCCATCCATCTCTTGATGTTGTCAGTCCACTTTACTTGATAGTACTTCCTGTCATCCCATCCATCTCTTGATGTTGTCAGTCCACTTTACTTGACAGTACTTCCTGTCATCCCATCCATCTCTTGATGTTGTCAGTCCACTTTACTTGACAGTACTTCCTGTCATCCCATCCATCTCTTGATGTTGTCAGTCCACTTTACTTGATAGTACTTCCTGTCATCCCATCCATCTCTTGATGTTGTCAGTCCACTTTACTTGATAGTACTTCCTGTCATCCCATCCACCTCTTGATGTTGTCAGTCCGCTTTACTTGACAGTACTTCCTGTCATCCCATCCATCTCTTGATGTTGTCAGTCTGCTTTACTTGATAGTACTTCCTGTCATCCCATACACCTCTTGATGTTGTCAGTCCGCTTTACTTGACAGTACTTCCTGTCATCCCATCCACCTCTTGATGTTGTCAGTCCACTTTACTTGACAGTACTTCCTGTCATCCCATCCATCTCTTGATGTTGTCAGTCTGCTTTACTTGACAGTACTTCCTGTCATCCCATACACCTCTTGATGTTGTCAGTCCGCTTTACTTGACAGTACTTCCTGTCATCCCATCCACCTCTTGATGTTGTCAGCCCACTTTACTTGATAGTACTTCCTGTCATCCCATCCATCTCTTGATGTTGTCAGTCCACTTTACTTGACAGTACTTCCTGTCATCCCATCCACCTCTTGATGTTGTCAGTCCACTTTACTTGGCAGTACTTCCTGTCATCCCATACACCTCTTGATATTGTCTGTCCGCTTTAGGTCTTATCTAATATTGTGTAATTTACATTGTATTGTCCCATTCCAAGATGCCCTTCAATAGATTATTGTGTCTCTTTATGTATCTTACAAATTTCTTTTGTTTTATTTAAATGTTTTATAATAGTTCTTTCTATATTTGCACCTGTTTCAAAACATCATGTTATTTTTTGCAATTAACCAAATTCTATCCATTCTTCTATAAATCAACATTTTAAATGCTTCAATTTTCTTCTCTGTTTTCTTATTTTATGTGTCCATACTTCTGCACCATATAAGAATGCTGAGTAGATGGAATGCTTCATTATTCTCCATTTTAGACTTTATGATACTTTCTTTGATGTGAATATATATATCATGCTGTTAAAAACACTTTTGGCCATTTTTCGGTCAAGGGTCTTTATTTGCAGTTTTCTTTAGCCTTTCCTTGGAGTGCATGGATGTTCTTAACTTTGTGCTTTTTGATAAATAAACTTGTACATTGTTCCTAATGCAAAAATATGATAAGAAAATAAAATTATGCTCAAACAGACTCTGATGATGGACATGTTCCGCTTCATGGCCATGCGAGACAAACTGCATACCCTGGGGATCATTACCTCAGTGCAGCTCATCACATTTAGTGTTGTGGGTCCATCCATAGAGGGAAGTGAAGGTCTCAAGAAGCAACTGAAAGAGCATGTTGACATTTTACTGTGTGATGTAGGCCAAAAGTAAGTTCAGAGTTTAAAGCTATTTTCTTTGTTGTCTTCATGGATCTGAATTGTTGTGAATCACAGTTCATCATTATCATTGACTGCCATCTGCCCATCACAGGTTGTCTACCATGGGGCACTATTCCGCTCTGTCTCTTGCTTTGATGGTGGAGGTTGTCATAGGCTAACTGTCCGTCATTTGATGTTACACGTCCATGATAGTCTTTTACCATGTATTTTCTCTTCCAAGATTACTTTTAGTAGGTTGCTATGTCTTTTAACATGCCCCAAAAGTCTCATTTGTCTTGTTTGAATTGTGTTTCTATCTATCTATTGTCCTTTCGAGCTGAAGACGGCAGGCACAAAGGGCAGAACCACAATCTCAAAAACAGAAACCTTGTGTGCCAAAATGGCACATATTGCAGAAATCACTAATTCTAAAATCAATGGTTCTGTTTCCATAACAATACTTTTTACAATGACAGCTTGTCAAGCCATCGATCAAGCTCCTTAGTTGCCTCTTACGATATGCCTGGAAGGTCAATATTCTTTACTTCCCTCATAATGAGGCCCCGGTAACACACGGGTGAATTGTGTTTGAATCACAGTTATATTATGATTTTTTGTGTCTTGTAGAATTCTCTTTTTGTGTCTTGTAGAATTCTCTTTTTGTTTGTTGTAGAATTCTCTTTTTGTGTCTTGTAGAATTCTCTTTTTGTGTCTTGTAGAATTCTCTTTTTGTTTGTTGTAGAATTCTCTTTTTGTTTGTTGTAGAATTCTCTTTTTGTTTGTTGTAGAATTCTCTTTTTGTTTGTTGTAGAATTCTCTTTTTGTTTGTTGTAGAATTCTCTTTTTGTTTGTTGTAGAATTCTCTTTTTGTTTGTTGTAGAATTATTCTCTTTTTGTTTGTTGTAGAATTCTCTTTTTGTTTGTTGTAGAATTCTCTTTTTGTTTGTTGTAGAATTCTCTTTTTGTTTGTTGTAGAATTCTCTTTTTGTTTGTTGTAGAATTCTCTTTTTGTTTGTTGTAGAATTCTCTTTTTGTTTGTTGTAGAATTCTCTTTTTGTTTGTTGTAGAATTCTCTTTTTGTTTGTTGTAGAATTCTCTTTTTGTTTGTTGTAGAATTCTCTTTTTGTTTGTTGTAGAATTCTCTTTTTGTTTGTTGTAGAATTCTCTTTTTGTTTGTTGTAGAATTCTCTTTTTGTTTGTTGTAGAATTCTCTTTTTGTTTGTTGTAGAATTCTCTTTTTGTTTGTTGTAGAATTCTCTTTTTGTTTGTTGTAGAATTCTCTTTTTGTTTGTTGTAGAATTCTCTTTTTGTTTGTTGTAGAATTCTCAATTTTGTTTGTTTTTGTTCGTAACAATGTTATATGTTAGAAAGAGAAACAGCAGGGCTTGAAACATATGCTGCAGATAAAACAAAAAATGTGTATCTTGCTTTTGATCAGAGAAGTAAGGCATTCAAGGAGAGAGAACTGAGATATTGACTGTTTGTGCTTGATCTCTACTCTTTTTTGTATTTTACTTTATTTAGTGGTACTTTCTTTCATCACTGAATTCTGGGTACATCTAAAGGCACTCCGATCTTTTCCATAAAAAAACTGAAAATCTCTAAGGTGAACCCTGATTTACATATACAAACTGTGTTACATGAATGGGATTCATTTGTGGTAGATTTTTTATGCACATTTGGGTAGATTTCTAAAAATTTTTGCTCAGGCAATATAAAATTTGCTGCTGTTTTTGCAATTCTGCTTCTGATCTCTATTTTTTTGTTTGTTTGTTTCCTCTTCTTGATGTATATTACTACCAATATGTACTTAGTTGTAGACTTTTTCCATTGCCTGAATCAATATCCAGCTATAGAGCACGATGTGTATTAATACTGAGCTCCAAACTCTATACCCTTGGTTTGAAATGTCAACATTCTAGCGATGTAAAAAAAGTAAATTACCCCCGTCACACCAAGTGGTGTATTGGGAACATGCTGTTAGTGACCATAAATTTTACAGACCTTCAGCACATGATTTTTGGGTAATGTGGTCGGTATTACGCCCGTGCCACTTTACTTTCCCAGAAAAATCCGGTACCCATTTAAGGATGGGTGACCCCGGAAGTCATCAGTGGGGATTGAATCCTACCTCTTGTCCTTTGTAGTCCAGTTCACTAACCACTGAGCTATCGCGGTTCCCTTATTTTAGCGCTGTATCTACTGCAAACACAGAACATTTAATATATGAACCGTGCTGAACATTTCTTACATATATTCTGACTTTTAAATCTATCTTCAAGAGGCATCAAGTCTGTCCTAGAGTCAACTATCGAACAGGTTGTCAAAGATGTCAATGACAACTTGGCAAGTCGAAGCCTACCTCCATTGACTGATGATACGAAGCAAGTTCTGAAAGGTCAAATTATGAATCTTGGCTCAAGGGATAACTCTGTGCGAAAACTTATGTGTGAGTTTTAATTTGTTTACCCATTTTAAAGTAGTCTTGTCCGACTGCATTGGTCATAGGTGCCACTAGATGATGATAAGAAGCCTTTTATATAGAGATTTGCATCAGGAGTCAATCTCATCATCAGAAGCAACTCTGTAGTTGAGCAAGTGTTTCACACCTTAACTTCTTGATGCTTGTGGGTAGGGGAGTGCTTTCAGGCTTCACACTTCTGTTACATTAGGTCTGAAAGCTTGTGAGACTGCCTGACTGAATAGTTTATCAATCTATACTATCAGCCTGTACTATCAAACTATATTATCAAAATATATACTATCAGCTTGTACTATCAAACTATATTATCAAAATATATACTATCAGCCTGTACTATCAAACTATTTTATCAAAATATATACTATCAGCCTGTACTATCAAACTATTTTATCAAAATATATACTATCAGCCTGTACTATCAAACTATATTATCAAAATATATACTATCAGCCTGTACTATCAAACTATATTATCAAAATATATACTATCAGCCTGTACTATCAAACTATATTATCAAGATATATACTATCAGCCTGTACTATCAAACTATTTTATCAAAATATATACTATCAGCCTGTACTATCAAACTATTTTATCAAAATATATACTATCAGCCTGTACTATCAAACTATTGTATCAAGATATATACTATCAAAATATACTATCAACTAACACTATATTATTATTCTATCAACATTTAGTAATTTGTCCACCTTTGATATTTGGTAACTCATTGCTTAGTGAAGTCTTTTTCTTGTTTTCTTTTCTTGCTGTACATAATTACTAATGCTGGTTGTTGGATACTGTGTACTGGTAGTGGTGCTATATGTTCAAGTTATATTCATTTATCATTTCCTTGAATTTGTTTAAGCCATTTCTGGCATGTTGTTTTGGGTATTTGTAATGTAGGCTAATCATAGCTGTTCTAGAAAAAAATAAAAATGAGATTCCAAATACATTGCTCCCTTGCTGGTAAGCTGAGAGCAACCAAAATGCAGGGAAAAGCTTAAAACATTCAAATTTAGTTTTTAGTTCAACCTGGCATCACCACAGTTGGGGCATTCCCATATCCACTCTGTCATCAATTCCAGTAATCATCGAAGTGTTTTTTTTTTTTGTTCGCCAACTTTTACCTCTGACAAAGTCCCTAAGGACTAGGAACTGAATTTTGCATGTTAATCCCTTTTTCCCTGACAGCCGTGTGCACAGGCCGCACAGGCAGAGAACGCTGTCTTCGGAGGTGAAGTGTTCTTTTGAGGATGCTATTCCTACTTTCCCCCTGCATGGCGCCATGTTCCACCATTCCTTTTACATGTGGATTATCCGCAGCTTCCTTGTCGCCTTCCTGTGAATGATGCTCTTTTAAAGTCCTCGCAATATTATACATGTCCATTTTTAGGGTTCCTTGCGTAATTTAAAAAAAAAAAAAAAAAGGAAAGAGCCCTGTCACACCAAGTGGCATATAGGAAATATGGTGTTAGTGATCATAATTTTTACAGACCTTCGGCACATGTTTTTTGGGTAATGTGGTCGGTGTCGCTTTACTTTCCCAGGAAAAAATCTGGTACCCATTTAAGGCTGGGTAAACCCATAAACTGTAGATCAGAATCAAACCTGACCTCTAGTCCTTTGTTGTCCAGTTCACTAACGACTGAGCTATCGTGACTACCTTCTTGCATAATGGCAGATCCCAACTGATTAACACTGGAACAAAAAATTGTTTATCTGAAAAGAATGTGTTCAATCAGTCCATTTTTTATCTTTCCATCTTTCATATTTCAATGTTTCCTGTACGATGGTTTTAGCTATCTTGTTAGATTTTGTGGCTACCTGTAACAGGTTTATTTATTTTTCTTTGCTGATGTGAGAAGCTATACACATGGGCTAATGTTGTTGGTGATGGTTTTGTAAACTTTTTTTATTTTCAATGTGATCTCTAAATGAAATGCAGAGGATCTTGTATGGAAAATAAACTGCAATGTTTCAGCAAAAGCCTTCATCAGATGCAAAATAACAAATACTAATACAAAATGAATGTGAAATGCAAGTTCTTATCTCAGCATGGCAAGAGGTGATGGATTCATGGGGTCCAAAAGACGAGAAGAGAAGAGTGACCAGGATCCATGATTCTGTTGGTCACATGATAAATAATCAAGTGGGGCAGGTAGGATCTTGGGGGTCAAAAATGAGCCAAACTGTGAAAAAGGAGAAAGTTTCCACTGAGGATGGATTAAAGGAGGGGTTATTTTCATTGAGTTCCCCAAAAAAGGTCTTTGGTTAAAAAGCACATATGCTTTTGAGTTAAACACAAAATGAGCCCACTTCATAGATTCAAAATGATCCTTGCCAATGCCATCCATTTGCACAAGTTAGGTCCTTAGCTACCAATGTCACAAACATCCGAAACGAAGCCATCAAATTAACGACTTTATCTACAGCGAAGGTTAGCGAACTGTGAACAAACATTTATGTTCAAACCCTTGAAAACATTTTCAAAAATCTGCCAACTCGCTGCAATAACATATATCGTGGTGTTCAATGTAAACATTGCTTAGTCCATAGCTCGAATATAAATAAGCTGCCATTTTGGTGCGTCCCATGACGTCAGGTTCATTATATCCCCGATGGAAGAATAAATTGTACTATTAGTCCCATAAATGATTCGCTTCCAGAGGTTTATGATGTAAACAAAGCAGTTTTGTCATTGCAAGTGAATAATGTCCACACCTATAATTGGTCAGGATTGTGTAGCAGCAGCAGCTTTATAGCGAACACAGAAAACATCACAGGATTGTGCTGTTCTGAAACAGCTATGCCATGCTACCCTAGAATTGCCTTTAATGGGATTACTGTGACCACAAACCACTCTCCATGTGTGTGCCACATATTTACACCCCAGAAAGAAATACTGAATATAACAACATCATGTGCCATCTGTGATATTAATGACCACAGACC
Source organism: Megaustenia siamemsis (assembly GCA_032433765.1). Lineage (NCBI taxonomy): Eukaryota > Metazoa > Mollusca > Gastropoda > Stylommatophora > Ariophantidae > Megaustenia > Megaustenia siamemsis. The sequence goes on from JAVIAB010000107.1 coordinate 31,121,046, forward strand.
AGGAGCCTCCAGTATGATTGATACAACTGTTGCACCAAGCATTTCATCAGCAGAGCCATATCTATGGAATGTTAATCTGACATTGTTCTTGAATGATGTCCAAGTTAATGAGACATCAGAATCGTGTGGCGGCAGCTACAAGAAGGGAGCGGAGAACATCAAGTTCTGCTGCTATAAAGGAGACTTGCCTTGCTATCCCAGAATTGCCTTAAATGGGATCACTGTAGTTGAAAACTTCTCCTCTTGTGTAAACTACACATTCACATCTAAGAGTGAATCAGTGAAGGTCACAAAATCATATTCTCTCTGTGATTTTACTAACTACAGGTCATGTGGCTTCTGTTGGATTGGAAATGATAACTTACCACCACTGTGTGTCTATATGTTTGGAATTGGAGTCATCAGTGATGGCCTAACATCATCAAGTGCTATGACGATCATCATTTTTGGGGGGACGTGAACTCCCATGGTATATGGTGGATAGGCGGCAGGAACCATTGAAGGCTATGTCTGAAAAGTGTTCCTTCTTGCAGTTTCCTCATATTCCAAGTCCAGCTTGTTGCAGGAGCTACTGAGTTAAGTGCTCTGTGCACACCGTGAGCTGTGTGTCTCATCCGTTTTGATCCTGCTTCGATATCCCGCTTGTTTACGATGAATGATGATATCGTATGACAGGGAACAGTTGGCTGTGTTCACTTTCTGCGCGGTTTCGCCTTATGTCTTTTGGCGTGTGCTAAGACTGCTACGATGGGGACTACAGTTACCTTTCTTTGTTTGGGAGATGAGTTAGTAATTCGAATGATTCCACTGGCACGGGCGGTTGAGCAATTATGGATTTTAATTCGTTTGCAGTGATACCGGGGCCTTCCATAACCAATAACCAATAATAAAGGAGGGGGTTTCATAGGATAGAAGGAAAAAGAGGAAACAGGGGTGGTAAAGGTGAAGAGGAGCAAGATAGACGGTAGAGATGTAACGCAATGAGGAATAAAGATAGGATGCAGTGGAGAGTGAAAAAGGAGGCCAGTGATTAAATGAAGGAGTGAGAAGAGATAAAATCCTCTCGAATGGGGAGTGCCAAAACGGGTACCTGTGAATTTTTTTGGTAAAGGAGGACACGATACCAACTACATGACCTATATAATGTGCCACTTGTCATTGAAAAATATGGGCATTATCAACATATTACCCATACACCTTAATGTGTGCAGGGAGCTCATACATGACATACATTTCTCAGCCATATTAGATTTACATTTCCCAGACATATTAGATTTACATTTCCCAGTCATATTAGATTTACATTTCTCAGTCATATTAGATTTACATTTCCCAGACATATTAGATTTACATTTCCCAGTCATATTAGATTTACATTTCTCAGTCATATTAGATTTACATTTCTCAGACATATTAGATTTACATTTCCCAGACATATTAGATTTACATTTCTCAGTCATATTAGATTTACATTTCCCAGACATATTAGATTTACATTTCCCAGACATATTAGATTTACATTTCCCAGACATATTAGATTTACATTTCCCAGACATATTAGATTTACATTTCCCAGACATATTAGATTTACATTTCCCAGACATATTAGATTTACATTTCCCAGACATTTAAGAATATTAATATTACCAGACATCTCTTGTATTTTAATCTGTTTTATTTGTCTTGCCAAATTCTTTCACAAATGTCATGCTTCAATGTCATTCTCATGTCATTTAGTTCTCATGTCATTTAGCTCTCATGGCATTTAGCTCTCATGTCATTTAGCTCTCATACCATGTAGCTCTCATACCATGTAGCTTTCAAACCATCAAACTAATATCTAACTTTTTTTCTCAGATGCCAGGTTGTTTGGATTTTTCCAAGAAGCAATGACAGGCAAAAGTGTGAACAGCCTGCAGGTTCCAAAGGGTTGCTCAGTTGTCCATCAGGAACTGTCACAAATTCTGGGAAGTTTTCTCCGGCTCAGCTCCCACAACCGCTCGGTGTTTGGACAACAGTACTCAGAAATTATTGAGAGGTTGATGCAGCACGTGAGTAATGGACCATCAACTTCTACAAACCCTGCGGAAAATGCTTCGTTGAATACATGAAACAACCAGAAGAGTGGAGAAACTATGAGGCCAGGCTGATATAAATATTACACAGATCTAGTTACTGATTAACACTGAGAAAAACATGTACCAGAAAACAGCATTAATCACTGCAGCTCATAAAGTGTGCAGTCTCCTTTAGCAAATGGATGAAAAGAAAACAAAAGAAAACAATTGGTTTGGTTACAGCTTACAGTAGGTGAGGAACAACACAAAATCAAAATGACGTTGTGGCTCAGTTCAGCTGAAACAATGAACAGCAACACAAAATCAAAATGACGTTGTGGTTCAGTTCAGCTGAAACAATGAACAACAACACAAAATCAAAATAATGTTGTGGTTCAGTTCAGCTGAAACAATGAACAACACAAAAATATGTAAGTGAATAAAGCTGTAACCATTCCATTTTTTTCCTTTTTTTTTCATCTTTATTATCAGCTTTACAGCAGTTTTGTATTTTTATGCATTTCCTCCCTGAACAAATGTTGAAAAGTTGGTTTTGCTGATTGTTTTAGTTATTATACTTATTTCAGTGAGAGGATGTGGGAAGTTCTGTTTGATGATTCTAGTAACCAACTCTTCAGTGAGAGGATGTGGGAAGTTCTGTTTGATGATTCTAGTAACCAACTCTTCAGTGAGAGGATGTGGGAAATTCTGTTTGATGATTCTAGTAACCAACTCTTCAGTGAGAGGATGTGGGAAATTCTGTTTGATGATTCTAGTAACCAACTCTTCAGTGAGAGGATGTGGGAAGTTCTGTTTGATGATTCTAGTAACCAACTCTTCAGTGAGAGGATGTGGGAAGTTCTGTTTGATGATTCTAGTAACCAACTCTTCAGTGAGAGGCTGTGGGAAGTTCTGTTTGATGATTCTAGTAACCAACTCATCAGTGAGAGGATGTGGGAAATTCTGTTTGATGATTCTAGTAACCAACTCTTCAGTGAGAGGATGTGGGAAGTTCTGTTTGATGATTCTAGTAACCAACTCTTCAGTGAGAGGATGTGGGAAGTTCTGTTTGATGATTCTAGTAACCAACTCTTCAGTGAGAGGATGTGGGAAGTTCTGTTTGATGATTCTAGTAACCAACTCTTCAGTGAGAGGATGTGGGAAGTTCTGTTTGATGATTCTAGTAACCAACTCTTCAGTGAGAGGATGTGGGAAGTTCTGTTTGATGATTCTAGTAACCAACTCTTCAGTGAGAGGATGTGGGAAGTTCTGTTTGATGATTCTAGTAACCAACTCTTCAGTGAGAGGATGTGGGAAGTTCTGTTTGATGATTCTAGTAACCAACTCTTCAGCGAGAGGCTGTGGGAAGTTCTGTTTGATGATTCTAGTAACCAACTCATCAGTGAGAGGATGTGGGAAGTTCTGTTTGATGATTCTAGTAACCAACTCTTCAGTGAGAGGATGTGGGAAGTTCTGTTTGATGATTCTAGTAACCAACTCTTCAGTGAGAGGATGTGGGAAGTTCTGTTTGATGATTCTAGTAACCAACTCTTCAGTGAGAGGATGTGGGAAGTTCTGTTTGATGATTCTAGTAACCAACTCATTTGATCAGTAGATAACCTCCATTTAATGGTGTCAGTAGGTTACTAATTACATTCGTTTTTTTAGAGGAAGAATAAATTAATAAAAAAAAAACGTAATTTTTCCTATTTGTGGGGTTTTGTCAGTAGAACTGACTGAAGAATAAAGGTTGCATGTCCATTTCAGGTACCATGATTTATTTGAGTCAGGGTTTTTATTTCACTCCCACTAAAAGAAACTTTTAGACCTTATTGTCCTGTAACTTGACAAGGTATCAATTCAACAAACTGCAGGAAGCTATACAAATGTTCTGTTCTCACCTACAAATGAACCATACAAGTCTATTTTTCAGAAAAGCCTTTACAAATTAAGGGTAACCCTTATGAGATGGAAAATTTGTACCACACCTTGAGTTCCTGTTCTGAGCAAACTTCTCAATTTCATTACAGAAATTTATTCCCGCTATCTTTTTGTCTGTGTTTTTCCGAGTGTCTATTGAAACTGCCTTTCCTTTGTTTTTCCTTTTTCTGTTTCCCATTAGAGGACTGGAGCTTTGGTGGCTGGATGGTTAGTGTGCTCACTTTCTGATACAAACCTGGTCCAGGTTCAATACCCAGAAGTGGTGGATTTTCTTAGGATCGACAAATCTCTGAAAATAGGTAGCAGGGATTTTCCCTGTAAAGTAAAGGTGACCTGACACAAACGACATCACCCCAAAGTGTGCTGTGGTCATGGAAAAGTATGGTCACTAACACCATAATCCCCAAAAGCCTAGCAAGTTGTTGAGGAAACCTTTACTTTAGAGGACTTTGCTTTGTGATTCTCCATAGTTATTTGGTTATGGAAGGCCCCGGTATCACTGCAAACGAATTAAAATCCATAATTGCTCAACCGCCCGTGCCAGCGTAATCATCCAAATTAATATCTCATCTCCCAACCAAAGAAAGGTAATTGTAGTCCCCATCGTAGCAGTCTCAGCACATGCCAAAAGACATAAGGTGAAACCGCGCAGAAAGTGAACACAGCCAACTGTTCCCTGTCATACGATATCATCATTCATCGTAAACAATTTCCATAGTTATTTCTTGATATTACATGGCCAACATGTACCCGCCTTTTATTCCTGATTATACATGGGACTTTTGGTTCCATTGGCATTTCTTTTATTTTTACTCTAGTCTTGATTTCATTCAATTGTATACAAAGTCGTAACTTTAGACATTTGATTTTGAATGTATCTAGTTTACCGTCTTTTCATCGATTTCCCACTCTCACATGTTTGTGTAAGGATAGATAATATATTTGTGTCGAATATCTAAGGCTTTGTTTTAATGTTTAGCATTTTGGATTTCTTATTTTCTCAAGATTTATGAAAGTCAGTATTTTTAATAGGAAATATTATCTATTGTTTATTATATGCTTTAATGCTAATGTCCATGTTTGACATCGCTAATACAATGCTGGTAAAAGTCAGTGTTGTATATTGTGATCTGACACAAAACAAACGATACTAAATGTAGCAAGAAGATAAGAAAGCAAAAATTAAGATATTATAAAAAGATTGGTTATAAGAAGATTGGTTCTGTGTTACTCCTAGAAAGAACAAATTAAAAGGAATAGATTTGTGACTACCAGCTAATGAAGTGTATTCTTGTTTATACCCAATGATATGATTTTATGAAGACGGTTTTTATATTGCAGTCTTCTATTATCTCCATCTAGTCGAATGATCTACCAGCACCAATAATAAACATGGAAAATTTTATATAAATGATTAATGTCTATTCACTCTAGATCTATTTTATTTGTACAATGGCGTCATGTGTAATTGTTTTCTTATATAATAGTATTGGTACGTGTTCTTGAATGTGGATGATGTTATATAATGTTTTTAATATGCTACCAATGTAAGTTACATGCTATGTATGTTGTATGCTATGGCCAGGCCATTTTTAGGACATTTTAAAAAATTTGAAACAACAGCAAGAAAATAATGAAAATGGATCTAAAACACACAGTTTGTTCAGGAAGTCATAAAGAGGTTTAAATAAGAGAATTACAAGGTTTTAGTGGAAACGTTCATTAATTAAAAGCCACAAAATGCGGCTCCTGTGTTTTTCGCAATGGTTGCTAGAGCAACATTTTGCAACTTGTGGCATGAAATCTGTTAATTTCCTCATTTTATTGTCCCTTCTTATTGTGGTTCTCTGTTGTTCATATATTCTTGAGCTGATATTGTTGAAGCTTTTATTGGTGATGTGGTAAGACTTGTATGAAGAGTTTATCTTGATGACATCGCATTGTGTTGGTCAGTCATGATTGTAGTTCTGGCACAATTTCATGGCCACTACTCTTGATAGTCTATCTATCTATCTTTTGTTCACCTGAAGTATTGTCTATATCTGCAATGTCGTTTTCTGTATAAATTTTACTGTCTTTTGTAATTCTTGCAGTGGCTCATATAATAGACATACTTCCCATTGGCGTGGGTGCATGGCATCATGATTGTTGCAGTGCACCTTTTGGCTGGTTGCCTCCATCTTCAGCACTTATACTTGCTAGAGCAGATCGTGGTCTTGTTCAGGTGTAGGAAGGCCTGGCCAGTCTAAGTTTTCAGTCCCTGATGACTGTTAAGCCCCATCCCCTTGACAAGGAGCTGGCCTTGATGGGGGACTCTTGATAGTGATGGCGACGTCAGATATGCTGGATATTCATACAGGTAACTCACTGTCTGGCAATGTTGTCTGCTTTATCTGATTGCTCAAGAACCAGACTATTAATCATGAACAGTTATGTCTTCCACTTCATATATTCTTCATTCTTATTATTCATGTTGGAGTGTATTCATCAAACATTCTCAACCTCTCACTGCAGACTTCTATCTGATGAAAACATTCTCTATCTGTCCACTTCAATTCTATGAAAACAATGTACTTGTATCTCACATTACAAGTATCACTTTTATTGGCTCACCTGACTGGTAAGGTATCACTTTCATTGGTTCACCTGTCTGGTAGGGTATCACTTTTATTGGCTAACCTGACTGGTAAGGTATCACTTTCATTGGTTCACCTGACTGGTAAGGTATCACTTTCATTGGTTCACCTGTCTGGTAAGGTACCACTTTTATTGGCTCACCTGACTGGTAAGGTATCACTTTAATTGTTTCGCCTGTCTGGTAAGGTATCACTTTTATTGACTCACCTGTCTGGTAAGGTATCACTTTTATTGGCTCACCTGACTGGTAAGGTATCACTTTTATTGGCTCACCTGTCTGGTAAGGTATCACTTTTATTGGCTTGCCTTTCTGGTAAGGTATCACTTTTATTGGCTTGCCTTTACAGTAATGTATCACTTTTATTGCCTCACCTGTCTGGTAAGGTATCACTTATTGGCTCGCCTGTCTGGTAAGCCTTGAACAATAATTAATGTCCTACTACACATGTTGGCATACATGACCACACAATATAGAATCATCTACTTCTTGATTTAATCACACTTCATCTTCATAGCAGTCTAGCTTCTCTACTACCAGCTAGGTCAATTTATAATCTGTAAATTCATCTGATGCCAGGTCTCATATTCCCTAATTATTTGATATAAATGGAGCTGTTAATGTTCCACAACAAATACTTCAATCTGACACAAGTCCTGTTGTGGACTCTGAGATACTAATTATAACTTCTTTCTGTGTCTTGTCCTTCACTAAAATTCTACACATCTTCACTGGTTGGTATCTTCACTAGTTGATATCTTCACTGGTTGATATCTTCACTAGTTGATATCTTTACTGGTTGATATCTTCACTGGTTGGTATCTTCACTAGTTGATATCTTTACTGGTTGATATCTTCAGTAGTTGGTATCTTCACTAGTTGATATCTTCACAGGTTGATAACTTCAGTAGTTGGTATCTTTACTGGTTGATATCTTCACTGGTTGGTACTTTACTGGTTGATATCTTTACTGGTTGGCATCTTCACTGGTTGATATCTTCAGTAGTTGGTATCTTCACTGGTTGATATCTTCACTGGTTGATATCTTCACTGGTTTATACCTTTACTGGTTGGTATCTTTACTAGTTGGTATCTTCACTGGTTGATATCTTTACTGGTTGATATCTTCACTGGTTGGTATCTTCACTGGTTGATATCTTCACTGGTTGGTATCTTCACTGGTTGGTATCTTTACTGGTTGATATCTTTACTGGTTGGTACTTTACTGGTTGGTATCTTCACTGGTTGGTATCTTCCCTGGTTATCTTTACTGGTTGGTATCTTCACTGGTTGGTACTTTAATGGTTGGTATCTTCACTGGTTGGTACTTTACTGGTTGATATCTTTACTGGTTGGTATCTTCACTGGTTGTTATCTTCACTGGTTGGTACTTTACTGGTTTATATCTTTACTGGTTGATATCTTCAGTAGTTGGTATCTACACTTGTTGATATCTTCACTGGTTGGTATCTTCACTGGTTGGTACTTTACTGGTTGATATCTTCACTGGTTGGTATCTTCACTGGTTGATATCTTTACTGGTTTATATCTTCACTGGTTGTTATCTTCACTGGTTGGTACTTTACTGGTTGGTGTCTTCACTGGTTGGTATCATCACTGGTTGGTATCTTCACTAGTTGGTATCTTCAGTGGTTGGTATCTTCAGTGGTTGGTATCTTCAGTGGTTGGTATCTTCAGTGGCTGGTGTCTTCAGTGGTTGGTATCTTCAGTAGCTGGTATCTTCAGTGGCTGGTATCTTCAGTGGTTGGTGTCTTCACTGGTTGGTATCATCACTGGTTGGTATCTTCACTGGTTGGTATCTTCAGTTGCTGGTATCTTCAGTGGCTGGTGTCTTCAGTGGTTGGTATCTTCAGTGGTTGGTATCTTCAGTGGCTGGTGTCTTCAGTGGTTGTATCTTCAGTGGCTGGTTTCTTCAGTGGTTGGTGTCTTCACTGGTTGGTATCATCACTGGTTGGTATCATCACTGGTTGGTATCTTCAGTGGTTGGTATCTTCAGTGGTTGGTATCTTCCGTGGGCCGGTATCTTCAGTGGCTGGTATCTTCACTGGTTGGTATCTTCAGTGGTTGGTATCTTCAGTGGTTGGTATCTTCAGTGGTTTTATTATCTTCAGTGGCTGGTATCTTCAAGGGTTGGTATCTTCAAGGGTTGGTATCTTCAGTGGTTTTATTATCTTCAGTGGCTGGTATCTTCAGTGGTTGGTATCTTCAGGGGTTGGTATCTTCAGTGGTTTTATTATCTTCAGTGGTTTTATTATCTTCAGTGGTTGGTATCTTCAGTAGTTGGTATCTTCAGTAGTTGGTATCTTCAGTGGCTGGTATCTTCAGTGGCTGGTATCTTCAGTAGTTGGTATCTTCAGTGGCTGGTATCTTCAGTGGTTGGTATCTTCAGTGGCTGGTGTCTTCAGTGGCTGGTGTCTTCAGTGGCTGGTATCTTCAGTGGCTGGTATCTTCAGTGGCTGGTATCTTCACTGGTTGGTATCTTCAGTGGTTGGTATCTTCAGTAGTTGGTATCTTCAGTGGCTGGTATCTTCAGTGGCTGGTGTCTTCAGTGGCTGGTGTCTTCAGTGGCTGGTATCTTCAGTGGCTGGTATCTTCACTGGTTGGTATCTTCAGTGGCTGGTGTCTTCAGTGGTTGGTATCTTCAGTGGCTGGTTTCTTCACTGGTTGGTATCTTCAGTGGTTGGTATCTTCAGTGGCTGGTATCTTCAGTGGCTGGTGTCTTCAGTGGCTGGTATCTTCACTGGTTGGTATCTTCAGTGGTTGATATCTTTACTGGTTGGTATCTTCACTGGTTGGTATCTCCGCATGATTCTCTTTTGGGTTCAACTTCTTTATTGATTTCCAGTCTGCTGCCCATCCTGTTCGCCTACGTGTCTATCAACCTATGAGAATTTGTTTCAATCTACATTCTGTTCTGCTCCAACGTTGCAAACATTAATAACTACAGCAACGAAAGAGAAAAAGGAAGACCACAAAAAGATTAATTAGCAGTATATCAGATGATATAAAAATTTTCAACTCTAATGTTAAGTCAGTCCTATTATATGGCTGTGAAACATGGAGAACAACAAAATTGACAATCATGAAGATACAGACTTTCATTAATGGATGCTTATGCAGAATAAAAGGATGGAAATGGCAGGACAAAATCACTAACATAGAATTATGGAAATGTACCAGTTAAATATTAGTGGATAAAGGGATACAGCGAAGATGATGGCACTGGATAGGACACACACTGCGGAAGCCAACTGAGAGTATTACACAACAGGCCCTTTTTTGGAATCCCCAGGGGAAAAGACAAAGAGGAAAACCAAGAAATTCTTGGAGAAGACAGACAGAAGCAGAGATGAAGATGATGGGGAAGACGTGGAATGGGATCTTAAAAGAATGGCAAGAAACAGAACGACTTGGAAAGTGTTTGTTGAAGACCTATGCTCCACAGGGAGCTGAAAGGTAGAAGAGATATCAGATGCCATATACAAAAATTAACATTAATGAAATAACTGCAGAGATTTATTAAGAACACGCTATTTGCTTACTGTGCCATAAGGCAAGAGGCCAGAAAACAAAACAGAACAGAACAATTGTGTGTGTTTCTCTATGAACGTTTTAAATGTCTGTGTATTCAACCTTCTTAGATACCTCAGGAGTAATATTGAAAAATCACCTGTGAATTGTAACAAGACTGATCACTGATTTTCTTGCATACTGATAGTCTGGAACCTTCTTTAATCATCATCATGTGCCACACCATCTGGTTTAGGCAATTATGCTTTTCCACAATTATTTGTCCTCAGTGCATCTTATCAGCTCATCTGTTAACTGTTTATTATGCCACGACACCAAGCTATCTAGTATCTTATCTTTATTGTCATCCGCGATTCTCTTTCTCTGTATTTTGCCAGTTGTGACCAAGTATTTCTTTTTCTTTCTTCTTTTCTCTTCTCACTGATACCTAAAAGGTGTCGTTTATATCATTTGTCGTTTTTGAGCTGCTCGATTTTGTCTGAATTAGTGATTTTCCTTTGTTGTTACATGTCTCTGTCACTGCATCTATCCATCTTCTTCTGGGTCTTCCTCTTGGTCTTTTTCCATGCATTCTCGAGAAGAACGCCCTTGATGGTGATTGGTGAGGATTCATTCTGACCAGGTATTTCAACTTTCTTTAATCAGGACATCATTATGAGTAGGCATGTGAATTTCCAGCCACTCTTGAACTCGTTCACACATAATAGTAGCAGTAGCCTCCATCAGTCATAGTTGACTATGGATTTTTCAGTGCCACTAGAAATGTTATTTTTTTCTTTTCTTTTTCCATGTATTCTCTTTTCCTATGAATCTGTCTGCTAATTGTTTAAGTTGGAGCTTTAGCGTGTGTTTCCAAAGATTGCGGTCTGCAACTATTTCTTCCCAGGCTGCAGGGTTTATGTTCAGTCTTCATGTCACATTTACACATGTCTACAAATCGAAGTTTTGAGCACCCCCTAGACCTTTTGCCATCTGCTAGTTGTCCATAGAGTATATCTTTTGGTATGCGGCCATCTTTCATATGGTGTAGATGACCAAACCGTGAACTGGACTACAAAGGACAAGAGGTAGGGTTCAATTCCAACCGACGGCTTCCAGTTCACTCAGCCTTTAATGGGTACTGGATTATTTTCTGGGAAAATAAAGCAGCACAGGCGCATAATACCGACCACATTACCCCAAAAATCATGTGCCGAAGGTCTGTAAAATTTATGGTCACTAACACCATATCCCTAAATGCCACTTGGCGTGACGGGGGTACTTTACTTTTTTTTTTTTTTAACATGACCAAGCCAACATAACCTATCTTGTTTGAGCAGCGTGTAGATGTTCGGGAGGCCTGAGTTGATATGACACACAAACTTATGTAACTGAGGACACCATCCCTCTTGTTGTGTGTCACTTTCAATTAATTAAATATCTAGATATCGATGGCTGCCGAGTGCTGAAGATGGTTGTATCAGGCTGAAAGGTGCAGATATCATCATGGCTTGTTGTAAAACCAGCAACATCTAGGTCCTTTCTTGTCCTTTCAGGGCGGATGATGAAGAGGCATCAATTAAATGCAGCATAAGAAGAGAGTGACTGCTGGTACTACAGTAAGTTTTGGGAAATTTGTGGACGACTTTGTTTACATTTATTCCTAGTTATGCCTTCAGTAGCAGAGGAAATCCTATTAGTGGTGTAAGGTGCAAACACAAATCCATGCTGGTGAAATATGGGACAAACTTGATCACAGTGTGTCAACTCTAAAAGCGTATGGCACTGATTTATCAGCTGCGTCCAACATCAAAAAGTGTATGGCACTGATTTATCAGCTGCGTCCAACATCAAAAAGCATATGGCACTGATTTATCAGCTGTGTCCAACATCAAAAAGCGTATGGCACTGATTTATCAGCTGTGTCCAACATCAAAAAGCGTATGGCACTGATTTATCAGCTGTGTCCAACATCAAAAAGTGTATAGCACTGATATATCAGTTATGTCCAACATCAAAAACAAGTTCTAGAGGTTCATGACTGGTACATCAGAGGTGTGTTACTAAACATTATTACACACCCACTCTGACAAAACTGATAGAAACTGGAACCCAGAAGTGAGCCAACTGTACATTTTAAATGCTTCAAAAACAATTCAAATTTTTAAAATGGTTTTTTGAAGTTGTTTGACATATTTATTTGAAGCCACTTGTCATAACAAAGCTGATTTGTGTACTGTGATTAAATTTCAGTTGAAAAAAAAAAAGAACGTTTAAGATTCATATATTTTCATTTTGTTGTATATTGTAAGAAGAAAGATTATTTTATGTTTTAATAATGATTAAATTATACCATAGGTATTGCCCTGTTGAATGCAGTTGTCTCTCTTGTTTAGTATGGGCTGTAATCATGCACTACAATGTGAGCATGTTTCATGTTCTTCAAGGTTTCTCCAGGACAAAAATATTTATATTAAACCGACAGTTAACAAATAGAATCAAATCATTACAATGTTGGAATACAGGTACATACATTTGGGAGAAAACAAAGCAAACAAATAAAGAAGTTTAGGACAAATTGAAGAATAAATGAGAAATATTGCAAATGAAAATCATTGATAATGAGTGTGATGGCATTGTAGCAGTATGGTGGTGGTGAAAGTCAACGGTTCATGTTCGCAGGCTGTTTGACCATCACAATTTGCTGTTGCTGTAGTTGTATCTGTAGTAGTATATGTAGTAGTATATTTGGTCCTGTGTTAAACTCCTCACCTCGAGGTTTGTAATTTCTTTATTAATTTCCATACTCTTAGAATGAACATGGGAAAGTTATTTGAATGAGAACAATCATAGCAGTCTTTAACTGAAATGGACAAGACAGTCTTAGCGATAAAATAGTTCATTAGGTGAGTATACTGATATCATTAACTGAAATGGACAAGACAGTCTTAGCGATAAAATAGTTCATTAGGTGAGTATACTGATATCATTAACTGAAATGGACAAGACAATCTTAGCGATAAAATAGTTCATTAGGTGAGTATACTGATATCATTAACTGAAATGGACAAGACAGTCTTAGCGATAAAATAGTTCATTAGGTGAGTATACATACTGATATCATTAACTGAAATGGACAAGACAATCTTAGCGATAAAATAGTTCATTAGGTGAGTATACTGATATCATTAACTGAAATGGACAAGACAGTCTTAGCGATAAAATAGTTCATTAGGTGAGTATACTGATATCATTAACTGAAATGGACAAGACAATCTTAGCGATAAAATAGTTCATTAGGTGAGTATACTGATATCATTAACTGAAATGGACAAGACAGTCTTAGCGATAAAATAGTTCATTAGGTGAGTATACTGATATCATTAACTGAAATGGACAAGACAATCTTAGCGATAAAATAGTTCATTAGGTGAGTATACTGATATCATTAACTGAAATGGACAAGACAGTCTTAGCGATAAAATAGTTCATTAGGTGAGTATACTGATATCACTAACTGAAATGGACAAGACAGTCTTAGCGATAAAATAGTTCATTAGGTGAGTATACTGATATCACTAACTGAAATGGACAAGACAATCTTAGCGATAAAATAGTTCATTAGGTGAGTATACTGATATCATTAACTGAAATGGACAAGACAATCTTAGCGATAAAATAGTTCATTAGGTGAGTATAATGATATCATTAACTGAAATGGACAAGACAATCTTAGCGATAAAATAGTTCATTAGGTGAGTATACTGATATCATTAACTGAAATGGACAAGACAATCTTAGCGATAAAATAGTTCATTAGGTGAGTATACTGATATCATTAACTGAAATGGACAAGACAATCTTAGCGATAAAATAGTTCATTAGGTGAGTATACTGATATCATTAACTGAAATGGACAAGACAATCTTAGCGATAAAATAGTTCATTAGGTGAGTATAATGATATCGTTCAGAATTGCACATTTGCTTACTTGCTTGCGTTTGCCCAATGACTAAAGGAGTACACCGCTTCATCATCCGCCCTTAAAAGGACGTTAAGTGGGCGTATCTGTGTTATGTTGTGGTTTACAGTATAACTGTGATATTTGCGCCTTTCGGCCCAACACATCCGACTTCAGTACAACATTTTTTAGTACCGGGTTGTCTTCCTTCTTCGATCCCTACTCACTTGGCCAGATTAGACAGGTTAATCTGTTACTGGAGGCACCGCGAGAGGTGGAGCAGGGTCTGGATGGTTCTGGTTCACCGATCTTGGTGCAAGCCATCAGCTGTGGATCGCTGACAACTTCCAGTTCTGATGCTGTGAGGCGTGCCTTCGCCTCCCAACAACAGTTTTTGAGAAAAGAAATAAAGTTGTGTGAATTACACATTTAATAAATGTAATACTTTCTTAGCAGATAATTCACTTTATGATGATGCTAGACTCATATGTTTAGTGGCTTCCTCTACTTCGAATAGGATAATGGTTCCCTCATAAACAGATTAGTGTTTACAGTTTGTTATGCTCTCATGTCCGGTTAACTCCCATCTTCAGCTGTTATAATCCCTCTGTCCGATAAACTCTCATCTTCAGCTGTTACAATCCGTCTGTCCGATATACTCCCATCTTCAGCTATTACAATCCCTCTGTCCGATATACTCCCATCTTCAGCTGTTACAATCCGTCTGTCCGATATACTCCCATCTTCAGCTGTTACAATCCGTCTGTCCGATATACTCTCATCTTCAACTGTTACAATCCCTCTGTCCGATATACTCCCATCTTCAGCTGTTACAATCCGTCTGTCCGATATACTCTCATCTTCAGCTGTTACAATCCCTCTGTCCGATATACTCCCGCCTTCAGCTGCTCCATTCCCTCTGTCCGATATACTCCCGTCTTCATCTTTTACACTTCCCCTATCCGATAAACTCACATCTTCAGCTGTTACATTCCCTCTATCTGATATACTCCCATCTTCAGCTGTTACATTCCCTCTGTCCGACATACTCCCGTCTTCATCTGTTACACTCCCTCTGTCCGATAAACTCCCATCTTTAGCTCCCTTTTTGTGCTGACCTATTTGAGAATGCCATCATTGGTCTTTTCAGATGTCTAGGGAACTTCCAACATTCTTCTGAGAAATCCCATCTCTGAGGCCTATAATTGTCTTTTCATTTGTTTGTCTACTTTCTATGATTCGCTTCCATAGGTCATGAAGTGGCTCTATATACAACCGATGAACTTTCTTTCTTACTTTTGTTGACATAGACTTGTTGCATAATAATTTTTCATTTTCTGAAATGCTATTTTTGCCCGAGCTATTCTCATTATATGGCTAAAATTGTAACCTTTTCATGGCTTAAATGATAACCATTTCATGGCTTAAATGATAACCATTTCATGGCTTAAATGATAACCATTTCATGGCTTAAATGATTACCATTTCCGAGATCTTAATGTTGAAAATAAGTTTTCTTTTCGCTTTGGTTTCTTTTTGATCGTCATTATTACTGTTTTTTTTTTTTAATATCTTTGGTGTTCTCAATATGTTTCTGTACAGCCATGCCAGTATGACGAAAAGTATTGTTAAGTTAAATACACAAATGTAAAAAAAATGTCAACTCCAATGTTAAATCAGCTATATTACATAAGTGGACACTGTTCACAGTTTGACACGTAATAGTAAAAATCGTCGATCACGGAGCGTCTACAATTTCTGCCCTATGTGCCGTCTTCGGCTCGAAAGAACAATAGAGACAAAAGACAAAGACAGAAAGACTTTTAAAAAAAATTAATATATAGGTGATGAAAAAAAGTACCTCCAGAATAGATGATTTTATGTTCATCCTCAAATCATCTATTCTGGAGGTACTGAACGCTAAAGAGGAGTAGATATCATCTTGGATGCAGAAAGAGCAAGAACAGTGAAAGGCTTTAGGGCAATATCTGACATTTCTTTTAGTGAAATTGAATGGAAAGCCAATACATATTATTCTCATACAAGTTTATGCACCAACAGCAGTCCATAGGAAACAGTTGATAGATTTTACCACGAGCTTAATTTGGCACTTCGTCAATGCAAACCATATGAAAACACCATAGTTCTAGGAGATCTCAACGCAAAAATGGCAAAAGAAAGAGTTGAGGAAGTAGCTGGTTATTATGGGTTAGGCGAGAGGAATGAAAGAGGTGAGAAACTTATTGACAGGGCAAGAACACACTACATGATGATAGTAAGCACCTAGTTTAAGCAACATCCAAGACGTCTGTGGACATGGAAAAGCCCAGGAGACAACGTACTTAATAATATAGATTACATAATGATAAACAGATTTAGAAACAGTCTGGTGTGTGTGAAAACTAGACCAGGGCCAGATTGCAACAGTGATCATGTACCAGTTGTGGGAGAGGTTAGAGTAAAATTAAAAGCAGCAAAACGGACCTCAGTTAATATCAAATTAAATTTAGATTTACTCAAATCAGACAAGAGGTTACAAGACAAATATAACATCACAATTCAGAACCGGCACAAAACAATAGAGAAGATACTAAGTATTGGTGAACAGTGGAAAATACTAAAAGAACTAATGCAGCAAACATCAAAAGAGTTCGTACCACCAGGAGACAAATTCAAGAAAGAAATGGATAACGTATGACATTTTACAGCGAATGGATATAAGAAGAAGAAATATTAATAACAATGATGAGTATAAGAGATTAAATAAAGAAATTGTAATAAAATGCAATGAAGCAAAATAAGCATGGCCGAAAAAGAGGTGCCAAGAGATTGAAATGCAACCAAAAAAAAAAGTTATGCCAAAGCTATATACAAACAAATTGAAGAATCAACAAGAAGAAAAACGCAATAAAAAACGGGACATTTAAGATCAAAGGAAGGAGTACTGTTGATTGAACAAGAAAGCATAAGGGAACGATGGACAAAATACATTAAAGATCGTTATGACGATGAACGAACAGAAGAAATATTAAGGATAATGGAGAAGGACCAGAAATGCTCAAAGAAGAAGTGGAAGACGTCTTGCGCAATATGAAAGTAGGAAAAACTCCTGGGATAATATAACTAAAGAAGAGATTAAAGCCATGGGTGATTTTAGAATAGAAATAATAATAAAAAATATTGAATGATCTACTACAGCGGATATATTCCAGACGACTTGCTAAAATCAATATTCATAGCCCTACCAATGAAATATGGTGCTATTGAATGCAATGATCATCGCACAATAAGCCTTAAGAGTCACATTACTAAGATATTACTAAGAATCGCTATGCCAAGAGTGCGAAACAAAATCAGTGCAGAAATTAGCGATGAACAGTGTGGTTTTGTTGGAGGTAAAGGAACGAGCAATGCTATATACATCATAAGATCTTTAATAGAAAGAGCCATAAAGGTGAAAACAGATCTATATCTATGTTTCATAGATTATGCCAAAGCATTTGACAAAGTAAAGCACCAAGAAATAATCACAATTATAGAAGGCATAAACGTCGACAGCAAAGATCTAAGAATAATAAAGAATATGTACTGGCACCAAACAGCGGCTATAAGAACTGGAAACCAATTGGGAATATTTCAGCAAATAAAACAGGGTGTTAGGAAAGGTTGTGTGCTGCCACCAGATTTATTTAATATTTATAGTGAGATTATTTTAAGATCCATAAGGGGCATAAAGTCTTAATCGCTAAGAATCAACATGAGTTGCAAGAAATGTTGGACATAATAGTGAAGGAAAACACAAATAAAGGACTCAGCCTTAATAGCAAAAATACAGAAGTAATGGTAGCAACAAAGAAAAAGACATCACCGCAATGCACAATAAAGACAAGTGGAACAATATTAAAACAGATAAATGAATGAATGTTGAGAATACCATGGGCAGCTAAGAAGAGTAATACAAAACGTCCCGAAAGAGGCCAAAGCAAAAAAAGAGCTAATATCCAATATTAGGAGGAAACAATCATAATTTTTGGCCATGTAATGAGAAGGGAACAGCTAGAATATATTGTAACAACTGGAAAAATTGAGGGACAAAGAGATAGAGGGAAGCAAAGAGATAGAGGGAAGCAAAGAGAAAAGATACTAAACAGCTTAAGAGAACGGCTTGGCAGAAGATCAACAACAGAAATGATAAAGGTAAAGTACGAGACTTGAACCGGCGTCTTAGCACGCGAGTTTCCACTCATATGTGCTCGGCCGTCTATCCAGAAATGTTACGAGATTTCTGGATAGTGTCGCTTCAAGCATCGAAACTCACGATGCGAGGCGACATTCCTCACGTTCCCAGGGTAATACCCTGGTACCCATTTCTGCCAACGGCTGGATCGACCGAGGGGGTATTTTTTTTTCCAACCACGAGTACAATTCACACTGCTCCCAGCGGGAATCGAACACGGGTTGTCTGAACGTCGGTAGTCCAGTCAGGTGGTTTTCCCAACTAGGCTACTGAGGCACCCAGAAATGATAAATAACTGTCAAGATCTAAAATTGTGGAGAGACATGATCCCTTACGCCAGCAGACGTGGAACTTGATGATGATTGACTCTCTATAATGAGATCCGATGTTTATCCCTCTCGGGTAACAACGAAACACATGAAACTCGGTGTGTACTCTTCGCAATCAAGAATCATTGACTGCTTTAACAACAATAACAACAACAACAAAGTCGGAAAAAGCCAAATATCCTCTGCCAGGGCACAATTGTTAAACAAACCTAACTATGTCGAAAACGGATGTGTCAGGTCGAAAAGCGGAGATATCGCGGCTTTACCGTCAACTAACAACAGAACGCACGCACATCCTCTTAACGGGGGAAAATAATAACAATAATGATAATAATAATAATAATAATAATAATAAGATATAAAAATTGTAACTCTGAAGTGAACAAATTCATCATCATCGAGTGCCATCTCCGCAACGAAGGTTGGCTACCATGGAGCGCCATTCTGCTCTGTCTCTTGCCTTGATGGTTATTGGTTATGGAAGGCCTCGGTATCACAGCAAACGAATTAAAATCCATAATTGCTCAACCGCCCGTGCCAGTGAAATCATCCGAATTACTAACTCATCTCCCAAACAAAGAAAGGTAACTGTAGTCCCCATCGTAGCAGTCTCAGCACACGCCAAAAGACATAAGGCGAAACCGCGCAGAAAGTGAACACAGCCAACTGTTCCCTGTCATACGATATCATCATTCATCGTAAACAAGCGGGATATCGAAGCAAGATCAAAACGGATGAGACACATCTCACGGTGTGCACAGAGCACTTAACTCAGTAGCTCCTGCAACAAGCCGGACTTGGAATATGAGGAAACTGCAAGAAGGAACACTTTTCAGACATAGCCTTCAATGGTTCCTGCCGCCTATCCACCATATACCAAGGGAGTTCACGTCCTCCCGAAAATGATGATCGTCATAGCACTTGATGATGTTAGGCCATCATTGATGGCTCCAATTCCAAACATATAGACACACAGTGGTGGTAAGTTATCATTTCCAATCCAACAGAAGCCACATGACCTGTAGTTAGTAAAACCACAGAGAGAATATAATTTTGTGACCTTCACTGATTCACTCTTAGATGTGAATGTGTAGTTTACACAAGAGAAGTTTTCAACTACAGTGATCCCATTTAAGGCAATTCTGGCATAGCAAGGCAAGTCTCCTTTATAGCAGCAGAACTTGATGTTCTCCGCTCCCTTCTTGTAGCTGCCGCCACACGATTCTGATGTCTCATTAACTTGGATATCATTCAAGAACAATGTCAGATTAACATTCCATAGATATGGCTCTGCTGATGAAATGCTTGGTGCAACAGTTGTATCAATCATACTGGAGGCTCCTGGTCTGTGGTCATTAATATCACAGACGGCACATGATGTTGTTATATTCAGTATTTCTTTCTGTGGTGTAAATATGTGGCACACATATGGAGAGTGGTTTGTGGTCACAGTAATCCAATTAAAGGCAATTCTAGGGTAGCATGGCATAGCTGTTTCAGAACAGCACAATCCTATGATGTTTTCTGTGTTCGCTATAAAGCTGCTGCTGCTACACAATCCTGACCAATTATAGGTGTGGACATTATTCACTTGCAATAACAAAACTGCTTTGTTTACATCATAAACCTCTGGAAGCGCATCATTTATTGGACTAATAGTACAATTTATTCTTCCATCGGGGATATCTTCATTGAGTCCCCCAAAAAAGGTCTTTGGATAAAAAGCACATATGCTTTTGAGTTAAACACACAATGAGCCCACTTCATAGATTCAAAATGATCCTTGCCAATGCCATCCGTTTGCACAAGTTAGGTCCTTAGCTACCAGGTCACAAACGTCTGAAACGAAGCCATCGAATTAACGACTTTATCTACAGCGAAGGTTAACGAACTGTGAACAAACATTTATGTTCAAACCCTTGAAAACATTTTCAAAAATCTGCCAACTCGCTGCAATAACATATATCGTGTTGTTCAATGTAAATATTGCTTAGTCCATAGCTCGAATATAAATAAGCTGCCATTTTGGTGTGTCCCATGACGTCATGCTTTGATGGTGCAGGTTATAATAGGCTGATTTGTTTAATCTTTTGATGTTACTCGTCCATGTTAGTCTCGGCCTGCCTCTGCCTCATTTACCTTGTATTTTCCCCTCCAGGATTACTTTTAGTAGGCTGGTGTGTGGACAAATTAATGATAGAGAAAAGCATCAGTGAGAAACAACTCTGACGGTGAAACGAAGAACTGACGTCATCATTTAATAAAGGTTAATGCCTGTGCTGGCTATAACTCTTGAATTCTAGAATTATTTTGTTGATTTGCTCAGAGGTTTTCTATTTTGTTGATTTGCTCAGAGGTTTTCTATTTTGTTGATTTTCTCAGAGGTTTTCTATTTTGTTGATTTGCTCAGAGGTTTTCTATTTTGTACTTAATGTCAAGTTACAACTTGTTTATCATTTTGTTCTTTTATTAAAGGGTTATTTTTAATGAGTCAAAATTGAAAGGAAACTGTAGAGAAATGAAAGTATTGTTGAAAAAAAACTTTCGACACTAAACCTATTTCAGGATGAGGGAAGGGCTAGTTTTTTACTGGAGAATAAAGGTCGAATGCCCTGTCGCCAAGAGGTAGTCGGGTCTAAGTTTTTATTCCCGTCTCGAGAGTAAAACAAATCATTTAAAAAAAAGTAAAGAGCCCCCGTCACGCCAAGTAGCGTATAGGGAATATGGTGTTAGTGACCATAAGTTTTACAGACCTTCGGCACATGGTTTTTGGGGTAATGTGGTCGGTATTAAGCCCGTGCCGCTTTACTTTCCCAGAAAAAAATCCGGTACCCATTTAAGGCTGAGTGAAACCCGGAAGCTGAAACCGGTTGGGATCGAACCCTACCCCTTGTCCTTTGTAGTTCAGTTCACTAACCACTGAGCTATCTCGGCTCCAAACAAATCATACTTTTTGCTTATCCCACTGGGAATTGAGCCCAATTATCCTGTTTTTGGGATTATCTGTTTGGTCCCCCACTTTTCAGGAAGTATCGATAAAGGTATATATTATGAAGACAATCTATTCTCGAATGGCTTAGAAGTTACCAAATTACAAGAGTTGTCGAGGCTAAGAGATGGTAGATAGACCTAATGAATTAACATCAGATTTTGGCTTGCCGAATCTAAATAGACCAGTCTAAGTCATGAGACAGTTGAGAGATATAAGATGTTCCCTAGACGCCAGACTTTGGGCAGACTAATCTAATGAAACGTGAGGACTCGTGGTGGCTGATCAACGTCAAGAGATAATACCACCAGTCTTCAGACTAATTAACATAAAGAGATATTTCGTGAGCGCGTTGCGCATGTTAATTGGTTTTGAAGAGAGCTACTGTCGGGACAACATTTTAGAAGTGAATTACGGAATTATTTTGTTGAATTAGTCAGAATAATTTTGGATAAAGGCAATAATAACAAACAATAGAGAAGAGAAGAGAACGAGTATAATTCTCTGCTCCACTACTATTCCCCTATGCCACTCTCTACTCCTGTTCTCCTCGTTGGTTTATTAATGCTCTAGACTGCCAGTACCGTTTTCATGTTCTGCATCATGCCTTACCTGCATCTTACATTCTTGTCATACTCCATTCGTAGACAAGTCTCCCCGCATGATCTTAGAACCCTTCTTATATGCCCACCTGTCTTCCAGCCCATGTGTTCGCCTAGTCACCCATAACCTAGCTCATTTCCTTTGTAATCGACCACAAGCAAGCATCACAGGAGTGTTTCCATTTTACTACTTTCCAACATTATTGTCTGTTAGAGATATTATTTTACTATGTAGAGTATAGTTTATATGCTTTCTTATCTGTTCGTGTGTGAGTTTTGTCCACTGTTCTCGCTGAAGGTCTATTGAGCCGAAACGTCGTTCGATTGTGCTGACCTTCACTCATCTAAAACTGTACCTATACCTTTTATTCGTTCCTTTAATTTCACCAACGAGTATAATATATGCTTGCGGTTTTATAGTAAAAGACAAGAACGACAAATAAACATTACGACGTTGCGGCCTTACAATGGCCTCACTTATTGTATGTTCTTAGTTCCATTTGATAAATGCAGTATAAATATAATAATATAATATAGTTTTATAGATATAATTTATATGGGACAAATGTATATGCGTCAGAGCTTCAGAGGCCTGATGTATTACCGTTTTCTCGCTTTATGGGATGGAATGACAGAGTTGTTCTAAAGTTTTATTGAGAAAAAAAAAGCACTGGCAGTATGTGCCGGTACCATACAGACACTACATATATTCTCCGACTTCAGAGGCCTGATGTGTTACTGTTTTCTCGCTTTATGGGATGGAATGACAGAGTTGTTCTAAAGTTTTATTGAGAAGAAAAGCCCTGGCAGTATGTGCTGGTACCATACAGACACTACATATATTCTCCGACTTCAGAGGTGCTTGTATTTTTTTCGTTGAAGGTTTGATGTTTAATGTAGATTTTTTGTTCAAACAATTTTGCTCGGAGAGCGGCCTTTGGATTTTAAACTGCGAACGGTTCTTTATCGTACGTGTTCACACAAAAATTCTTTGTTTGCCGTTATTCATCAGATCTGACTACACAGAGGCCATGGGAGGGTAGCGCCACGAGGAAACCACAAATTATAAGAGAGAAACATGTTCACCGCTAATAGCGGAATTAAAACCTGGGACTATCTTAGTCCAGAGGCCGACGTTTTTAACATCTAGACCATCCAGGCCTCACTTATATACTTTCAGTTGAAGTTTTTATTTTGTTGTTTCATGTATTAGCTGTTAATTTTTTTTTTATACAAGAGGCAACCTTATTGTTATCAAGACAGAATCATCATTGGTTTGCATGCTATTTTCAAAATGTTGAGCTCGTCACATCCCGTCTGAAATCACTGCATCTCTCCAAATCTCTAGCTTTTAATGTTGTCATGTTCACGGGTTTTTGATGTCTTGGGTATTTATTCATGCGTAATAATGTTCTAGGATAATATATATATATAATCATGATAAGTCAGTAGTTTGGTAAAATATTAGTGTCTTCTGCTGGATGCTGCTTTGCTGAACAGTTTCTCTTGTGGCTTAATCTGCTAATATTGGATAGAGATCGATCCGCAGAACGAACAAGATGTATTCGTGGTGCCTAGCCTCGTCTCATTTCTCCTGCGCATTTTTTCTTTTGAGTTTGATATGACCACTGCTTCGAAAGTTGGTGTGACATTTTTTATTTTTGTTCTTTATGTGCTACGATCTGCAGTCAGATTTTCCTTGTTTCTTTCACTGACAGAATTCACTCAAGGAAGCCATGCAAACATCCTTATATCTCAGCACTGGTCTGCCCTTTGGTCTCTTTCCATAGTTCGCCATACCATATCTTTTTTGGGGAATACAAATGTTTGCCATTTTTCTTACATGACCCAACCACCTTAGTCTACAACCACTAAGTGTTGCCATGATAGATGGGAGCCTGGTTCTTTGTAAGACATTTTAGAGTTGATTACTTTGTCCTACCATTTGATGTTCATTATTGAAGGCAGCGCACATGAAAGCTGTTTAACCTTCTCTCCTGCCCTGAATAGGTAGTCCAAGTTTCTGATCCGTATAGAAGTGTACTAAGCACACAACTTTGGTAAATTTGAATCTTAGTCCTGAGTGTTAATTTGTTGACATTTGCTGTAACTTTAAGTTAACAAAACGTGGAAGCTGCCTTTCCGATTCGGGAATTTATTTGTTCTTCAAGGGAGACAGTGGCTGTAACCATAGAACCGAGAGAAGTGAACTTTCTCACAGATTCAATGGATATGTTATTTAATTATATATCTGTGGTACTGGTTACACCTTGTTGAAGCACCACAGTCTTCTGGATACTTATTGACAGGGAGAATAAATCACATGATCTATCTAGATTGTTAATCATTGACTGCAGGACGGATTCATCGTGGGCAACCAGTGCTGCATCATCAGCGAATAGACGCTCCTTGATTAGAGCCTCAGTTGTTTTAAATGTTGACATCATACGTGTTAGATTAAATAAGGAGCCGTCAGATTTTGTACAGATGCAGGTGTCTCCAGAGATGGTTTTAAACGCTTGTGTAGAAGGACAGAGAAAAATACTCCGGATAGAGTAGAGGCAATGACACATCCCTGTTTGACGCCACAGGTTATCTCAAATGACTGGGAAGATCTAACGTCGAATTGGATGGTGGCAGACATATTGCTGTGAAATGACGTTATCATCTTGAGTAATGTAGGAGGACAACCAACTGTTTTGAACACCCTGCTCTGCTCACGGTGTCAAAAGTCTTTGCGAGATCAACGAAGGTTATAAATAGAGGTCTTCTCTGTTCCTTACATTTCTTCTGCAGTTGGTGGAGAGTAAAAATCATATCGGTGGTTGACCGTCCAGATCTAAACCCGCACTAAACCCGCACTAAACCCGCACTAAACCCGCACTAAACCCACACTTAACCCGCACTAAACCCGCACTAAACCCACACTAAACCCGCACTAAACCCGCACTAAACCCGCACTAAACCCGCACTAAACCCGCACTAAACCCGCACTAAACCCGCACTAAACCCGCCAGTTGACGTAGACGCTTTAAGACAATCTTGCGAATGTCTTTCCAGTTATACTCAGAAAGGAGATACCCCTATTGTTTTTACAATCGCCCTTGTCCCTTGTATTTTTGTAACGTTACAATCTTGGCATCTTTCATATCCTGGGGTATATCACCACTTCTCCGGCATTTGACAAGGAGTTTGTAGAGGTGTGGCAGGAGTGGTTCAAGGTTTTCCTTGAGTACATCGGCTAGGATGATTTTACGAGAAGCCTTTCCACTTGAGTGGTCATGAAGTTCCTTCTCAGTGGGCTCATTGTCCTGTTCGGTCTGCGCTGAGTATTTTGGGACCAGCTGTTCTGAGAGTTTTTCTCCCTGACTGAACCACAATCTGTAAGCTTTGTTTCCTGAAGGGCTGCAATATAAACATGTAGTCTCTGCAGCCCCACGTTGATGAGGTATGTTTTCTATTTGTTTTCTACATTCGTGAAGTTGTTATTATTTAATCCAGGACACATGGTCCTAACGCTCCATGAGCCGAGTATGAGAGATGGTGCTTTTCTTCTGCTGTGTCCTAACGCTCCATGAGCCGTGTATGAGAAATGGTGTTTTTCTTCTGCTGTGTCCTAACGTTCCATGGACCGAGTATGAGAGATGGTGTTTTTCTTCTGCTGTGCTCTAACGTTCCATGAACCGAGTATGAGAGATGGTGTTTTTCTTCTGCTGTGTCCTAACGTTCCATGAGCCGAGTATGAGGGATGGTGTTTTTCTTCTGCTGTGTCCTAACGTTCCATGTGCCGAGTATGAGGGATGGTGTTTTTCTTCTGCTGTGTCCTAACGTTCCATGTGCCGAGTATGAGAGATGGTGTTTTTCTTCTGCTGTGTCCTAACGTTCCATGAGCCGAGTATGAGGGATGGTGTTTTTCTTCTGCTGTGTCCTAACGTTCCATGTGCCGAGTATGAGAGATGGTGTTTTTCTTCTGCTGTGTCCTAACGTTCCATGTGCCGAGTAAGAGGGATGGTGTTTTTCTTCTGCTGTGTCCTAACGTTCCATGTGCCGAGTATGAGGGATGGTGTTTTTCTTCTGCTGTGTCCTAACGTTCCATGTGCCGAGTATGAGGGATGGTGTTTTTCTTCTGCTGTGTCCTAACGTTCCATGTGCCGAGTATGAGGGATGGTGTTTTTCTTCTGCTGTGTCCTAACGTTCCATGTGCCGAGTATGAGAGATGGTGTTTTTCTTCTGCTGTGTCCTAACGTTCCATGTGCCGAGTATGAGAGATGGTGTTTTTCTTCTGCTGTGTCCTAACGTTCCATGTGCCGAGTATGAGGGATGGTGTTTTTATTCTGCTGTGTCCTAACGTTCCATGTGCCGAGTATGAGAGATGGTGTTTTTCTTCTGCTGTGTCCTAACGTTCCATGTGCCGAGTATGAGAGATGGTGTTTTTCTTCTGCTGTGTCCTAACGAAGATGGAACTATATTTTTGTTTGCTTGCTATACCTGTGCCAATAACAAGGAGATAGTATGCATATATAATATAATGTGAATATTTACACTAAAGTATAAGGCGTGCCGAAGTAAGAGAAATGGCCATCCATCTACCTAAGCAAAGCAAATTATAATCAAGAGAAGAAGGTGGGAATGTATTGGCGATGTAATGAGAAGAGACAAGATAATCCTAAAACAAGCCCTCAAATGGGAAACAGTGCAAAAGAAAAAGAGGCCGATCTAGAGAACATTAAAGGAACATAGCAGAGCAGACGAGAAGCCTCGACAGATCCATTGTAAAAAAAAACAAAAACAAAGGTAAAATGCATAGATTTTATGCCTTTTATTGGCTGAGATGAACACCCCCGCACAACTCCATCCTGCTGGTAATAAAGAAACATCTATGACAGAACACGAACTGTTTCTCCTTTGATTTATCTTCTCTTTACTGAAACATCTACTCTCCAAATGCATTCCACACAGCAGGAACAAAATTGAAGAATTAGATTGTCCAATTATTTATGAAATAGGTTATCTCTAGATGGACAAAATAATAAAAGTGTACGCGAACGCGTCCCATACCGTTGCAGTGAAAAAAACACACAAAAAAACCCCCGGATTTACCAATCTCATACTGCTCTGAATCTGCACTTTCTATATTCTCGCAGCGCATGTCGTGACAACAGGCGTAGTTAGCTTTATAATAGGGTCTAATTAATTAGCAATAATAATTGGTTGTTATATAGAGAAACCTCTGGTGGGGAAACCATGGTTGTCATATAGAGAAACCTCTGGTGGGGAAACCATAGTTGTTATATAGAGAAACCTCTGGTGGGGAAACCATAGTTGTTATATAGAGAAACCTCTGGTGGGGAAACCATAGTTGTTATATAGAGAAACCTCTGGTGGGGAAACCATGGTTGTTATATAGAGAAACCTCTGGTGGGGAAACCATGGTTCTTATATAGAGAAACCTCTGGTGGGGAAACCATAGTTGTTATATAGAGAAACCTCTGGTGGGGAAACCATGGTTGTTATAGCATGTTGTAGTGTTTTAATGAGTTATGATGTTGTAGAATGTTGTAGTGTTATAATGAGTTATGATATTGTAGAATCTTGTAGTGTTATAATGAGTTATGATGTTGTAGAATCTTGTAGTGTTATAATGAGTTATGATGTTGTAGAATCTTGTAGTGTTATAATGAGTCATGGATGTTGTAGAATCTTGTAGTGTTATAATGAGTCATGGATGTTGTAGAATCTTGTAGTGTTATAATGAGTCATGAATGTTGTAGAATCTTGTAGTGTTATAATGAGTCATGGATGTTGTAGAATCTTGTAGTGTTATAATGAGTCATGGATGTTGTAGAATCTTGTAGTGTTATAATGAGTCATGAATGTTGTAGAATCTTGTAGTGTTATAATGAGTCATGGATGTTATAGAATCTTGAGGTGTTATAATGAGTCATGAATGTTGTAGAATCTTGTAGTGTTATAATGAATCGTGGATATTATAGAATCTTGAGGTGTTATAATGAGTCATGAATGTTGTAGAATCTTGTAGTGTTATAATGAGTTATGATGTTGTAGAATCTTGTAGTGTTATAATGAGTTATGATGTTGTAGAATCTTGTAGTGTTATAATGAGTTATGATGTTGTAGAATCTTGTAGTGTTATAATGAGTCATGGATGTTGTAGAATCTTGTAGTGTTATAATGAGTTATGATATTGTAGAATCTTGTAGTGTTATAATGAGTTATGCTATTGCAGAATCTTGTAGTGTTATAATGAGTTATGATGTTGTAGAATCTTGTAGTGTTATAATGAGTCGTGGATATTGTAGAATCTTGTAGTGTTATAATGAGTTATGATGTTGTAGAATCTTGTAGTGTTATAATGAGTCATGGATGTTGTAGAATCTTGTAGTGTTATAATGAGTTATGATATTGTAGAATCTTGTAGTGTTATAATGAGTTATGCTATTGGTCAATCTTGTAGTGTTATAATGAGTTATGATGTTGTAGAATCTTGTAGTGTTATAATGAGTCGTGGATATTGTAGAATCTTGTAGTGTTATAATGAGTTATGATGTTGTAGAATCTTGTAGTGTTATAATGAGTTATGATGTTGTAGAATCTTGTAGTGTTATAATGAGTTATGATGTTGTAGAATCTTGTAGTGTTATAATGAGTCATGGATGTTGTAGAATCTTGTAGTGTTATAATGAGTTATGATATTGTAGAATCTTGTAGTGTTATAATGGGTTATGCTATTGTAGAATCTTGTAGTGTTATAATGAGTTATGATGTTGTAGAATCTTGTAGTGTTATAATGAGTCGTGGATATTGTAGAATCTTGTAGTGTTATAATGAGTTATGATGTTGTAGAATCTTGTAGTGTTATAATGAGTCATGGATGTTGTAGAATCTTGTAGTGTTATAATGAGTTATGATATTGTAGAATCTTGTAGTGTTATAATGAGTTATGATATTGTAGAATCTTGAGGTGTTATAATGAGTCATGAATGTTGTAGAATCTTGTAGTGTTATAATGAGTTATGATGTTGTAGAATCTTGTAGTGTTATAATGAGTCATGGATGTTGTAGAATCTTGTAGTGTTATAATGAGTCATGAATGTTGTAGAATCTCAAGTGTTATAATGAGTCTAGGATGCTGTAGTATCTTGTAGTGTTTTAAGAGTTATGCTAAAAAACCTGATCAAAAGACGTTTTTGAGAATAATTGTCTAAGAAGAATACTTTGTGTACATTGGCATTGAAGAAATAAGAGAAATGGCCATTTAATCAACGATCTCATCTACCATTAGGAAGCGAAGATTGACGTATGTCGGACATGTGTTGAGAAGAGAACAATATAATTTCATAACATGCTCTATTATGGGGCTCATTATGATGCAAAAAAGAGGAAGACATAGACAGACAGTGAAAAAAACACTTATAAGTGATGCAATGTTGGCAGGCACAGACTCATCGATCGAAAATCTCGCCAAGAATAGAGATGGTTAGCAAAAAACATTAGGAGCTCTATGCAACGTCTAGCAGAGTTGGTAGCGTGAAGATCAAGATAGATATTATGAAAGCCTCTTTGTCTGAAAATGGGGGAAAATGTCCTTTTAACATTGACCCTATATCCTAACTGAAAGCGACGTGAGCAGCACATTCCTGCCATGGGTTACAACGTGTCACTGCTAGAAAGTTGATAAACGACCAGCACGTCTTTCAAATATACCCGCTCTCTTACCAACTCATTCATCCACTATTTTCGTGTCAGACAATCATGTTTCCTGTCTTAAACACTCCAGTGGAACAAGCACTCACAGTCACACATTACACAAGCACATACAAATACATACTCTCACACTCTTGCATACCCGTTACATACCCCCCCCCCCCCCCACCCGCGCCAATCACAAGACTCGCCGAAACATCTGCAGTTTCACATTGCTGCGGTTTTCATACAGTGCGGAGCGAAGGCTCAACGGAGATGCAACGTCAGTTTTTGTTGAGTGGTGGGCAGCCACGGAGAAAGGAAACAAAGATAATATTTAAAACACAATGAGGATTACAATAATACTCAGTATTTACGTTCCCCGTGTGGTTACGCGGTCCCTTACAGTGAGGGTAGAAAAGAACCACTGTTAACCGGACATGCGGGAGTGCGGGGAAATGAAGGAGCGGACAGGTTGGCTAGCTGTGTTGTCGTTGAAGACGGTCAACCAATGGATCGGGCGGACATCATCAATGCCCTCCGAGATGTGGGAAGAGCACAGGACTTCGACAACCATCAGTCCACGTCACTCTTTCGGATGAAAGAAATGGGAGTTAAGATGGGCACAGCCAGAAATGAGAAACTTAGTGGCCGTGTAAGAAGACTTATCAACCAACACAGACCTGGAGTCGTCAGTCGCTGGACGTTGTTGGACTTGCTGGGGAGGGGATCTGAGCACCTATGGACATGTTCGGAGTGCAATGATGATGGCCCGCAAATAACTCAAAAATATCAGATGAAAGATATACCACAGAAATAAAAAGCAGAACCCCATAGGCCAGAGTAGCATTTCAGAAAATATAAAACATCTCGTTCAGTAAGTCAATGTCATTATAAATGAGTATGAGAATTCCACAGTGGGCATCATTAGGGCAATTCTGACCCTAGGAAGCGAATTATGGACAGTAGACAAACTATTCAAAAGACAGGTCACTGAAATAGGATTTCTCAGAGGAATGGTGAGAGTTCTCTGGACATTTTAAAAGACCGACCAGAAAATTCTCTGAGGCCAAAACATAAAGAAAACTCATTGAAAAAAAACAGTAAAAATATCAGAACGAAATACATTTTTGGACACACGAGAAGAAATTTGAAATACTTGGTTACAACTGGTAAAATACAGGAAAAGAGAGATTGCGGACGACAAAGAGAGAAGATAATGGATAGTTTGGTATCGTGGCACGGAAAACAGTCAACGACAGATTTGATACGATGAGCTGTGAGCATAGAATTATGGCAGGACAGGATGTCTAAGCCAAACTGCAAGGCACATGATGATATTTCATTGCCATTTTTCATATAAGACGTGTCTCGCACTCACTCTCACACATACACACACACTCTCAAACACCACACAAACACCCATACTCACACGCTTCTCTCTTACACAAACACTCAAATACATCTTTCTCTCTCTCTCACACACACACTCAAACACCACACACATACACACACCCACACACTCTCACAAACACACACACACTCACACCTCTCTCTCTCACACACATTCAAACACCACACACACTCTCACACCTTTCTCTCTCTCACACACACAAACTCTCACACCTTTCTCTCTCACACACACACTTAAGCATCACACACACACTCTCTCACAAGCACCCACGTGCTCACACCCCTCTGTCACACACACGTTCACACCTCTCTCTCTCTCTCTCTCTCTCTCTTATACACACACACTCACACCTCTTTCTCACACACACACACTCAAACACCGCATACACTCACAGACTCTCATAAACACACACACTCTCACACCTGTCTTCCTCTCTCACGCACACACTAACACACAAAGCCCCACACATTCAAATGAAATAATTAACGCCAGTTTTGAGCTGTGTGCCTTAAGTTTTGAGAAACTGAACACCGCTGATGTCCTTATAAACATTAAAAAAAAAAAAAGAAAAGAAAAGTTGTCTGGCCGTCCAGACCGACCGGAATTTTGCTGGTTTGTTGTCTGTGACAGACTCTCGCACCCAAGACGTGTCCGATAGGTCCATAGCTTCGTGCTGTGACAAGCTGTTGCTTCTAATTAGTTTGTTGTTGCATTGGAGCAAAAGCATTGATCAACGGTACTAGATGAAAATGTCAATGAATGAAATCAATAATTGCCGAAGACTTCATCAAGACTGGCTTAATCATCATTTTAAACATGAATATTCTAGAGGCACTCAAACGCGTGAGATCCGCGATAGCTCAGTGGTTAGTGAACTGGACTACAAAGAACAGCTTCGGGGTTCACCCAGCGTTAAATGGGTACCAGATTTTTTAATGGGAAAGTAAAGAGGCACGAGCTAGTACCAACCATATTACCCCAAAAATCATGTGCCGAAGGTCTATACAAATTATGGCCAATAACACAATATACTTCTAGAATGTGTGGGTCAAGTAAATCAAGGAGAAATATAAAAAGAATAGAGATAGGAAATGAAATAATACAACGAGAGGAAGACGTACTACAAACAAGAGGATAAAAATTGAAAATATGTAAAAATTAGTAAGCTGAAACATATTTTTTAAAAATTAAACCGAGACTTAACTGGAGTATGATCTGAAAGCTTCCAGCAAGTCTGTGAGTCAAATGTGGATGTGATGAGACGTGAGAGAGGGAAGGGAAACAACCAGTCACGTGATTAGACGGAAAGTTTGATGAGATTGGTAGGTGATAGTATGAGGTGCAAAAAACGGTCACGAATGAGACGGGCACCAGCCGAAGAAAGAGAAGTGTGTACTATGGAGCAAAAACATGAACAAACAAAGCCAGACGTGACTTGGGAAACAAGGGGGTAAATGTGGCGTAATAGAGGGATTATGGAGGGCTGGCGTAAACGCAGGGTTGAGATATACCAGGGGTGATAGGATGCAGTGTGTCTGATAGAAGTAGTATAGTACCCAAAAAAAAGACAGTAAGGTAGAACTGGGATATAAAGTGAAGGAGGAGAATCTGACAGAATACGTATTGATAAGGAGAATATATATAAGTGGATAACAGGCATATAATATCAGTGCTGTTGTTATTATAAGTTAGTAAATAAGAATCTTGACAAAGGGTAGGGTTAGAGACAAGGGGTAGGGTTCGATCCCAACCGACGGCTTCCGGGTTCACCAGCCTTAATTGGGTACAGGATTGTTTTCTGGGAAAGTGAAGCGGCACGGGCGTAATACATACCACATTACCCCAAAAATCATGTGCCGAAGGTCTGTAAAATTGATGGTCACTAACACCATATTCCTTATACGCCACTTGGCGTGACGGGTCACTAACACCATATTCCCTATACGCCACTTGGCGTGACGGGTCACTAACACCATATTCCCTATACGCCACTTGGCGTGACGGGTCACTAACACCATATTCCCTATACGCCACTTGGCGTGACGGGTCACTAACACCATATTCCCTATACGCCACTTGGCGTGACGGGTCACTAACACCATATTCCCTATACGCCACTTGGCGTGACGGGTCACTAACACCATATTCCCTATACGCCACTTGGCGTGACGGGTCACTAACACCATATTCCCTATACGCCACTTGGCGTAACAGGGGGCACTTTACTTTTTTAAATAGGAATCTTGGTGGCTCCAATGTTGTACGATCTTCTGGCTTAGCAAAGACCGTTCTGCATGGAATTGTGAAAGGAACAAGAAGATGTGGTAGGGAGATGGGAAGATAATATCAAACAAATGACAGACTTTAACTTGAATCTCAAAGAGTGACTAAAGATAGACGTGGAGAAGGATGACGAAGCTTGTCATTGGTGTACCAACTACCCCCGAGACAATCGATGAAAGACAGAAAAAAAGAAGGAAAATATATTTAATCAAGTAGATAGTTTCATAGTTCATATTAAATCAGCTGAGCCATCTTCAGTGCTTTCGCTTTTGTGTTCTTCATTCTGGAGAACGTGTGAGGAAGGAATCTCAGCACTATGGATTTCTCCGCTGTCCCATGAAGATGATCAACTAGCCTCAACTAGATAGTACCATAGAAGAATGACATACATGTTGCATTAACTAGCCTCAACTAGATAGTACCATAGAAGAATGACATACATGTTGCATTAACTAGCCTCAACTAGATAGTACCATAGAAGAATGACATACATGTTGCATTAACTAGCCTCAACTAGATAGTACCATAGAAGAATGACATACAGGTTGCATTAGCTAGCCTCAACTAGATAGTACTATAGAAGAATGACATACAGGTTGCATTAACTAGCCTCAACTAGATAGTACCATAGAAGAATGACATACAGGTTGCATTAACTAGCCTCAACTAGATAGTACCATAGAAGAATGACATACAGGTTGCATTAACTAGCCTCAACTAGATAGTACCATAGAAGAATGACATACAGGTTGCATTAACTAGCCTCAACTAGATAGTACCATAGAAGAATGACATACAGGTTGCATTAACTAAATACGGCAACATAAATATCATTGATAAACTGCTGTGCATAAGAGATCTCTATATAGATCTCTATACCGAGAGCTTATATTTTATCATGATGTCCCGTGCCTCTACCACACTTGTACAAAATCTCATGTTCCCAAAACACAATTTCATTAGAAATGAGCAGTAATTAAAACAGAACAGTTATCGTATTTTGTTGAAAGATTTTTTTTATTATCTGTCTTCGTTTATTTTAACCGGACAAGTTGTTTATTTCCTGTTTATTTGAAGTGCTGATTCCATTTTACTGAAAACAAAGAAAAGAAAATGATTATTGTGTGGAATATAACAAAACGCACAGACAACAAAGACAGCAGCAGACTAGAGGTCGTTAAAGGTATACTTGTATGCTTTCTGTTTTCTTCTGGAGAAATGGATATATATATATATATATATATATATATATATATATATATAAACGGTATGGTTAAAGCTTTACGTAACAAATAGACAACACAAACCAGAACGACGTTTCGGCGAAAAGGCTTTCAACAGGAACAAACATAAAATATGTACTGTACTGTTACTGCTATTTTCTGCTGCTTCTTTTAACCCAACCCCCCAAACTGAGCTTAAGCACACACAAGATGAGCTTACTCCCTCATCCACAAACTGAGCTTAAGCACACACAAGATGAGCTAACTCCCTCATCCACAAACTGAGCTTAAGCACACACAAGATGAGCTAACTCCCTCATCCACAAACTGAGCTTAAGCACACACAAGATGAGCTAACTCCCTCATCCACAAACTGAGCTTAAGCACACACAAGATGAGCTTACTCCCTCATCCACAAACTGAGCTTAAGCACACACAAGATGAGCTTACTCCCTCATCCACAAACTGAGCTTAAGCACACACAAGATGAGCTTACTCCCTCATCCACAAACTGAGCTTAAGCACACACAAGATGAGCTTACTCCCTCATCCACAAACTGAGCTTAAGCACACACAAGATGAGCTTACTCCCTCATCCACAAACTGAGCTTAAGCACACACAAGATGAGCTAACTCCCTCATCCACAAACTGAGCGTAAGCACACACAAGATGAGCTTACTCCCTCATCCACAAACTGAGCTTAAGCACACACAAGATGAGCTTACTCCCTCATCCACAAACTGAGCTTAAGCACACACAAGATGAGCTTACTCCCTCATCCACAAACTGAGCTTAAGCACACACAAGATGAGCTTACTCCCTCATCCAAAAATTAAAAAAAAAAGTTACCATTGAGCATAAACCCTACATGAACCTAAACCACAAACTGAGTCAAACCTTGAAAATGAGTCTAAACCTAACAATTAAGCTTAAACGTACAGTTCAGTCTAAACACACAAAACAAGTCTATTCACTCTTGGCTAAAAGACAATTATACTTGAGCTCTTAAAGTTATATTTCTATACAGAGTTATATATCTACGTTCCTTTGTATTTGTGTATTCACGTCTGCAAAACCCATCATCAAAATACTAGTGATCTCTTTAATGTGTACAGAAGAAGATCAGAGCGTTATGCAGAAGTTCCATAACGCCTGTGAAGACTTGTGGAATAGTTTCGGAAATTTTGTTAATATCATCATCATCAAGTGCCATGCATGCTGACGTAGGTGATCATGTCTATCCACACCTTTCGATCTAGACAGTTATTTATCATTTCTGTTGTTGACCTTCTGCCAAGCCATTCTCTTAAGCTGTCTAGTATCTTTTCTCTTTGCTTCCCTCTATATCTTCTTCCCTCAATTTTCCCAGTTGTTACAATATATTCTAGTTGTTCCCTTCTCATTACATGTCCAAAAATGATGATTGTTTCTTCCTAATATTGGATATTAGCTCTCTTTTTGCCTTGGCTTCTTTCAGAACGTTTTCATTATTCTTCTTACCTGTCCATTGTATTCTCAACATTCTTCTGTAAAACAATATTTCTACAGACTCCAGTGATTTTCTTGTCTTTTATCCTATTGTCCATGATTCACATCCATATGTTAAGACTGGCTTTATATAACATTAAAAAAGCTCTTTTTCTTGTTTCCATTGTCAAAAATATATTGCACAATATCTTCCTCATTTTTTGGAAAGTTGCTTTTGCCTGATCCATTCTGCATATCACCTTTGTTGTACATCTACCATCTGAGATTACCATTTTGTCCAGATACTTAAATTCATTTACTTGTTTTAATATCGTTCCACTTGTCTATATTGTGCATTGCGGTGAGGTCTTTTTTTTCTTTGTTTCTACCATTACTTTTGTCTTTTAACTATTGAGGCTGAGCCCCTAATTTTACATTTCCTTCACTATAACGTCTACCATTTCTTGCATCTCATTTTCACTCTTAGCTATTAAGACTGTATCATCAGCACACCTTGGTATCTAGCGGGCTGTAATGACGTTCTTGACTTCCCTGGTTTTACTGGAAAAGTTGGAACTTATTTTATCTAAACATACAGCAATACCAGGTCTTCTGTTTGAGTAGATGCCACCAGTACGAGGGACACGTCAATCTGGCATATGGCACTAGCCCGGTTGTTTAAAGGAAGATAAACTAGGTCATGGACAGCCGCTGGACCGTCTACCTTGATATAGCGACAGCAGGTCACAGATGTTTGAATTCCTCTGTCCAAAGAGATTTATTTTTCTGCTCTCCATTTGTTCAACATTCCTTCCATCTGTTCAACATTCCTCCCATTTGTTCAACATTCCTTCCATTTGTTCAACATTCCTTCCATTTATTTAACATTCCTCACATTTGTTCAACATTCCTCCCATCTGTTCAACATTCCTCCCATTTGTTCAACATTCCTCCCATTTGTTCAACATTCCTTCCATTTGTTCAACGTTCCTTCCATTTGTTCAACATTCCTGACATTTGTTCAACATTCCTTCCATTTGTTCAACGTTCCTTCCATTTGTTCAACATTCCTGACATTTGTTCAACATTCCTCACATTTATTCAACATTCCTCCCATCTGTTCAACATTCCTCCCATTTGTTCAACATTCCTCCCATTTGTTCAACATTCCTTCCATTTGTTCAACATTCCTGACATTTGTTCAACATTCCTGACATTTGTTCAACATTCCTTCCATTTGTTCAACGTTCCTTCCATTTGTTCAACGTTCCTTCCATTTGTTCAACATTCCTGACATTTGTTCAACATTCCTGACATTTATTCAACATTCCTCACATTTGTTCAACATTCCTCCCATTTGTTCAACATTCCTCCCATTTGTTCAACATTCCTTCCATTTGTTCAACATTCCTTCCATTTATTAAACATTCCTCACATTTGTTCAACATTTCTCCCATTTGTTCAACATTCCTCCCATTTGTTCAACATTCCTTCCATTTGTTCAACATTCCTTCCATTTATTCAACATTCCTCACATTTGTTCAACATTCCTTTCATATTTTCAACATTCGTTCTATGTGTTCACCTATCAACTTTATTGAAGACGGAAATGGTCAGCAACAGAATGGATAAACAATTCTAGAGATTGAAATAAGAAAATGAACCTAAACATGAGCTACAGCACTTGATGATGAAGATAACCTTATGGTTGTGGTTAGTCGAAGTCCCCGGTATCATTGCAAACGAATTAAAATCCATAATTTCTCAACCGCCCGTGCAAGTGTAGTCATTCGAATTAACAACTCATCTCACTGAAGGATCCAAACAAAGAAAAGCAGCTGCGTCGCCATCTAGCATCTATAGCACACGCCAAAAGACATAAGGCCAATCGGCACCGAAAGTGAACGCAGTTGAACTGTCCGTCATACGATATCATCATTCATCGTAAGCAATAGGAATATCGAAACACGATCCGGATGAAAAACACAGCTCACGGTGTGCACAGAGCACTAAACTCAGTAGATCCGACAGCAAGCAGGAGATGACCTTGTCAAGACCGACTATATGTGACACTTAATAACAATTTTCCTTGCTTTCATTGACAAAGATGAGTTGTATGCAATGTTGCAGTTTCCTACTAGAAAACATTCTCTAAGTTTAGAGCTTTGAAGCAAAGCAATTCATCATCATCATCATCATCATCGTCGAGTGCCATCTCCGTAACGAAGGTTGGCTACCATGGAGCGCCATTCTGCTCTGTCTCTTGCTTTGATGGTGCAGGTTGTCATAGGCTGGTTTGTCCATCGTTTGATGTTACTCGTCCATGTTACTCTTGGTCTGCCTCTGCCTCTTTCGCCTTGTATTTTCCCCTCCAGGATTACTTTTAGTAGGTGTTGTGTCTTTTAACATGGCCCAAAAATCGCATTTGTAAATAAATTACATCATCAAAAATAGTATATTAAATAGATTTATAACAATGGCATGGTTAAATAAAGTGCTGTTTACTTACAAATATGCTGCAGGCGTAGCTGGTTACCACATACTCGGGATTTGCCCTTGAGTTCCAGTATAGTGATGTAGTGCAAGTTAATTTCTGCATGCAAAAAGAATTGTTTAAAATTAGTTGTTATTTAGAAATAAAACAACGGTTTTCAAATTGTTCAGCTGCTGCATCTTGATTACATTCTAGACCAGCGTGAACTTCTCCACCCTAGCGGACTTCTTCGAATTATGTTCAAGTCTCAGGAAACTTCTGTGTTGTTATATCATCATTATCATCATCATCAAGTACCGAGCCTGCTGAAGTAGGTGATCATGTCTCTCCACAACATTCGATCTAGACAGTTATTAAGGTGACCAGACGTCGCGATTTTTCCTTGACTGTCCAGATTTTTAACGATTTTTTTCAACCTTTGTCCCGGATCTGTTACTGTCCCGAATTTGTCCCGATTTTGGCCCATATTTTAGCGTTTGTCCCGGATTTGTTAAAATACATTATGGACACAAACGTTTACCAATTTTGCCAATATGGTAAACGTCTCTTCGACTTAAAAATATACATTATTCCGTTGTGTAGAAAATGTTTAAAAAGTTTAACTGGCTGTTCATTTGGTGAAACAGTAACAGTAAAATGCGCTCCAAGTTTGAAATCTTGTATATTGAAACTGAAATACTGATCAGAAAAGTACAGCAACTCAGCTTCATCTTCCATTTAAGTGAGTATCACTGATGTTTTTTTTATCTCCTGATAACGTTTTGTAAGCCTATATTGTTAGGTGTTTTCATTAGTTTTAAAATATATATATTATTTACTTGAAAAAGACGGAAGAAATTTAATTTTATTGATGGAAATTTTAAGTCAAATTGATCCGTCCCTGATTAGGGTTTAAAAAATATGGTCACATTACAGCTATTTATCATTTCTGTTGTTGACCTTTTGCCAAGCTATTCTCTTAAGCTGTCTGGTATCTTTTCTCTTTGCTTCCCTCTATCTCTTCGTCCCTCAATTTTCCCAGTTGTTACAATATATTCCAGCTGTTCTCTTCTCATTGCATGGTCGAAAAATAATTATTGTTTCTTCCTGATGTTGGAAATTAGGTTTTGTTATATATTATCACAATTTTAACATAAATATAACATAACATATTAACGTAATTGATATCTGCCTTTCTCTCTTATAAAGTAAAAAGCAAAGAGCCCCGTCACGCCACGTGGCGTATAGGGAATATGGTGTAATTGACCATAATTTTTGCAGACCTTCGGCCCATGATTTTTGAGGCAATGTGGTCGGTATTACGCCCATGCCGCTTTACTTTCCCTAAAAAATTCCGGTACCATTAAAGGCTGGATGAACCTTGAAGCTGTCGACCAGGATCGAACCCGACCTCTTATCCTTTGTAGTCCAGTTCACTAACCACTGAGCTATCGCCGCTCCCTTTCTCTCTTAAATTCACAAATTGTTTTTTTTTTTACTGATAGTTGTTTAAAATTTTTTTTAAATGTTTGTTTTTTTCCTTAAGTATATTGATTTTGTGGGAGCCGTAATAGCTCAGTGGTTAGTGAACTGGACTACAAAGGATATAGGTTAGGGTTCGATCCCAACCGACGGCTTCTGGGTTCATCCAGCCTTAAATGGGTATCGGATTTTTTCTGGGAAAGTGATGCTGCACGGGCATAATACCGACCACATTACCCCAAAAAACATGTGTCTGTAAAATTTGTGGTCACTAACACCATGTTCCCTATACGCCATTGGACGTGACGGAGGAATCTTTACTTTTTTACTTTTTTTATATTGATTTTGTAATATGAAAGAAGAGACTAAATTAAACCACCTTTTAATTCGAGAGCGCGAACACAAACACATGAACACACCTTTTGAGTAACCTTTAGCGACTTCTCACGGAACCTTCGGATTCTGGGGAATCCCGGATGAGAAACATTGCTAACGACCATTGACAAGAAACTCGTGCCAGTCCCCCAATTTCGTTGGATATTTAACGTTGTCACATCCTTCACCGACTGTCTAGCATCCATGTCATGTTAATTTCAACCATTACGTTGGATATTAAACGTTGTCACATCCTTCACCGACTGTCTAGCATCCATGTCATGTTAATTTCAACCATTACGTTACTTAGACTTTGAATTAGTCTCATGAATCAATTCCGAAAGAAACAGAATGATGTGGTTTTAATCCAAACTGAATGACAAAACAATTTGTGGCCAGTGATATCAACCAATGACAACTCTTTATACCCCTCTATGGAGAATAGATCATGGACGAGGTCTCTCCATCAATCCCTATTCTTGGAAATTTTCTCTACTTGTCGCCAGCATGTGTTCTTGGGGTTTCCACGAGTTCTCTTCTCATTGTATTCCTGGGGCTTCCTCGGTCGGATAACACAAGTGTATGGATATACTGTGTAGGTCAGCCAGTGTAACATGGCAGCTAATGGACTCATAGACTACCACATGTGTGTCTCTGGTAGTTAAGACAGACCTGAAAAAGGCCGACGTTTTGCTGAACTTTAGAGATTGTAGCCTAGAAATTGAATACTCGAAGATGGTAGTCTTGAGACTAAAGTAATTTGCAATAAAACTTCAGAAAAGTGTGAAGCTTCAACAGTAAAAAAAAAAAAAAAAAAGTAAAGTACCCCCATCACACCAAGTGGCGTATAGGGAATATGGTGTTAGTGACCATACATTTTATAGACCCTCGGCACATGATTTTTGAGGTAATGTGGTCGATATTACGCCCTTGCCGCTTTACTTTCCAGGAAAAAAAAATCCGGTACCCATTAAAGGCTGGGTGAACCGGCCCGTCGGATGGGATCGAATCCTACCTGTTGTCCTTTGTAGTCCAGTTTCCCAGCAAGAGGTGGGTGTTCAGTGTGACATGTGCACCTTTGAGGCAACACTAACTACTGAGTTATCGCGGCTTCACCAGTGTCAGACAGAATATGTGACGGGGCAGTGGTAAGTTGGTTGATGAGTCGGACAGGAAGTGGTAAAAGTCTTCATCAAAAGCACTTAAAGTGCTACAATAAATGAAGAACTGTTGCGTAGTTGATACTACTGCTAAATCCTGGCAAGGACCACACAAAAATCCAGGGTTATTAGATAAAACACCATTCAACAAACGGTACTCATGTTGTTGGAAAAGTTTATTGAGGGGAGAATAATTTGCCAGTTTGAACAGTCCCATTCTTTCCGTCTGCGGTTGGACTATACAGGTCCAGCTTGGGG
Source organism: Megaustenia siamemsis (assembly GCA_032433765.1). NCBI lineage: Eukaryota > Metazoa > Mollusca > Gastropoda > Stylommatophora > Ariophantidae > Megaustenia > Megaustenia siamemsis. The sequence goes on from JAVIAB010000107.1 coordinate 31,163,168, forward strand.
CAATGCACTTGTTTTAGCAAATGTTGTACCTGAAAGTTTTCACTCAAACGTTGCGACATGTGAAGCTGCAAAGCGATCTCGATTACGCTAACATTAGCGGATCTTTTGAATTCTTGACGTCTTAGCTTCTTGATTTCAATATAAGGCCAGCCCTACTTGGTGTCTGCATCACTTTCCCAACAAGAGGTGGGTGTTCAGTGTGACATGTGCACCTTTGAGGCAATAACAGCGCTGCTTACAAGAATGCTCACCGTCAGGTGCAAGGCTCTTCAACGCCTGTTTGTTGAGAATCACAGGTCACTCATAGGGGAGGGAGATACCTTCTGTTGATGTTTTTGGTGTACCGTCAAGGTAGAGATTTGCTAAGGAGATGTGTGCACAAGTGCTAATGTCACATCTGCGACATCAAGTAAAGAAACAGTATATTATTTGGCTTGCCAAGAATGATGTCATGTCAGATATGATATTTTATCATATATTGTGTTATCAGTACGTGAACTTGACACTAAACTCAAGAATCAGAGAAAAAAAACCGCCACAGAAATGACATGTGTCAGCCGCATGTCATGAGCATCTTCAGCGACATGATCATACATGAAGGATTAAGAAGAAAAAAAAAGCTAGTAATGATGCCAGATATTGAACATATAGAGACAACAGATTGTCTTTGGTCACGTGATACAACAGCAGTTGATAAAAATGACACAGCGATCATTGAACAAACGCCTCTAGAATATAAGATCAAAGTGCGGGCCACGAATAAGATGAATTTGTGGAATATTAAAGATACTATGTAACACAACAGCAGGAGAAACCAACAGACAAACTAAAGAACTACATTTCCCATCGATGAAGAAAGACAAATGAGGAAAAAAAACGACGCAGAACCAAGAATTTTGCTGACCAGTGTTTCATCACAGCAAAATTAAAAATAACATCTGGAAGCAATACAATACCGCGCTCTTATAGGGGTTTCTAGTTCGGCCATTGTTATCGATCTGCTCAACTTCCAGTTGTCAATAAAGGGGTGCATGACCTCATCAAGCTACCGACCATAAGCTATTCGGCACAACGGGGGAGTGCCCAGTTACTGTCTACATAAAACATACGAAAGAACATAGAAACAATAGCATAATAAGAAGGAGATCAGCAAGGAAGAAGAAAAGCAGAAGGAGAGAAAGATTTAGAAACCAAGGATAAAAATAAAAGCATACAAAGTGGAGTCGTGGTAAAAATAATGTTATAAGAAGCAATATGAGCAGAAGGATGCTCTGTGGCTGAGTTGTTAGTGGCCTCGCTTCCTGATCAGAAGGGCCTTCGTTTAATTTTCAGAAGTGCCAGATTTGTTTTCACGCATGGACGAGTCTCCGACTTTCACTCACACTCTAAAATTGGGTACCTTAGATTTTTCGTGGGAAGTAAAGACGGCCTGGTGTGATTGTAATTATGTGAGCAATTCGAAGGGATAACACAGGAAAGGAATAAAACAAGAAACAAGAGTCAAAGAGATCAAGAAGTTAACGATCAAAGAAAAGCGATTTCGCGTATGTAGGCACACTTTGACAAAGATATCGCTAGACAGTCTCTGAAATATTTGGAGATAACCAGCCTAGGAAGTTAGCGTAACCGCGGCTGAAAGAGGGGACGAAGGTCTCGCTAGCAATCCACGAACACGGGTAGAAGACGTAACGAGCAGTAAGAAGCGTAGATTTCTCAGGGAGACCGGTTGGTTTGATGTAAATGACTAAACAGAAGGTTCCAAAGTCGAAGACATCCTCTGATGTCAAGCGGTGGTAGACACGAAGAGTTCTCTGATGTCAAGCGGTTAAAGACACGAAGTGTTCTCTGATGTCAAGAGGTTAAAGACACGAAGTGTTCTCTGATGTCAAGAGGTTAAAGACACGAAGTGTTCTCTGATGTCAAGCGGTGGTAGACACGAAGAGTTATCTGATGTCAAGCGGTGGTAGACACGAAGAGTTCTCTGATGTCAAGAGGTTGTAGACACGAAGTGTTCTCTGATGTCAAGCGGTGGTAGACACGAAGTGTTCTCTGATGTCAAGAGGTTGTAGACACGAAGTGTTCTCTGATGTCAAGCGGTGGTAGACACGAAGAGTTATCTGATGTCAAGCGGTGGTAGACACGAAGAGTTCTCTGATGTCAAGAGGTTGTAGACACGAAGTGTTCTCTGATGTCAAGCGGTGGTAGACACGAAGTGTTCTCTGATGTCAAGAGGTTGTAGACACGAAGTGTTCTCTGATGTCAAGCGGTGGTAGACACGAAGTGTTCTCTGATGTCAAGCGGTGGTAGACATGAAGTGTTCTCTGATGTCAAGCAGTGGTAGACACGAAGTGTTCTCTGATGTCAAGCGGTGGTAGACACGAAGTGTTCTCTGATGTCAAGAGGTTGTAGACACGAAGAGTCCTCTGATGTCAAGCGGTGGTAGACACGAAGAGTTCTCTGATGTCAAGCGGTGGTAGACACGAAGAGTTCTCTGATGTCAAGCGGTGGTAGACACGAAGTGTTCTCTGATGTCAAGCGGTGGTAGACACGATGAGTTCTCTGATGTCAGCGGTGGTAGACACGAAGAGTTCTCTGATGTCAGCGGTGGTAGACATGAAGAGTTCTCTGATGTCAAGCGGTGGTAGACACGAAGTGTTCTCTGATGTCAAGCGGTGGTAGACACGAAGTGTTCTCTGATGTCAAGCGGTGGTAGACACGAAGTGTTCTCTGATGTCAAGCGGTGGTAGACACGAAGTGTTCTCTGATGTCAAGCGGTGGTAGACACGAAGAGTTCTCTGATGTCAAGCGGTGGTAGACACGAAGTGTTCTCTGATGTCAAGCGGTGGTAGACACGAAGAATTATCTGATGTCAAGCGGTGGTAGACACGAAGAGATCTCTGATGTCCAGCGGTGGTAGACACGAAGAGTTCTCTGATGTCAAGCGGTGGTAGACACGAAGTTTTCTCTGATGTCCAGCTGTGGTAGAAACGAAATGTTCTCTGATGTCAAGCGGTGGTAGACTCGAAGTGTTCTCTGATGTCAAGCAGTGGTAGACACGAAGTGTTCTCTGATGTCAAGCGTGGTGGACACGAAGTGTTCTCTGATGTCAAGCGGTGGTAGACACGAAGTGTTCTCTGATGTCAAGCGTGGTGGACACGAAGTGTTCTCTGATGTCAAGCGGTGGTAGACACGAAGTGTTCTCTGATGTCAAGCGGTTGTAAATACGAAGTGTTCTCTGATGTCAAGCGGTGGTAGACACGAAGTGTTCTCTGATGTCAAGCGATGGTAGACACGAAGTGTTCTCTGATGTCAAGCGGTTGTAAACACGAAGTGTTCTCTGATGTCAAGAGGTTGTAGACACGAAGTGTTCTCTGATGTCAAGAGGTTGTAGACACGAAGTGTTCTCTGATGTCAAGCGGTGGTAGACGTGAAGTGTTCTCTGATGTCCAGCGGTGGTAGACACGAAGTGTTCTCTGATGTCAGCGGTGGTAGACACGAAGCGTTCTCTGATGTCAGCGGTGGTAGACATGAAGAGTTCTCTGATATCAGCGGTGGTAGACACGAAGTGTTCTCTGATGTCAAGCGGTGGTAGACATGAAGAGTTCTCTGATATCAGCGGTGGTAGACACGAAGTGTTCTCTGATGTCAAGCGGTGGTAGACACGAAGAGTTCTCTGATGTCAGCGGTGGTAGACATGAAGAGTTCTCTGATATCAGCGGTGGTAGACACGAAGTGTTCTCTGATGTCAAGCGGTGGTAGACACGAAGAGTTCTCTGATGTCAGCGGTGGTAGACATGAAGAGTTCTCTGATGTCCAGCGGTGGTAGACACGAAGAGTTCTCTGATGTCAGCGGTGGTAGACACGAAGAGTTCTCTGATATCAGCGGTGGTAGACACGAAGTGTTCTCTGATGTCAAGCGGTGGTAGACACGAAGTGTTCTCTGATGTCAAGCGGTGGTAGACACGAAGTGTTCTCTGATGTCAAGCGGTGGTAGACACGAAGTGTTCTCTGATGTCAAGCGGTGGTAGACACGAAGTGTTCTCTGATGTCAAGCAGTGGTAGACACGAAGTGTTCTCTGATGTCAAGCTGTGGTAGACACGAAGTGTTCTCTGATGTAAGCGGTGGTAGACACGAAGTGTTCTCTGATATCAAGCGGTTGTAGACACGAAGTGTTCTCTGATGTCAGCGGTGGTAGACACGAAGTGTTCTCTGATGTCAGCGGTTGTAGACATGAAGAGTTCTCTGATGTCAGCGATGGTAGACACGAAGAGTTCTCTGATGTCAGCGGTGGTAGACATGAAGAGTTCTCTGATGTCAAGCGGTGGTAGACATGAAGTGTTCTCTGATGTCAAGCGGTGGTAGACACGAAGTGTTCTCTGATGTCAAGCGGTGGTAGACACGAAGAGTTCTCTGATGTCAGCGGTGGTAGACACGAAGTGTTCTCTGATGTCAAGCGGTGGTAGACACGAAGAGTTCTCTGATGTCAGCGGTGGTAGACACGAAGTGTTCTCTGATGTCAAGCGGTGGTAGACATGAAGTGTTCTCTGATGTCAAGCGGTGGTAGACACGAAGTGTTCTCTGATGTCAGCGGTGGTAGACATGAAGAGTTCTCTGATGTCAGCGGTGGTAGACATAAAGAGTTCTCTGATGTCAAGCGGTGGTAGACACGAAGAGTTCTCTGATGTCAGCGAGAGTGAACGAGATCAAAAGATTTCTACAATAGGATCTGGGTAGTCAGGAAAGATCAAGGACAGCTTTATTTTAAGGAGTCAACTGAGAGGAGTGATTGACAGATGTTTGTCAAGACTTTTCATTAAATGATAGGCGATTGACAAGTAGCCAGTAAGTGGGATGATAGTCCTAGGATTGTGAAATGGATTTCACAGGACTGACCACGCCAGATACTCAGAATGCCCAAGAAATAGGATGAGCCTAACTGGCAACAAACACACCAAACAGACTTTCTGCACACTTTTTGAGTTACTCTTGAAAAGGCAATAGAAGAGTAAGAATTAGAGAAATTTAGGAACCCGCCTCAAAGCAGAGGAGTATTGATAGTATTAGAAGTTGTCATCAGATTTGTAGAACCATTATAATAGTAATAGAGTCAGAAATAGATATAGAAGTTATCAGTGAATTCCAGAACCATGGAGTTATTATAAACTAGAGAAGAGTTGTCTACAGAATTGCTAAGAATATTGATAATTGAGTTGTACAAGCTAGTGTCAAGCTGATATGATAGAATATAAGAACATTCAGAGATGTTAGGTATGACACGGCGTGGGCGCATATACACCGTCAATTGACTAAGCGGTCCCACATAATTCTAATTTAGTATAGGTGAGATATGACTCTCAAGTGAAATACAATTAAGACAAGACAAATGAAATTTTTGGGGCATGTTAAAAGACACAACAGCCTACTAAAAGTAATATTGGAAGGAAAAATACAAGGTACAAGAGGCAGAGGCAGACCAAGACCAACATGGACGAGTAACATCAAAAGATGGACAAGTCAATCTATGACAGCCTGCACCATCAAAGCAAGAAACAGAGTAGAATGGCGATCCATGGTAGTCAACCTTCGTTGCGGAGAAGGCACTCGATGATGATGATGAGATATGACTCCATTGCTGTGTGATTGTTATATCCAGACTTGTAGACATAAGAATAAAGACTGATGTTGATCCAACAATTGTGAGTTATCTGTTTAATTTAATGTGCTAATGTATTGTAACAGTAATCTTCTCATGTGATAGCTCACTGTCAAAAAACAAACATCTAAGTCAGCAAAATGGGATCATAGACAAGCCAAGTCTGAAGACAAAAATATCAACAACACTGCTATATGAAGTTGACCAACACAGCCCAAAATGGTCTCAATCGCCTTATTCCACATGCGCCTATCAAGGCCTGGAGGAAAACCCGACCCTTCTTTATAATAATAGAAGAAAAAAACAACAAATACGAGTAAACAGATAAAGTATCACAGCAGCAAAATAGAAGAATTAGTAACACTAGAAATACAATAAACAGGAAGAGATCTTAAACAATAAACAGTGGAAGCAGAGGAAACAGAGGAAACAGCATAAACAGAGGGAGCTGAATAAAGAGGGGATGTAGAATACAAGAGGAAGCAGAATTAACAGAAACAGGGTAAACAGAAGCAGAATAAACAGAAACAGAATAAAACAACAAAAGAAGATGCGGTAGCATAAGAAGCAACAATAGTAGAAGACCTGGTAGAAAGAAAAGAAAGATAATTAAAGCACATTAAAGGACGCACAAGAGAAGCAGGAAAGGAGTTCCTGTTTAGGAGCAGCAGTTGAAATAGCAAGAGCGATATAGAAAGAATTAACAGCATAATAATAACAATAAGGTGCAGCAGATGTAATAATAACAGAAAAACCAGCAAAACAAGATGCAACTGAAGAAACAGTAAAAAATAACAACAGCGGTAGAGAAAGAATAAACAGTATAATAAGCAACATAATGAACAGCGAAGGAAACAGTAATAGAAGAACAGAAGAAATTGATGCTGCACCTGAAGGAGCAGCAAAAAGTATAAACAAGAGAAGCATTAACAGAAGGTACAGAAGGAAAAAAAAGACAACAAAAGAGAAGCGAAAGTAAAGAACAAGCAAATAATTACAGTGCTGCGGTAAAGCTGCTAGCAGGAGAAAGTGTATAACGTACACTCCTAGAAGGTATGGTGGCAGCTTTACAAAACAAAACACAACAAAATACTGACGTTTCGGCCTACATGCGCTCTTCCTCAGAAAACGAGAACAACACAAACGAACAACGAAATAAAGATAACGTCTACTGCATCTAGGTTGAACGGTAGAGGTAAATCAAGGATAAATAAACAGAGAGATAAGAGATGAAATGATGAAACGAAAGAGATATGTATAAAAAATATAGAAGCGAAAGTAACAGAAGCATCAGCAGACTTAAAATTAAGGAAGAAATCAAGAAACAGTGGCATAAGTAAAAGCAGGAAAGAAAAAGAGATCAAAAAGGAAAAAAAAAATGGAATAAAAAGTAAAAGTATGCGTTATCATCATCATCATCATCAAGTACCATGCCTGCTGGCGTAGGTGATCATGTCTCACCACAACTTTTGATCTCGACAGTTATTTATCATTTCTGTTGTTGACCTTCCGCCAAGTCATTCTCTTAAGCTGTCTGGTATCTTTTGTCTTTATTTCCCTCTATCTCTTCGTTCCTCGATTTTCCCAGTTGTTACAATATATTCCAACTGTTCCCTTCTTATTGCATGGCCAAAAAATGATGATTGTTTCTTCCTAATATTGGAAATTAGCTCTCTTTTTGCTTTGGCCTCTTTAAGAACGTTTTAATTACTCCTCGTAGCTGTCCATGGTATTCTCAACATTCTTTTGTAAAACCTCATTTCTGCAGACTCCAGTGATTCTCTTGTCTGTTATCCTATTGTTCACGATTCACATCCATATGTTAAGACTGACTCTACTTAACATTTAAGAACTATTTTTCTTGTTTCTATTGTTAAAAATTGATTGCACAGTATCTTCCTCATTTTTTGGAAAACTGCTTTTGCCTGAGCCATTCTGCTTCTCACCTCTGTTGTACATCTACCATTTGTGGTTTACAATGTTCCCAGATAATTAAATTCATTTACCTGTTTTAATATTATAAAAATTATTGTAAAGGTATAGTAATGATGTATTCATTGAACTAACCACTTGAGCGCTAGCAGCACTGTGGGCACAAGTGTCATAGTTGCTGTCTGTGACGGTATTCGCTGGGCACGTCGTCTCCGAGTAGTCCACTTCGGTAAACTTGAAGTTCACGCCATTCACAATCTACAAGGTAAGTGATCAACGTGCATTCACAATCTACAAGGTAAGTGATCAACATGTATTCACAATCTACAAGGTAAGTCATCAACGTGCATTCACAATCTACAAAGTAAGTGATCAACACACATTCACAATCTACAAGGAAAGTGATCAACTTACATTCACAATCTACAAGGTAAGTCATCAACATGTATTCACAATCTACAAGGTAAGTGATCAACTTACATTCACAATCTACAAGGTTAGTGATCAACATGTATTCACAATCTACAAGGTAAGTGATCAACTTACATTCACAATCTACAAGGTAAGTCATCAACGTGCATTCACAATCTACAAGGTAAGTCATCAACGTGCATTCACAATCTACAAGGTAAGTGATCAACACACATTCACAATCTACAAGGTAAGTGATCAACACACATTCACAATCTACAAGGTAAGTGATCAACACACATTCACAATCTACAAGGTAAGTGATCAACACACATTCACAATCTACAAGGTAAGTTATCAACACACATTCACAATCTACAAGGTAAGTGATCACCATACAATCACAATCTACAAGGTAAGTGATCAACATACATTCACAACCTACAAAGTAAGTGATCAACATACATTCACAATCTACAAGGTAAGTGATCAACATACATTCACAATCTACAACGTAAGTGATCAACATACATTCACAACCTACAAGGTAAGGGATCAACATACATTCACAATCTACAAGGTAAGTAATCAACATACATTCACAATCTACAAGGTAAGTGATCAACATACATTCACAATCTACAACGTAAGTGATCAACACACATTCACAATCTACAAGGTAAGTGATCAACATACATTCACAATCTACAAGGTAAGTAATCAACATACATTCACAACCTACAAGGTAAGTGATCAACATGCATTCACAACCTACAAGGTAAGTAATCAACATACATTCACAACCTACAAGATAAGTGATCAACATACATTCACAACCTACAAGGTAAGTTATCAACATACAATCACAATCTACAAGGTAAGTGATCAACATACATTCACAATCTACAAGGTAAGTGATCAACATACATTCACAATCTACAAGGTTGATCAAAGCGACTCCTGGTTTATTAAAATTTGTCTCGACTTAGATTCTCATTTCTCAATATTAAAGCGCACAACACCTTTGGGGTTAATAGATCTTGAGGTAAGTCATCGACCTATGGGCCGGAATGTCTCGGCTTCAATTCCATCATATAAAAAAAAAGTAACGGAAAACTGAATTGAAGAAATTGGTTCCTTAGTGGTCCTACCCTCCACTGGTAGTGAGATCCTATGTCTAGTACTCTCGGACAAGACGCCCCGCGTGCACCTGCGCACGTTAAGGAATCCATGGCAGTTAAAAATTGAACAAGATTCAATGACCTATCTTTTCCTGTTTCTTCCTCTCATTTACAATTCTCTTCTCACATGGACCCCCTTTTCCTTATGCGTTTTGAAAATATCTCTTCACTACACTGTACACTAGGTTACTATATGAAGTCTTATTTTGCTGTATTGTTACATTTCTATTTCCGGATTCATCGATGGTAGTTATCAACAAGTGTTTTTACAGCCTTTAGAGCTACATGACTAATGATGATGATGAACGTGATTTAATTTTAAATGATTATAGCAATTTCAAGTTTTAAATGATTATAGCTAGTACTAAATTCGAATGATTATAACTAGTTATGATTTAAAATGATTACAGCTAGTTCTGATTTGAAATTATTATAGCCAGCTCTAATTTCAAATTATTATAACCAGTTCTAATTTCAAATTATTAAAGCCATTACTAATTTCATACGATTATAGCCACCTCTAATTTCAAATGATTATAGCCAGTTCTAATTTCAGAAGATATGTATGATGTAGCGATGTATTGATTACAGCCACAGGGTCATATCTGACTATCATGTTTTGGATGAACAAATCATAGCTGAACGAGAACCTGCTTAATTTTTATTTTTGCTGTAAATAAGAATTGTTTTCTTCATTCTAGCCAATATAATTAACAGTAAAGGATATACACATTTATGCCATTACAATCTCGAACACCCGAGTGAAAGGCGTCACAGCTTCTGTATACACTAAACAATGGCTACTTAACAAAGAATCTAATATAATAAAACAAATACTTGAAGGAAAGAAGAAAGGAAATCATTATTATCCCGTTATGACCAGTGTATATCGAGCCTGAAACAAGTAAGGATAATGACTTCTGGAAAAAAGGCGATCTGACATAGTACTGACCAAAGCATCAAAAATGTCTTCTTCTTCTACCTTTCAGTTCCCTGTGGAGCATGGGTCTCCATCAAACACTTTCCAGGTCGTTCTGTTTGTTGCCATTCTTTTAAGATCATTCCATGTCTTCTCAATCATCTGCATCTCTGCTTCTATCTGTCTTCTACAAGAATTCCTTGGTCTTTCTCTTTGTCTTTTCCCCCTGGGGATTCCAAAAAAGGGTCTGTTGTGTAATACTCTCAGTTGGCTTCCGCAATATGTGTCATATCCAGTGCCATCGTCCTCGCTGTATCTCTTTATCCACTGGTATTTGACTGGTACATTTCTATAATTCTATGTTAATGATTTTGTCCTGAAATTTCCATCCTTTTATTCTGCGTAAGCATCCATTAATGAAAGTCTGTATCTACATGAATGTCAATTTTGTTGTTCTCTATGTTTCACAGCCATATCATAGGACTGACTTAACATTGGAGTTGAAAATTTTTTTTTTTTGTATTTATTTATATTATTTATATTTGTATTATTTATATAAGGCGATCTGACATAGTACTGACCAAAATACCAAAGATATGCTGATAGTAAATAAAAATGTTGAAAGTAGCTGGGTATTCCTTACGATACACCTTCACAAGAGAAGCGTATAACCATACCCTCGTTTTGTTTCTTTTTTTTTCTTCTATTTTTCCCCCAGGTGTTCCTTAATTTTATGTTCTTCTCAGGCTGAAGATGGCACATCCGGCGGAAGTCATTAATTCACCACGACTGACGATTTGCCGCCAGTTCTGGTAGGTGTTGGTTGTTTCTTAGTCCCATGGATCAGCCTTCTCCAGTAATTGATCTGCGTAGGGATTCTCTTGGTCTGCCTTGTTTTCTTTTACGAGATTGTTTCCACATGAATGCCTGACGAGGAAGTGTTTCTTCATTCATTCTCAGCACATGATCGATGTGTTCCCAAACCTTCTTTAAAACTCGACAAGTATTCTTGTTTCTATTCCTCTCTTATCTATTCCTTTAAAATATATTTTTTTCCAGCTTATATTTGAAACCCTACATAGACATTTAGTGCACACATATTGTAATTTTTTTAAAAAAATGCAGTACACAACAATGATGACAGCTCACCTGCTTGGTGATCCCACCCTCAGTGACAGCCACTAAAGAATTGTTGAATGAGCGCAGTTTTGTGAAAAAGGTCTCCAGAAACTTGGAAGCTCTCAATGTATCAGGATCTGACAGAGAGACAACCACTGGTTGTCCGACCTGGCGACGCTCTGGAGTCTGTCAAACCAAACGAATTGGTCAGAAATGAAGGTCATTACTTTGGATGATTGTGTTTTCTCCACCTTCATCTTCTCCTTCATATTTTTTCTCCCTCATCATCTGCTTGCTCCTGGTTCTTCTGCAACACGGCAAGTTTTTCTCCTTCTCCTCATTCTTCTACTTCTTCTTCATCTTATTCTTATCTCCTTCTTCCTTAACACTGTAAGTTCTTCCTTAGCACTGTAAGTTCTTCCTTAACACTGTAAGTTCTTCTTCATTTAATTTTCTTCTCCTTCTCTTCATTCTTCTGCTCCTTCTTCTTCAGTAACACAATAAGTTCTTCTTTTTTCTCTTTCTCCTTCTTCGCTTTCTTCTCCTTCTTCGTCGTCTTCTTTTTCTTCGTCGTCTTCTTCATCTTAATATTCTTATTCGTTCTCTTTTCGCTATCTTGTTAATCTTCTTTGTTATTGTCATCACAATCACCTTCCTTAATGTTAGCGTGGACAAGACAACCTGTTCTTTGGTTATGGAAGGCCCCGGTATCACTGCCAACGAATTAAAATCCATAATTGCTCAACCGCCCGTGCCAGTGGAATCATCCGAATTACTATCTCATCTCCCAAACAAAGAAAGGTAGCTGTAGTCCCCATCATAGCAGTCTCAGCACACGCCATAAGACATAAGGCGAAACCGCACAGAAAGTGAACACAGCTCCCTGTCATACGATATCTTCATTCATCGTCAACAATTGGAATATCGAAACATGATCAAAACGGATGAGACACACAGCTCACCGTGTGCACAGAGCACTTGACTCATTAGCTCCTGCAACAAGCCGGACTTGGAATATGAGGAAACTGCAACAAGGAACACTGTCATACATAGCCTTCAATGGTTACTGCCAATGATCGTCATATTTTTAAAAGGTATAACGCTTGATGATGTTAAGACATCGTTTTTGACACCAAATCCGAACATATAAAACATAGTTAGTCGTCAGATTATCCCCGTCGCACATCAAACAATAGACCATAAGATTAGCGTATGGCCGGTCTTGGGATATACGATGAGCCATTATGATGACGAGTCAATTTGTACTTATGGTTATACACAAGTCCACACCGATATTGTTCTCACGTACCGTAACTACAGAAGTTGATTATATGTCACTCGACAGCTTTCTCTACTGTTATCAATTCTCCTATTGGTTATCATGTATCTATCGATCTATTGTCCTTTCGAGCCGAAGACGGCACATAGGGCAGAACCACAATCTCAAAAACAGAAACTTTGCCTGCCAAAATGGCATATATTGCAGTGATCACTTTGACTATCATACCATTCACTTAAAATCTCTTGCATATATTTTCTCTTCACTTCCCCTCTACTCTGTCTTCTCCTATTTTTCCTGTTGCCACAACGAGATTCCGCAGTTCCTTTGAACTGCACGACCGAATCATTAACTCATCTTAATGTTGGTTTTTGTCTTGGTAGACTTAAGTTATGATAACTCTAACACATTTATGTTGAGTGTAATACATTTATAGTGACCATAACACATTTATGTTGAGTGTAATACATTTATAGTGACCATAACACATTTATGTTGAGTGTAATACATTTATAGTGACCATAACACATTTATGTTGAGTGTAATACATTTATAGTGACCATAACACATTTATGTTGAGTGTAATACATTTATAGTGACCATAACACATTTATGTTGAGTGTAATACATTTATAGTGACCATAACACATTTATGTTGAGTGTAATACATTTATAGTGACCATAACACATTTATGTTGAGTGTAATACATTTATAGTGACCATAACACATTTACCTGTTGTTTCCCATATGAGGGCTTGCTTTGCTATTCGATTATTATCTCTTCTCATCACATGTCCAACGTATGACCATCGTCTTTTCTTTATTACTGAAGATATTAGTGGTTGATTGGCGATTTCTCTAATTAACAACAGGTAAAAGAAAAAGGGGAAGACCCAGGGAGACACTGAGAAGAACATTGATGAGAGAGGCAAGAGCAGCAGGAATCGGCTCCCTCAATGAGATAGAACTGCTTGCACAGAACAGAGACAGATGGCGAGATTTAATAAAATATCTTTAAAAGAAAACTGCTAGAACAAAAATTCATATAGGAGAAGGTGTATCTTGGTCTACGCCCTATGGGCCGGTTACGGCTCGAAAGGTCAATAGATAACACATTTATGTTGAGTGTAATACATTTATAGTGACCATAAGACATTTATGTTGAGTATAATACATTTATAGTGACCATAACACATTTTTGTTGAGTGTAATACATTTATAGTGACCATAACACATTTATAATGACTGTAACACATTTATAGAGATTGTAAGACAGTTATGCTGACGTTAACAAATTTATGCTGAAAAAAAGTAAAGTGCCCCAGTCACACCAAGTGACGTATAGGGAATATGATTTTAGTGACCATAAGTTTTCCAGACCTTCGGCACATGATTTTTGGGGTAATGTGGTCGGTATTACGCCGTGCCGCTTTACTTTCCCAGGAAAAAATCCGGCACTCATTAAAAACCAGGGTGAACCTGGAAGCCGTCGGTTGGGATAGAACCCTACCTGTTGTCCTTTGTAGTCCAGTTCACTAATCACTGAGCTATTTATGCTGACAGTAACACATGTATTCTGACTGTAAAATATTTACATCAACTGTAACATATTTACAGTGGTGTTCCACTCCACCCTGCTGAAAAAAATGCTACCATGTTTGGGTTGTGAAGCTAAATGTCAATAGAGAACATGGGTCCTATCACCCGCACATGTTCTGGTACGCTTAAGTTTAATTATCACGTACTCCCACTGCCATCATTACATAATCTGTTCTGGTTAGGACTTGCCACCCACAGCAGCTTCTCTGTAGATTTCTCTTAGTTAGTTAGTTACTGAGTTAATTATAAAATATCTATCTATCTATCTATCTATCTATCTATCTATCTATCTATCTATCTATCTATCTATCTATCTATCTATCTATCTATCTATCTATCTATCTATCTATCTATCTATCTATCTATCTATCTATCTATCTATCTATCTATCTATCTATCTATCTATCTATCTATCTATCTATCTATCTATCTATCTATCTATCTATCTATCTATCTATCTATCTATCTATCTATCTCTCCTATATATCTGTCTATCTGCCTGTCTGTCTATCTGTCTATCTGTCAATTAACCTTTCGGGCCGTAGCCAGCTCATAGGTCGTAGACCCAAATACTCGTTCTCTTATCTAAACCTTTATTTAGCAGTTTTCATTTCTTTTAAAGATATTTTATCAAATCTCGCCATTTGTCTCTGTTCTGTGCAAGCAGCTCTATCTCATTGAGGGAGCCGATTCCTGCTGCTCTTGCCTCTCTCATCAATGTTCTTTTCAGTGTCTCTCTGGGTCTTCCTCTTTTTCTCTTACCTGTTGTTTCCCACATGAGGTTATGCTTTGCTATTCGGTTATTATCTCTTCTCATCACATGTCCAACATATGACCATCGTCTTTTTTTTTATTACTGAAGATATTAGTGGTTGATTGGTGATTTCTCTAATTTCCTCGTTTGTTTTGAATTCGTTCCACGCTATACCAAGTATTTTCCTTAGACATTTATTTTCGAATGCGTTCAACTTTGTTTCTATATCTCTTGTTGTTTTCCAGCTTTCACACGCATACGTAAGGGCTGATAGTACATTTGATTTGAATAGTCTAAGTTTTGTGTTTGTGCTGATGAGTTTTGATTTCCACAACTTTTCAAGGCTTCTGAAAGACATTGCTGCTTTAGCTATTCTGATTCTAATTTCTTTGCTTGTATCCCCTTCTCGATCAATGTGACTTCCAAGATAGATAAAGTAATTGACGTATTATATAACCAAAATATTTTATCTTTGGCGACATTTATATTTCTTAGGAACAAGTTTTCTGGTACTTTAAGTTATTGCAAAATGTACATTTGTTATTTTCTCTGTACATGGTACCTGGAGTTTTTCTCTGTACATGGTACCTGGAGTTTTCTCTGTACATGATACCAGGAGTTTTACTCTGTACATGATACCAGGAGTTTTACTCTGTACATGGTACCTGGAGTTTTTCTCTGTACATGGTACCTGGAGTTTTTCTCTGTACATGATACCTGGAGTTTTACTCTGTACATGGTACCTGGAGTTTTACTCTGTACATGATACCAGGAGTTTTACTCTGTACATGATACCTGGAGTTTTACTCTGTACATGATACCAGGAGTTTTACTCTGTACATGGTACCTGGAGTTTTACTCTGTACATGATACCAGGAGTTTTACTCTGTACATGATACCTGGAGTTTTACTCTGTACATGATACCAGGAGTTTTTCTCTGTACATGATACCTGGAGTTTTACTCTGTACATGGTACCTGGAGTTTTACTCTGTACATGATACCAGGAGTTTTACTCTGTACATGGTACCTGGAGTTTTTCTCTGTACATGATACCAGGAGTTTTACTCTGTACATGGTACCTGGAGTTTTTCTCTGTACATGATATCAGGAGTTTTACTCTGTACATGATACCAGGAGTATTACTCTGTACATGATACCAGGAGTATTACTCTGTACATGGTACCTGGAGTTTTTCTCTGTACATGATATCAGGAGTTTTTCTCTGTACATGATACCAGGAGTTTTACTCTGTACATGGTACCTGGAGTTTTTCTCTGTACATGATACCAGGAGTATTACTCTGTACATGATACCAGGAGTATTATTCTGTACATGGTACCTGGAGTTTTTCTCTGTACATGATATCAGGAGTTTTTCTCTGTACATGATATCAGGAGTTTTACTCTGTACATGGTACCTGGAGTTTTACTCTGTACATAGTACCTGGAGTTTTTCTCTGTACATGATACCAGGAGTATTACTCTGTACATGATACCTGGAGTTTTACTCTGTATCATTTACATTCAAGGACCTTGTTTAATATTTCAAATGATCTGTCAATAGTTTATTCCCCCAACATCAAAATATCTCACGGGAAATCTTTACTTAATGACTTGCATACAATCGTTGTTTCTATCATTGAAATCTAACGATATATATATACACATAAAAGCGACTTTGATGTACAAAAGGATAATTACTTACATCATCAAAGCAGTTATTGCTTTTCACCTGGTACACCGGGTCCTCCCTTGGGTTCCAGTATACCTCTGAAGTGCATGTTTTCTCCTGTACACACAAATAATGTTATATTGAAGTTGTGATATGCTTTGTTATCATTACCACGACACATCTAGACACATCCACTAAGATCACATCTTCAAAATCATCAGCAGGAACTGTGTCAGTTATTAACAACTTTCAGCTAAAATCCGTTTTTATGCAATGTAGCTGTGGAAGGGAATTCGCAACACAGAAGGGCATGAAAATACACAGAACGAAGAAGAGGTGTGGGAATACAGCATCAGTAGCTCAGGAGGCAGAAAAACCATGCCAGGAGACAATTCAAGAGAGCTACAGAAGCAGAGAAGGAAGCACTACATCAGGTATTGTAGCATCTAAAATCCAAACATAAGGCACTGGGTAGAGCAGAAAGATTGCATCGAAATAGGAAAGCAACCAAGAGGGCCAGGGAAACGTTCTTCAAAGACCCGTACAAGTTTGCAAATAAGCTGTTTGAACCACCAAGATCTGGAACTTTAAAAGTCAGCAAGGAAGAGCTGGAGAAACATCTAAGAGAGACCTATTCGGACAGCCAGAGAGACGAACCGCTGAAGCCGATGACAGGGCTGATGTGGCCGAGCAAACTGGGCACCCCATTCAATGATAGGCCTCCGACGTTACAAGAAGTGATAGATGTAGTTCACAGAGCCCGCAACAACTCGGCCCCAGGTCCAAATGGCGTTCCGTACCTGGTTTACAAGAGATGCCCAGAGGTACTGAAACGACTGCACCGGCTGCTCAGGAGTGCGTGGAAGAGGCAGATTGTAAGCCAGGAGTGGAAGAAGGCCAATGGCGTGTACATTCCAAAGGAACTGAACTCAAATGAGATTACGCAGTTCAGACCAATCTCCCTACTAAATGTGGAAGGTAAAGTATTCTTCTCTGTAATGGCAAAGAGACTCACCTCGTACCTCATGGAGAACGGGTACATAGATACTGCCATACAGAAGGGAGGAGTCCCTGGTGTCCCCGGATGCTTGGAGCACGCGACAATGATATGGGACGCGATACAGAGAGCAAAAACCGAGAAGCTAGATCTAGACGTCATATGGCTAGATCTTGCAAACGCATATGGATCAGTCCCACATCAGATGATTTGGCAGGCTCTCCGAATGTACCATGTACCCCAGAGTGTGACCGCCATGCTCAGACTGTATTTTACCGGCTTCACTGTGCGTTTCTCCACACAGGAATACATGACCGACTGGATAGAATTGCAAGTCGGCATTGCGATGGGATGTACAATTTCGCCCATACTCTTCGTGATGGCGATGCAGATAATATTGAGAGCAGCAGAAGGAGTTGGAAAACGACCAGACTTGGGAGGTGGATACCACATGCCACCACTTAGAGCATTTATGGATGACACCACCGTCCTAGCATCAGAAGAGAGCCACGCCCGCAGGATGCTTGAACGCCTGGACGAACTCATCGTGTGGTGCCGGATGAGCTTCAAACCAAGGAAGTCACGAAGCCTATCCATCAGACGAGGGAAGACCAAGCAAGTTACATTCAGTCTGGCGAAACAGAGGATTCCAACCGTCTGCGAGGAGCCAATAAAGAGCCTTGGCAGAGTGTATGACGCCTCATTGAAAGACACGAAAGCAGTTCAGAAAGTAAGAGAGATGGCAGAGCAAGGGCTACATATCATCGACCGGAGTAGACTTTTAGGAAAGTTTAAGATCTGGTGCCTCCAGTTCATGTTGATACCTAAACTGTTATGGCCTCTTCTGATATATGAGATCAGCTCAAGTACGGTGGAAGCAATGGAGAGCAAGATTAGCAAGTACACGCGGAAATGGCTGGGAGTACCACCAGGACTGACGGATGTTGCGCTGTACTGTAAGAAAGCCAAGCTGGACCTCCCGTTCAAGTCAGTCGTAGAGGAATATAAAGCCGGCAAGGCCAGACTGGCAGTTATGCTGCAAAGCTCGTCAGACGAAACTGTCAGAATAGTGGAACCCACAGTCAAGACCGGTCGGAAGTGGCAGGCGTGTGCAGCAGTACGCGAAGCATGTGAGAGTCTCCAGCTAAAGGAAGTAATGGGCTACACGCAGACCAACAGGCGTGGATTTGGTCATGGAGACATCCAATGGTGGTCAAAGGTATCAAATAGACAACGTAGGGACATGGTAGTCAGGAAGATCAGAGATGTCGAGGAGAACAAGCGTGTGCAAAAGGCAGCACAACAAGTGCAGCAAGGTCAATGGACCACATGCGGAGGAAGACAGACGATGGAGCATGTTCTTTCCTCATGCAAGACAGCACTAGGACAAGGGCGGTACACATGGCGACACAACAGAGTGCTGCATGAACTGGCTGCCACCGTGGATGGGGCGACACAACAGAGTGCTGCATGAACTGGCTGCCACCGTGGATGGGGCGACACAACAGAGTGCTGCATGAACTGGCTGCCACCGTGGATGGGGCGACACAACAGAGTGCTGCACGAACTGGCTGCCACCGTGGATGGGGCGACACAACAGAGTGCTGCACGAACTGGCTGCCACCGTGGATGGGGCGACACAACAGAGTGCTGCACGAACTGGCTGCCACCGTGGATGGGGCGACACAACAGAGTGCTGCATGAACTGGCTGCCACCGTGGATGGGGCGACACAACAGAGTGCTGCACGAACTGGCTGCCACCGTGGATGGGGCGACACAACAGAGTGCTGCACGAATTGGCTGCCACAGTGGATGGGGCGACACAACAGAGTGCTGCACGAACTGGCTGCCACCGTGGATGGGGCGACACAACAGAGTGCTGCATGAACTGGCTGCCACCGTGGATGGGGCGACACAACAGAGTGCTGCATGAACTGGCTGCCACCGTGGATGGGGCGACACAACAGAGTGCTGCATGAACTGGCTGCCACCGTGGATGGGGCGACACAACAGAGTGCTGCATGAAATGGCTGCCACCGTGGATGGGGCGACACAACAGAGTGCTGCATGAACTGGCTGCCACCGTGGATGGGGCGCAGATGAAGGCCAACAGTAAAGTTCGACCAGCTACAACTAACACCTACTTTTTGAGAGCGGGACAGGCTGCACGCCCCAAGCAGAACCACTGGAGCGACTTCACCATCCTGGACATAGCAAACGATTGGGAGATGGCTGTTGACCTCCCAGGGCGAGGGAAGTACCCAGAGTGCATTAAGAGATCTAAAATGCGTCCTGACATTGCACTCTACACGTCAAATATGACCCACGTCATCTTCATAGAGCTTACAGTGCCATTTGAATCTAGGATAGAGGAACAACACATGTTCAAACTATCCAAATACAAGGATCTCGCCACCGAGCTGAGACAGCAGGGACTGCAGAGTAGAGTGTTTTCGGTGGTGGTTAGTGCCAGAGGACTCACAATCCCATCCCTCTACGACCTCTAAAATGCTAGGAATTAAGGGGGGGGGATGCGGTAAAGAACAATGAGAACTATTGCTGAGTCAGCCGAAAGAGCATCGTGCTGTGCTGGCTGTGGCAGAATCGTGACAGACCAACAGTCAAATAATATTATGCCCAGACCAGACGATTGGGCGACTATTTTATACCTTGACCACTTATTGCTCCCACATAAGTCAACAGAGTAGGGAGAATTGGAGTAGGGCCCGAGACGAAGCGATAAGAAGTTACATAACTGACCAGAGGTGAGCATCAGACCAGGTGTTTGTGGCGACGGCAGTCCAAACAATAAGTCCTCAGACAACAGGAAGGCCAGACAACCAGGCGCTAATTTTTCATCCCCAACTTCCGAATTCCCCCGGAAGTCAGACACTGACGGGTCTATAAAATTGCGTTGTCGATAGTAGCCATTATTTGGACTGAAATGCACAGCAACGTGCTAGGATAAACCAAGACAGGTGAGGTCTTTTATGAACACCTAGCAAATCAACTGACAGACGAATACACAGGACATGACATTATTCTGGCCGGCGATCTCAACTGTTTTGTCGGAAATGGACATCATGGGAGGAGACTTAAAGAATAAAATCAAACACACCAACAAAGACAGAGTCAATCAACTGGACATACTAAGGGCTCTAATCGACGAACACAATCTTCTAGACACATACAGGCACACGCATCCGCTAAGCCGAGAGACACACAAAGTCTGTCCGTGCAACGTTGCCAAAAGACTGGACAGGATTTATGCGCCATCGACCCACCACATCAACAAAACCGGCCACATTAACGGTGCGCTACGTTTCACAGACCATAAAGGTGTCTTCGCCGAGATAAGCAGCACACAGTCGGCCGAGGTGAGAAGGTCTCCTCAATGGAAATTAACAACACGCTGCTCCAGAACCATGCATACGTCCAGAAAATGACACAGCTGATCCACACGTACACGGCTGATCCACACGTACACGGCTGATCCACACGTACACCAGCGATCAAAACGTGCATGACGCTCTGGCTCACTGGGAGGTCATGAAGAACACAATAAGGGATCGGACAATGGTGCTGGCATCACAAATACACAACTACAGGGAGAAAGAAGAACACATACTACAAAGAGCCATCCAACTAACAAAACAAACTGACAAAAACGACCCCATCTTACCAGCACTCGAAGACGAACTACTAAAGTACGAAAACCTCAAACACCAAGGAGCAGTGATACGTAGGGGGTCAGGACACGAACACTCAAGAAACAGCCAGCAAGCAGTTCTTGCAAATCGAACAACATGTGCATCGCGAGAAATTGTCGACATGGAGGGGAACAAACAAACGGACAAATGATGACAAGATGGCCAAAGCCTTCGAGCTGTACTACCGGCAGCTGTATACACAAGAAGACACACGGGAAGACGTACAAGACAGATATATGCAGCACACAAAGAAACTGACGGAAACCGACAAGCAATCCTTGAACGCCAAGATAACACTCGCGGATCTAACGACCTCAGTGAGAGCCATGCAGAAAAACAAAACACTTGGACCGGACGGGATCACAGTAGAATTCTACCTACACTTCCTCCCCGCTCTAGGCCCACTGCGTCTACGGGTCGTCGCTGAATCCTTCGCCAAAGGACAGCTCCCTGCGAGTATGAACGAGTCATACATCGCACTCCTCCCAAAAAACAACACCGACAAGACACAGTTGAACAACTACAGACCCATATCGTTACTAAATGTTGACTACAAGATTCTGACAAAGACCTTAGCTAACAAGCTCAGACCGGTCATGCCATCACTCGTCCACGACGACCAACAATGCAGCGTACAAGGAAGAAACATACACAACCATACCCATTTCATACGAGACATCATCACTTACACACACGAACATCCCGTCATCGATTCTGTCCTTGGACCAAGAAAAGGCATTCGACAGGGTGTCACATTCGTATCTACACATAACTAAACTGCAACGTGGGAGATTACTTCCGGCGGTGGATCGCCATCCTATATTCCAAACCAGAAAGCAGAATCCTAGTCAACCACACGCTTACGGACGCTTGCACGTTGACATGATCAGAGAGACAAGGATGCCCCCTTTCACCGATACTCTACGTCCTAGCCGTTGAGCCGCTGCTGGAGAAAATCCGACAGGACAAAGCCATTAGAGGCACCTTCACACCAGGAGGAGGGGAAAAGAAATTGATAGCGTACGCAGATGACACAATCTTCCCAACAAGCACCGAATCAATATGCCTCATCATCAACACTTTCAGATGACACAATCTTCTTCCCAACAAGCAACGAATCAATATGCCTCATCATCAACACTATCAGATGACACAATCTTCTTCCCAACAAGCACCGAATCAATATGCCTCATCATCAACACTTTCAGATGACACAATCTTCTTCCCAACAAGCACCGAATCAATATGCCTCATCATCAACACTTTCAGATGACACAATCTTCTTCCCAACAAGTACCGAATCAATATGCCTCATCATCAACACTATCAGATGACACAATCTTCTTCCCAACAAGCACCGAATCAATATGCCTCATCATCAACACTTTCAGATGACACAATCTTCTTCCCAACAAGCACCGAATCAATATGCCTCATCATCAACACTATCAGATGACACAATCTTCTTCCCAACAAGCACCGAATCAATATGCCTCATCATCAACACTTTCAGATGACACAATCTTCTTCCCAACAAGCACCGAATCAATATGCCTCATCATCAACACTATCAGATGACACAATCTTCTTCCCAACAAGCACCGAATCAATATGCCTCATCATCAACACTTTCAGATGACACAATCTTCTTCCCAACAAGCACCGAATCAATATGCCTCATCATCAACACTATCAGATGACACAATCTTCTTCCCAACAAGCACCGAATCAATATGCCTCATCATCAACACTTTCAGAGACTTCGGAGCTGGAAGCGGGGCCAACATCAACGTACACAAATCGTCCATCATGGGAATCGGCAGGTGGAAACACAAGGCGGATCTCCACCTGGAAATGACCCCGGTCAACGCCATGAAGGTGTACGGCATCATATTCCACCAGCATCCCGGAATACGCAAACCCACATGGCGGACTCTAATCGAACAGATCACCAATACACTCCAAAAATACCAACACAAAGCAGCGACCATCTTTGGAAGAAGCGTTATAGTCAATTCATACGTCATTCCCAGACTAATCTACACAGCCACAGTATTTGATCCATCTCTTGACGTCATCAGAGAAATTAACAAACAAATTCGAAGTTTCGTCTTCCGGAACACAATACACAACATACAGCACAAAACGCTCATCCAAGACAAATGGGAAGGAGGCACTGCACTTCAGGACGTTGCTATGAAAGTCAAAGCCCTCAGGATCAGCCACGTGGGTCGCATCATCCACCGCCCGGAACGCTATATCTTCGCCCACTACTACATGGGCCTAAGATTAATAAAATACAAAAAGCTCTGCAACCACAAACCGCATCACTTCGTGACGATGCCGTCTTTCTATAAGACCTGCATCCAAGCCCTTGAAGGGAACGACCGTCTGATGCACAACAAGACACGAAACATCTACAAAAATCTCGTCAAGCAGCAGCAACCACCACTGCAAGGCAGAATCAAATGGGGTTACACCTATTTACACAAAAACACATTAAAAAATCGACACCAAGTAAACATCACCCCAAGAGCCAAAGAGATCACCTACAGGCTGATCTATAACATGACACCGGTACGACCACACATAGGCCGATGCCAGCTGTGCACAGGGAACCTACGTGAAACAGAACATATCTACTACAGATGCCCGACAGTAGGGCCAACAATAGAAGCATCACGACGCATAATGGAAAATAAAACAAAACAGACAACAGATATGTTCAAAGCAATCATGATCAACACTATACCCACAACACCAAAAGAGATTCAAGGGAAATTAATCTTACTGTTAGCCTGGTACAGATATTTAGTGTGGACCTGCCGTCTTACTGTTAAATATGAAAATAGGCTTTTTAATTCTGAAACTTTCCTGTACATAAACAAAAAAAAAGGAAATGTTGATTATAAATTAGTGGAATTTTTATTTTTTATTTTTTATTTTAAAAATAGTTTTGGTTAAGAATTTAAACATTGTCACCTTAAATCACTTTAAAATGTCACCTTTGTAATGCATGTAACCATTCATCTAAAATGTTATCCTTAAATAATTTTAAAATTGTTGATAGGCCTTAGTATAAAATCTAAAAGAATCAATGTCCATTATTAGGTAACGTAATGAAGCTTTTACTAACATTAGGGAATTTGTTTTAGTTAATTTAAGAATACTAACATTAGGGAATTTGTTTTAGTTAATTTAAGAATACTAACATTAGGGAATTTGTTTTAGTTAATTTAAGAATACTAACATTAGGGAATTTGTTTTAGTTAATTTAAGAATACTAACATTAGGGAATTTGTTTTAGTTAATTTAAGAATACTAACATTAGGGAATTTGTTTTAGTTAATTTAAGAATACTAACATTAGGGAATTTGTTTTAGTTAATTTAAGAATACTAACATTAGGGAATTTGTTTTAGTTAATTTAAGAATACTAACATTAGGGAATTTGTTTTAGTTAATTTAAGAATACTAACATTAGGGAATTTGTTTTAGTTAATTTAAGAATACTAACATTAGGGAATTTGTTTTAGTTAATTTAAGAATACTAACATTAGGGAATTTGTTTTAGTTAATTTAAGAATACTAACATTAGAGGAAATAAAGGCAATGCCCAGGGAATCCACGATAATGTAAAAGTAGTAAAGAAAATCCCTCTGGATCATACACAGCTCTAGTGGAGATCCCGGGGACGTTTTTTTTCTTCAATTCTCCTGTTGCTGCTCTCGTAGTGCCAGAAGAAAAGAACAAAACCACTGAGTGGAAACCACACAAAAAAAGACAGGTAAGGTAAACTATTTTCGAGTGTCTTGCTTATTAAGTGTAGCTATTTTGTGCCGAACATACTGCGTAAGCCTTAGGCTAGGTTAGTTAAACTATTTTCGAGTGGTTTATGTATTAAGTGTAGTTATTTTGTGCCGAACATACTGTGTAAGCCTTAGAGGCAATGCAGCAGGAGGTCGAAGCCTGGGAGTCATGACTCAGGCGGACCCACCTCCCCTAGAGTGTCAAGAAACTAAAGGGCCGAAACACTTGCTCGACGGAGTCCACTTCTGATGATCAGATTACCTCCTGCTGCGAAGCTCTGTACAAAGAGTTTCCTACTACTATTGTGTTGAGTTATATAGTTATTTGTGGGTACATCATCATTGCACTCCGAACATATCCATAGATGCCTAGATCCACTCCACACCAAGTCTCGCAGTGTCCAGCGACTGACGACCCCAGTTGGTTGATAAGTCTTCTTACACACCCACTTAAGATTCTCGTTTCTGGCTGTGCCCATCTTAACCCCCATCTCTTTCATCCGAAGGAGTGACGTGGACTCATGGTTGACGAAGTCCTGTGCCCTTCCCACATCTCGGAGGGCATTGATGACGATCCATTGGTTGACCGTCCTCAACTATAGCGCAACTAATTAACCTGTCCGCTCTTTCATTTCCCCGTACAATTTCTGTATAAATGATGTTTCCATGGTTAATGCTCTCAATAAAAAAGATCATATAGTGGTAGATTTGAGATTTTCTGGAGCTCCAATATTCACTTTTTAACTACAAAAGCATATTGTATCTTCATGAAGAGACACAAATGAGCACATAATATACAGTGTCAATGACAAACAGCTGTGTGTATGGTATGGGATGGTAGAAGTCCGATAATCTTATTTTATTAAAAAAAAAAACAACTAAATACTGAAATGGAATGTGAAGAAAACAATAGCGGAAAGAGAAGAAAACAATAGCGGAAAGAGAAGAAAACAATAGCGGAAAGAGAAGAAAACAATAGCGGAAAGAGAAGAAAACAATAGCGGAAAGAGAAGAAAACAATAGCGGAAAGAGAAAAAGGATGATCATCTTGAGGACGGTGCAGAAGAAAGAGAAAGCAGCTAGAAGATAAGTAAAGTATGAACAGATTCAAACAAGACAAATGCGGTATTTGGGCCAACTTAACCGACACACCAGCCTACTAAAAGTAATCCTGGAGAAGAAAATACAAGGTAAAAGAGGCAGAGGCAGACCAAGACTAACATGGACGAGTAACATCAAAAGATGGACAAACCAGCCTATGACAACCTGCACCATCAAAGCAAGAGACAGAACAGAATGCCACTCCATGGTAGCCAACCTTCGATGCGGAGATGGCACTCGATGAAGATGCTGATGAATAGATGTAAGTTCAATCATTGAGTGTCGTCTCCGCATCGAAGGTTGGCTGTCATGAAGCGCCATTCCATTATGTTTCTTGCCTTGATGATGCAGCTTGTCATAGGCTGACTTAATAAAAGTAAAGCTGATTTAGAAAAGTAAATCCACACAAAGAAAAGAATAGATAACAATAACATTTATATATGTAGCAATGATGTGTAAAATGAAACTAACCACTTGAGCGCCAATAGCAGTGCCAACACAAGTGTTATAGCTGCTGTCCGTTATGGCATTGGCTTGGCACGTGCTCTTGGCGTAGTCCACGTTGATGAACTTAAAGATCATGCCGTTCACAACCTGCAAGGACAAGAGATCACCATAAACCGTTTCGCTGTTCAGCTGAGTTATGCTGACTATAACGCATTTACATTCACTGTAATATAATTATGCTGACTATAACGCATTTATATAACTCATTTAATAATACATTAAAGATCTTTATAATGATGAACGAACGGAAGTAAATATTAAGGATAAAGGAGAAGGACCAGAAATACTCAGAGAAGAAGTGGAAGATGCCTTGCGCAATATGAAAGCAGGCAAAGCTCCTGGACCAGATAATATAACTAAAGAAGAGATTGAAGCCATGGGTGATTTTGGAATAGAAATAATAACAAAAATAGTCATATGACTAAGATATTACTAAGAATCATCATGCGAAGAGTGCGAAACAAAATCAGTCCAGAAATTAACGATGAACAGTGTGGTTTTGTTAGAGATAAAGGAACAAGCAATGCCATTTATATCATAAGATCTTTAGCAGAATGAGCCATAGAGGTGAAAACAGATTTATACCTATGTTTCATAGATTACACCAAGGCATTTGACAAAGTAAAGTACCAAGAAATAATAAAAATGTTATAAAGCATAAACGTAGTCAGCAAAGATCTAAGAATAATAAAGAGCATGTACTGGCAACAAACAGCGGCCATAAGAACTGGAAACCAATTGGGAATGTTTCAACAAATTAAACAGGGTGTTAGACAAGATTGTGTACTGTCACCAGATTTGTTTAATATTTATAGTGAGATTATTTTAAGATCCATAAGGGGCATGCCTGGAATAACAATTGGAGATCATAATATAAATAACCTAAGGTATGCTGATGATAGTCTTAATCGCTAAGAGTGAAAATGAGTTACAAGAAATGTTGGACATTATAGTGAAAGAAAGCAAAAAAAAAGGACTCAGCCTTAATAGCAAAAAGACAGAGGTAATGGTAACAACAAAGAAAAAGACATCACCTCAGTGCAAAATAAAGACAAGTGGAACAATATTAAAACAGGTAAATGAATTTAAATATTTGGGAACTTTGTTAACCTCAGACGGAAGATGTACAAAAGAGGTGAGATGCAGAATGGCTCAGGCAAAAGCAGCTTTCCAAAAAATGAGGAAGATACTATGCAATCCATTTTGACAAGGATGTTCCTTGTTGCAGTTTCCTCATATTCCAAGTCCGGCTTGTTGCAGGAGCTACTGAGTTAAGTGCTCTGTGCACACCGTGAGCTTTGTGTTTTATCCGTTTTGATCATGTTCCGATATTCCAATTGTTTACGATGAATGCTGATATCGTATGACAGGGAACAGTTGGCTGTGTTCACTTTCTGTGCGGTTTCGCCTTATGTCTTTTGGCGTGTGCTGAGACTGCTATGATGGGGACTACAGCTACCTTTCTTTGTTTGGGAGATGAGTTAGTAATTCGGATGATTCCACTGGCACGGGTGGTTGAGCAATTATGGATTTTAATTCGTTTGCAGTGATACCGGGGCCTTCCATAACCGTAACCATAAAATCCGTACTTCCTCAACCGCCCATACCAGTGGAATAAGCCGAATTAATATATCATCTCCCAAACAAATAAAAGGTAGATGTAGTCCCCATCATAGCAGTCTCAGCACACGCCATATGAG
Organism: Megaustenia siamemsis; assembly: GCA_032433765.1. NCBI lineage: Eukaryota > Metazoa > Mollusca > Gastropoda > Stylommatophora > Ariophantidae > Megaustenia > Megaustenia siamemsis. Next base: position 31,191,514 of record JAVIAB010000107.1, read on the forward strand.
AAGGCGAATCCGCACAGAAAGTGAACACCATATTGACCGGAAGATGTATGTGTATCGTAGGGAGGTCAAAAAGTAATGCACACCAATTTTTTTCTCGGCTAATAATAAAGATAGGAATATGAAATTTTGCACACTTGGAATATGACATGTTCCAATTATGTGCACCAAATTGCACAGCATTCTGATAAATATTACGCAATCTATGAACCATTAAAATGGAGCTTGTCAACAATGTCCGTTACAAACAGCGAATTGTCATAGAATTTCTGGTTGCGGAAAAAGAAACTGTGGCAAACATTCATAAACGACTGTGTGCAGTGTACAAATGTTCTGCAGTCGATAGGAGCACAGTTAGTCGCTGGGTTCAGAGAATTAAAGCTGCAGAAAGTGTACGAGTTGAGCTGCATGATTTACCGCGTTCTGGACGTGTTGCCTCGGCTACCAGCACAGACATGTTAAACCGGGCTGATGCCATTATTCGTAAGGATAGGCGTATCACTAGTCAGCAATTGGCATTGCAGCTTACAGTTAGCAAGGGAAGTGCAATCGCAATTTTTAAAACTCTCGGATATTCAAAGATTTGCGCTCGATGGGTTCCTCGGTGCCTAACAAATGATCACAGAGTTCAAAGGAAAACATTCTGTTCTGAATTGTTGGAGCGTTTCGGTGTTGAAGGAGAAATGTTTTTGTCAAAAATTGTTACCGGTGACGAAACGTGGGCACATTATTATGAGCCTGAAACAAAAATGCAGTCAATGGAATGGCATCATCCGCAGTCACCAAAAAGAAAAAAATAATTCAAAACATCTCCATCAGCCGGAAAGGTGATGATCACTGTCTTCTGGGACATTGATGGTGTGATTCTTGTTGATGTAATGACAAGAGGTGAGACAATCAACTCGACAGCTTACATCAATACACTGAGAAAACTCAAAAATCGGTTCCACAGAGTTCGGCCTAATAAGCCATCTGCAGATTTGTTGCTTCAACATGACAATGCACGCCCTCACACAAGTCTGAGAACACGGGAAGCAATCAACAAATTTGGTTGGACTGTACTGCCCCATCCTCCTTACAGCCCTGATCTGGCTCCCTCAGATTTCCATCTGTTTGGACCACTCAAAAAATTCCTGCGTGGGACACACTTTGACAATGATGAGGATGTGATCCGTGCAGTTAAAAAATGGCTACGCGAGCAGGACAAAACTTGGTACAAACGAGGCATTCATGACCTAGTTTCGCGTTGGCGTAAGGCAATACGCTTGGACGGAGATTATGTTGAAAAATAGGTAGTGTAAAGGGGATGTTCAGCTACAATCTGTGAAAATTTCACACATTTTGTCTGAATAGTTTCCGAGAAAAAAATTGGTGTGCATTACTTTTTGACCTCCCTTTAGTATCTTCATGAAAAGACACAAATGAGCACATAATCAAACAAAGAAGAATGCTATAATGGAGATGAGATGTCAAAGAATACAAAATGTAACAAGAAGATGCAAAATTAGAAATATCGACATTTAAAAGAGAGCAGAACACATGTACCTCTTGTTTCCGTTTTTCTACTCTTCCTTCGTCTTCTTCTCACCCTTCCTTCTTTCTTTTTTCCCTTCCTTTTTATATCTTTTTCCTTCTTCTTTCTACTTCTTCCCCTTCCTTCCTTCCTTCCTTCCTTCCTTCCTTCCTTCCTTCCTTCCTTCCTTCCTTCCTTCCTTCCTTCCTTCCTTCCTTCCTTCCTTCTCTTCCTCTGTTTCTCCTCCTACGGTTTAATTTAGTTGTATTGCTAATGTTCCATTCGATAAGTTTTCTTCAGCTCTAGCACTCCCCTAGCATTTGTTGATGACTCGATGTGTTATACTTTTAACTCCTTCCAAGTGGACACACTATTTTATCCGTTGTTTTATTGTGTGTGTATTAACTCTATCAGTACGGAAACGTTTTATTAATGCACAGGAATTGATTTCAGGAACAAAATTGTTCGTGTTTTAACAAAATACATATTCTCCTACATATTTATATTTAGCTAGCATGTAACATATTATATATGAATTTTTAGATAATTGAACAAGGTATTAGATTTCCCCAATACCAAGATGATACAAGAAATGTAAAAAGAGTACAGTTTGATGACGATTTACACTAATCCAACTAAAAGTGACGCTCTCTGTGGCTAAACGTCATCATCATCATCAGCATCATCATCATCATCATCAAGTACCGGACCTGCTGGCGTAGGTGATCATGTCTCTCCACAACTTTCGATCATGACAGTTATTTATAATTTCTGTTGTTGACCTTCTGCCAAGCCATTCTCTTAAACTGTCTGGTATTTTTTCTCTTTGCTTCCCTCTTATCTCTTCGTCCCTCAATTTTTCCAGTTGTTACAATATATTCCAGCTGTTCTCTTCTCATTACATGGCCAAAAATGATGATTGTTTCTTCCTAATATTGGAAAATAGCTCTCTTTTTGCTTTGACCTCTTTCAGAACTTATTCATTACTCTTCTTAGCTGTCCATGGTATTCTCAACATTCTTCTGTAAAACCACATTTCTATAGACTCCAGTGATTTTCTTGTCTTTTGTCCTAATGTCCATGATTCACATCCATATGTTAATACTGGCTCTACATAACATTTCTTTCTCTCTCCCTCTGCGAAGAAGACTCAATCAGAGTAGAATTCCAGACTCTCTCATGAAGTCAGCTGTCTGTTTAAGTGATTCGATTGCCCCATATAATTTCTCTTCCAGAGAGGTGGGTGTGGACATTTAAGATCTCTTTTTCTTGTTTCTATTAACTCAACGTTAAGGTTCAACATACGTCACCGAAATCGGTATGACGCAGAGTGCATCAAAACGTACGGAAATAACTGTCGTTACTTTTAGCGTTTTTTTCTCAACTCCACATTACAGATCTCTCTCCCGCTGCTCGCTGTCATGAGTCTAATAATTTAATTTCCGTTGGGGTTATGTTTCTTATTGTTCCTGAGTCTTCGTAAATTATTCAGGTCTAGCTTTGGTAGCATAACGTTGAAGTTAAGGTTGTATTGTCGAATTCTTCATTTGCCTCTTGCGTTATTTCTTTGTTGACAGAAATGTCAACAACATCATTTCCTAGTCTTGTTTTTTGCCCCTTCAATTTACAGCACACTTCTTCTGTTTGTGTGTTGTCGTTTGTTACCAAACTTTCTAGTTGTTAGAAAGTCTCCACCAGCTTCAACTGTCTGTTATTTATTTTTGTACTGATGTTCTGGTTTCTTTTCTTGCGATGTTCATTACTACTATTTTGTTGCTGTTGATATTCCTGTTGTATTGTGTGCATATGTTGTTAAGTCTATTACTGTGTTCTTTCATGTCTTATCTTTTGTCATGTGGCTGTGATCGATCGTCTACGAGTAAAAGTGTTGCTGTCCGCTGTCCCAGATTTAGTGGCTAATTTACACAAGCAGTCCATGTGGTAATAAAGATTAGGCGGACGACCGCTGTGTTAATTCTGCTCTCATTAGTTCAGTATCCGCACCGCTGTCTGTTGTTGACCTTCTGCCAAGCCATTCTCTTAAGCTGTCTATTATTTTTTTTTCTCTTTACTTTCCTCTATCTCTTCGTCCCTCAGTTTTTCCAGTTGTTACAATATATTCCAGTTACAATATATTCATAAAATAAATACCAGAGATAAACAGTGTTGGCTGCTGACCTGCTTGGTGATCCCGCCAAACGTGACCCCAACCAAGTACTCCTTACTGTTTAACAGGGCGGTAATGTTTTTCTCCAGATACTTGAGAGCGTTCAAGGTATCATGGTCCGACAGAGAAACCACTTGTGGCTGTCCGAGCTGGCGACGGACTGCCTTCTGTAAATAATCACAAGACAGACAAATTATTAGCAAATAAAGTCATTACTTTAGACAAATCTATCTTCTTCTTCTTTTTTCATTCATACTTCTTCCTCTTCTCTTCTATTCTTCCTCCATTGTCTTTGGCGTCTAGGGGAGATACAATCTGCGATTCTTTGCTCTTCTGTTGGCCTCTTCTGGTGTTATCCCTCCTAGTGACTCTAGTATTCCCTTTATCCATCTCTTTCTCGGTCTTCCTCTTAATCTGGCGTTTTCGTAGCGTTTGTTTATATCTCTTTGAGTCATTCTTTTTCATTCGCAGTCTTATTTTTATTCGCTCTATTCTTTTATTTTCTCGTCTTCATCTTTTACTTGTAGGCTTCTCCTTACTCTTTGTCATCATCTTCTTCATCACTTTTGTGGACATCATCTTCTTCATCACTTTTGTGGACATCATCTTCTTCATCACTTTTGTAGACAGCATCTTCTTCATCGCTTTTGTGGACATCATCTTCTTCATCACTTTTGTAGACAGCATCTTCTTCATCACTTTTGTGGACATCATCTTCTTCATCACTTTTGTAGACAGCATCTTCTTCATCACTTTTGTGGACATCATCTTCTTCATCACTTTTGTAGACAGCATCTTCTTCATCACTTTTGTAGACAGCATCTTCTTCATCGCTTTTGTGGACATCATCTTCTTCATCACTTTTGTAGACAGCATCTTCTTCATCACTTTTGTGGACATCATCTTCTTCATCACTTTTGTGGACATCATCTTCTTCATCACTTTTGTGGACATCATCTTCTTCATCACTTTTGTCATCATCTACATGGAGGTCTTCTAGTCTTCACCTTCTTTTCCTTAGTGTCCTTCTTCGCATCATATTTCTTGTTACCACAGACAGGAGACCGCTTTTTTTATCTTTTGGTCATGCTTTTTTCAGAGTATTAAACACAGACACGCGCGCGCGCACACACATACACACACACACCGAAATCGTCGAATAAACACACACGTAACATAAGTGACAACCTTGTCATCACCCAGCGCCGTGGCTACATAGACAGGCCATGATGTCTCTCCATAACTTCCTCCACATGTGTTCATGTGGTCTGCTGTGTGAATCTCTACCGTATCATTATATTAAAATGTCTGACATCTTATATATCATTTTTCCTCTGCCTCTTTTTCATCATAATTTTTCTGTTATCACAATATATTTCAGGCGCTCTGACCTGAGCAAGTAATTGTTCCCTCTTGGCCTATACAAATATATCAACGAGACGATAACACACGTATCTAAACGGCACAAATCCACAAAAGTACAAGGCAGGTACACTACATTGCGACTACATTAGATATGTGGTTAATATTTATAGTACCTCACTAGTCTTGGTGATTGTGTGCTTAAGGCTCTCTCTTCCTGATAAAAAGCGTCCTGGTTCAAATCTCTGATGTAGCAGTTTCCTTTTTTAATTGGTTAAGACTCCACCTCTAAAAATGGGTACCCCCAGAGATTTGTCAGGGAAGTAAAGGCGGCTTGGCGTGATGTCGACCATATTATCAAAAAAAATGTGCCTTGATTATTTTAAAATTTGTCCACTACAAATATATTACTTATAAGCCCAGCAAGTTGGGGAGGGAATCGCTACTTTTAACTTGATGGTATTAAGCTTCCTGAAAGGGAGCTCCTAAAAAACATAAGAAAGAAACAATCAACATTTCTCGGGGACATCATGAGAAGAGGAAAGTTACTTTGTTATAACTGACTAAATAAATGGACAGAGAGATCGCGGGCGGCAGAGAGAGATAATACTGGATAGCTTGGTGTCATGGCATGGAGAACAGTCAACAACATAACTGATACGATGCACTGTAGATAGAAGATCGTGGAGGGACATGATCACCTACGCCAACCGGTATGGCACATGATGATAATGATAATGATGATGAATCTTCCTCTACAAGGTGAACTAAAATGAAAGCCTATTCTTGTATTATACATTGTCTACGTTATTTTTCACATTGCCTTCCAACCCAAACTTCACATCTTTTCTTGTTGCTTATTGTATTTTAGGCCAAGGCAACGCACAGCAACAGAGCTGGAAGCTGTCAGCGGCTCATAGCTGATGGTTTGAACCAGGATCGATGAACCAGAACTGTCCAAACCTACTCCGTCACTTCCCGGTAACTCTAGAAACAAACCAGTTTGGTCTGGCCATGGGAGTAGGGATCGAAGATGGAAGGCAGCCAAGTACTAAACAAAATGGAAGACAAATAATAATAAATGAATATTATTTAGTTAGCTGAGTTGGCCGTGTGGGAGCCGCGATAGCTCAGTGGTTAGTGAAGTGGACTACAAAGGACAAGGGGTAGGGTTCGATCCCAATCCGACGGCTTCCGAACGGGATCCCAACCGACACTTGGCGTGACGGGGGTACTTTACTTTTTTTTTTTTTTTTTTTTTTTTTTTTTGAGTTGGCCGTGTGCTCTAGCGTTTGGTTTCTATTTATTGGCAAGGCAATATGCCAAAGAGTACAGGTTCGATCCTGCCTCAGACCATATATTGTTGTTTGTTTTTTCTTCTGTTGTTGATTATTTGTCATTTTTTTCCCTAGGGCTGTTAAAATACCTATTCTACTGAAATGGTTTACTAAAAAATGCAGTGTTTTTGGCGCAAATATCACATTTCTACTGTAAACCGGGAGCCGCGATAGCTCACTGGTTAGTGAACTGGACTACAAAGGACAAGAGGTAGGGTTCGATCCCAACCGACGGCTTCCATTTCACTTAACCTTTAATGGATACCTGATTTTTTTCTGGGAAAGTAAAGCGGCACGGGCGTAATACCGACCACATTACCCCAAAAATCATGTGCCGAAGGTCTGTAAAATTGATGGTCACTAACACCATATTCCCTATACGCCACTTGGCGTGACGGATCACTAACACCATATTCCCTATACGCCACTTGGCGTGACGGATCACTAACACCATATTCCCTATACGCCACTTGGCGTGACGGGGGCTCTTTACTTTTTTTTTTTTACTACTGTAAACCACAGCACAACGCATCAACGTCCCACTTAATGTCATGGTAAGGACGGATGACGAAGAGGAGTATCCATTCCTTCAGTAGTCATCGGGTAAACGCAAGGATGAGAGAAAGAAGCACTCAAATAATACATTCGATGTTTATTTTAACTGCGTTGATAGTTATTTTCTTATGACTAATTGTCTGACAGCATCAGTAGTGTAGTTGGTAGTGCTTTGGTTTATCGATGCAATGAACGTGGATTCGATCGCAGCTGATTAAAAGATGTGTTTCTGGTTTAATGAATCGTACATGGTTAACATCAGGGAGGACGAGCACTGGCCTTCTTATATTTCAGGTAATATGGGCTAGCATGGTGAAGTTCAAAAGTGTAAAACTTAAAAGTAAAGGTAAAGTACGAGTATATATTAAACAACAATTCAGATCATCGTTAATAGATGTAAGAGCATACAGAGGTGCTGATGTTAATAGTGACCACAACCTGTGCATTGGGAAAATAAGATTACAATTTAAAAGCCAACAGAAGAGGTCAACTACACATAAAATTGATAGTCATAAACTAAAAGATGAAGCCATAAAGGAAAAGTTTAACATAGAGCTAAGTAATTGTTATACAGCACTCGGTGAAATAGACTTAGATATCAATGAAATGTGGGACTCACAGAGCAAAATACTAATGACAGCAGCAGAAGCAAGTGCCGGACTGAGGAAAATGCAAAAACGAGCTTGGATTTCAGACACCACATGGAAATACATCAAAGAAAGAAGAAAAGCGAAGAGAGCCATGACTAATGTAAAGACAGATCTTAGAAAGGTTCTGGCAAAAGCAACATACAAAGAATTAGACAACAAAGTGAAAAGTTCGGCAAGAAGAGATACAAGAGCTTATATAGACAATTTGGCAGAGAAAGCAGAGACAGCTGCAATTACAGGAGACAGCAGAACTCTTTATACTGTACAAAAGATGCTGACAAACACCTATACATCCAGTGGAACACCAATTCTAGACAAATCTGGATTAATGCTAACAACAAGCGCAGACATAAAAGCCAGTTGGGCGGAACACTTCAAAGAAATTCTTAACCGTCCACTACCCCAAAGTTTAATAGATTTTGAAGCTGAAACACCAGCAGCAGAATTAGATGTAAATTTAGATGACTTCACCTTGAGCGAAATAGAAACCATCTTAAAGCTTATGGTCAATAACAAGGCTGCTGGAGAGGATAAGTTAACAGCTGTGATCCTCAAGGCAAGTGATAGCCATAATTTAATACATCTCCAGAAAATGTTCAACATCATTTGGGAAGTAGAGAAGACGCTTCATAAATGGAAAAAAAGAAATCATTGTTAAGATTCCAAAAAAGGGCAATCTTAGAGATTGTAACAACTGGAGAGGCGTGACACTTTTGTCAGTTGCCTCAAAGTTATTCTGCAAAATCATCCTAAATAGAATAAAGGATTCAATAGATACAGTAATGCGGGAAGAACAGGCTGGGTTTAGAAAAGGGAGAAGCTGCCTTGACCACATTTTTACTCTACGACTTATATTGGAGGAATACATTGAAGAGCAAAAACCTTTTGTACTTAACTTCATCGACTTCAAAAAAGCATTTGACAGTATTCATAGAGATTCTTTGCGGAAAATTCTGAGGCAATATGGCTTACCATCAAAAATCATAAATATTATCAAAGACATGTATGATGGTTACACATGTGCAGTTCAAACAGAGGAAGGACTGAGCAAATGTTTCCCAATAGAAACTGGGGTTAAACAAGGATGTATTTTATCGCCCTTGTTATTTGGAGTTGTTATGGACTTCATAATGAAGAAATGCTGCACTGGTAATAAAGGCATCGAATGGATACAAGGAGACTATTTGGAGGACCTCGACTTTGCTGATGACATAGTCCTCATCAACAGTCAGATAAAAACGATGCAGGAAAACACAAATGAATTATCATCAATAGCCAGCAAAATTGGGCTTGAGATCAATAATGAAAAGACTAAAGTCATGAAAAGCTTAATTCCAACAGACGACAAAATATACATGGAAAACAGACCAGTGGAAGAGATCGATCACTTTATCTATCTTGGAAGTCACATTGATGGAGAAGGGGATAACAGCAAAGAAATTAGAATCAGAATAGCTAAAACAGCAATGTCTTTCAGAAGCCTTGAAAAGTTGTAGAAATCAAAACTCAACAGCACAAACACAAAATTTAGACTATTCAAATCAAATGTACTATCAATCCTTACGTATGTGTGTGAAAGCTGGAAAACAACAAGAGATATAGAAACAAAGTTGAACGCATTCGAAAATAAATGTCTAAGGAAAATACTTGGTATAGCGTGGAACGAATTCAAAACAAAGGAGGAAATTAGAGAAATCACCAATCAACCACTAATATCTTCAGTAATAAAAAAAAAGACGATGGTCATATGTTGGACATGTGATGAGAAGAGATAATAACCGAATAGCAAAGTATAACCTCATGTGGGAAACAACAGGTAAGAGATAAAGAGGAAGACCCAGAGAAACGCTAAGAAGAACTTTGATGAGAGAGGCAAGAGCAGCAGGAATCGGCTCCCTCAATGAGATAGAGCTGCTTGCACAGAACAGAGACAAATGGCGAGATTTGATAAAAATATCTTTAAAAGAATTGAAAACTGCTAGAACAAAAATTCAGATGAAGGAGTATCTTGGTCTACGCCCTATGGGCCGGCTACGGCTCGAAAGGCCAATAGAATAGAATATAATAGAAAGTACGAGACTTGAACCGGCGGCTTAGCACGCGAGTTTCCACCCATATGTGCTTGGCCGCCTATCCAGAAATGTTGAGAGACTTCTGGATAGTGTCTCCTCAAGCACCGAATCTCACGATGCGATGCGACATTCCTCACCTTCCCAGGGTAATACGCTTGTACCCATTTCTGCCAACGGCTGGGTCGACCGTGGGGGTATTTTTTTCTCCAACCACCAGTACAACACACTGCTTCAATCGAGAATCGAACACAGGTTGTCCGAACGTCGGTAATCCAGTCGGGTGGTTTTCCCAACTAGGCTACCGAGGTCCCCTTTAAAACTTTACACACAGACACACATTAAAATACGTCACAGGACATGTTAATCAATGAACGTCTCACCTCAGGGACACAAACGGGAGTTCCTTGCAGTAAAGTTGCATCCGCACCCTGCAGCCATTTCCGGGTAAGCACATTGACCTTACATAGTTCTTTCTGAAATAATGAAGTTTGTATAAGATCAAGAAACATCACTCTCCCTGGCTGCTCATTTCAGCCTCGTTGTGGTTCTTTTAACTTATTTATTGCTATTATTGTTAGAGGAAATAACATACTTCTGTGCACATTCATTTATTAATTAATTCATTAATTAATTTTCCACTTCGGTCAAAGACGACACATTAGGCAGAAGTCACTGTTCTCCGCGATTACAGATTTGCTGCTAATTCTTGGCTGTTTCTTAGTCCCATGGTTGAGTCTTCCCTTTTAATTTCTCTGCGTAGCGATTCTCTTGGTCTGCCTTGTTTTCTTTTACCAGATGGTTTCCACATGAATGCCTGGCATAGAAGTCTTTCTTCATTCTCAGCACATGATCGATGCATCTGCAACGTCGTCTTCTTATAAGGCTTGACACGTATTCTTGTTTTGATTCGTCTCTTATCTGTTCATTTGCGTGCTTGCTTGCTTTCGCCCGATGACTAAAGGAGTACACCTCTTCGTCATCCGTCCTTAGAAGGACGTTAAGTGGGCGTGTCAGCTTTGTGTTGTGGTTTGCAGTATAACTGTGATATTTGCGCCTTTCGGCTCAAACATCCGACTTCAGACATTTTTGAGTACCGGGTTGTCTTCCCTCTTAGATCCCTACTCGCTTGGCCAGACTAGACAGGTTAGTCTGTTACTAGAGGCATCACGGAGGGGTGGAGCAGGGTTTGGATGGTTCTGGTTCACCCATCCTGGCGCAAGCCATCACCTGTAAGTCGCTGATAACTCCCAGCTCTGCTGCTGTGAGGCGCGCCTTCGCTTCCATCTGTTCATCTGAATTGTATTATTTTGAGTTTATGTTTGAGATCCTACGTAGACATTTGCTATAATCTATTTATGTTATTTTACATCATTATAATCGAGGACTAGACTTTCCGTTTCGGTAACAATTAATGTGTTACCGTCCATTGCAAGAGAGGAGATAATTCTGGTTATGTACACATTACCAGAATTATTTATTACTATTTTAAGTATTATTATTATTGCAATTACTATTAGAAGGCACTCACTTGTTGGACAACTCTGAAGACCTGTTTGACAAACTGTCTTCCGTGTATTTGAAGTAACCATAACAAATAACAAACAGCTTAAGAGAATGGCTTGGTTGAAGGTCAACAACAGAAATGATAAATAGCTGCCGAGATGGAAAGTTGTGGAGAGACATGATCACCTACGCCGTTAGGCCCGGTACTTAATGATGACGATAACAAAAAAACTCCAGTGACAACAACGTTGTAAGTTGTTCTTCACGTCTCGAGATTTAGTCACAAGGGGAACAAATTCTAGCTAACGCCACATATAGGTGGGATGTCCAGAACTACAAGGTCTTGCTAGTTAACTCCCACTACTATAAACAATTAAATACTTTTACAATCTGTTCTACTATGCTAACAGTAGCCCTTTTGATCAAGTAACCAACATGAACATCATTTTACGTCACATGGCGGTATAATATTAGAAATGTGATGTTATTTATTTGTTTTTGTTATTTATTTGTTTTTGTTATGTATTTGTTTTTGTTATTTATTTGTTTTTGTTATTTATTTGTTTTTGTTATTTATTTATTATTGTAATTTATTTATTATTGTTATTTTTTTAAAAATTATTTGTTTTTGTTATTTATTTGTTTTTGTAATTTATTTGTTTTTGTTGGTTTATTTGTTACGGTTATTTTTTTAAAAATTATTTGTTTTTGTTATTTATTTGTTTTTGTAATTTATTTGTTTTTGTTGGTTTATTTGTTACGGTTATTTATTTGTTAATGCAATTTATTGGTATTAAGGAGAGCGTATTTTAATTACTGTCATCAATTTTCCTTACTCAGACTGTGCAGAGAAATGGACGTTTAAGTGTAGATAGGATATGGAACGAAACCTTGAGGGAAAACATATGGATGCAACGCAGGCTTTGAGCAGCAAAGCATCCAATAGTTTAGTACCTTCATTTCAATTCAAATACGACTCGAGACTATATTTTTCTAAAGACAAAGTATGCATACACATTGTACAGATATTTAAACCACAACACTTCACTGAAACAATTTGAATATAGACCAGATAAACTAATTTTAAATCGCCCATCATCATGAAGTACCGGGCCTACTGGCGTAGGTGATCATGTCTCTCCACAACTTTCGATCTCGGCAGCTATTTATCATTTCTGTTGTTGACCTTCTGCCAAGCCATTCTCTTAAACTGCCTGTTATTTTTTCTCTTTGCTTCCCTCTATCTCTTCGTCCCTCAATTTTTCCAGTTGTTACAATATATTCCAGCTGTTCTCTTCTCATTACATGGCCAAAAAATGATGATTGTTTCTTCCTAATATTGGAAATAAGCCCTCTTTTTGCTTTGGCCTCTTTCATAACGTTTTCGTTATTCTTCTTAGCTGTCCATGGTATTCTCAACATTCTTCTGTAAAAATACATTTCTACAGCCTCCAGTGATTTTCTTGTCTGTTGTCCTATTGTCCATGATTCACATCCATATGTTAAGACTGGCTCTACAAAACATTTAAGAACTCTTTTTCTTGTTTCTATTGTCAAAAATGGATTGCATAGTATCTTCCTCATTTTTTGGAGAGCTGCTTTTGCCTGAGCAATTTTGCATCTCACCTTTGTTGTACATTTGCCTCAGTATGAAGGGCAATTATACGATTTTTCGCTTCATTTCCAAAGAAGTAACGAGTACTGGGTATTTAAATAATGCTATTTATTATTCGGTTTGATCTATGAAATAAAAATGGTAGCATTTGTGTGGAAAACTTACGCTATCTCCGCCAGTAACCTCAATCTCGAATCTGTACAAGACGCCAGCCACAACCTGCGGGAGAGAAACTGAAATGCTTAGATTGTGAACAGGCGATCGAGCAAAAACGTTTAGGAAGTGTGCAGCTTCTGGAACCATCTGTGTCCGCACATTTGGTCATTTGATAAAAACGACTGACCACCTATGGGTTAGCCTGGAGTGCTGTGATATCAATTCTTAAAAAAAATGAACAATACTTTCGGAAAGTGTACAACTGAGGAGTCAGAGTGTGTTGTTTGTTCATCCCAGAGATGACCTTCTTTCATCATAACTTAATTTGTGGGTGCCTAGATGGCAGCGACGGTCGATGGTTTGGAATAATCTAAACATCTTCTACTTACTGGGGATCTATTGGGGATCTATTGGGGATCTGTTGGGGATCTGTTGGAAATATGTTGGTGATGTGTTGGGGATCTGTTGGGGATCTGCTGGAGATCTGTTGGGGATCTGCTGGAGATCTGTTGGAGATCTGCTGGAGATCTGTTGGGGATCTGCTGGAGATCTGTTGGGGATCTGTTGGGGATCTGCTGGAGATCTGTTGGGGATCTGCTGGAGATCTGTTGGGGATCTGTTGGAGATCTGTTGGGGATCTGTTGGAGATCTGTTGGGGATCTGTTGGAGATCTGTTGGGGATCTGTTGGAGATCTGTTGGGGATCTGTTGGAGATCTGTTGGGGATCTGCTGGAGATATGTTGGGGATCTGCTGGAGATCTGTTGGGGATCTGTTGGAGATCTGTTGGAGATCTGTTGGGGATCTGCTTCACGAACGTTTGTGCCTGGCTCCGCTGTGCCGCAACTCCTCTGTTGCATGTCTCATATGCTGCAGCTGCACGCTAAAGAGTTATGCCAAAGTACTTCTTTCTGGTGCCATTTCATAAGCTATATCTTTCTATGTGTCAATATTATTATTCAATTTCACGTGCCATGTCTTTCTATGTGACAATATTAATATCATCATCATCATGTGCGAGACTGGTTGGCGTAGGCGATCATGTCATTCCACAATCTTCTATGCACAGTGCAGCGTATCAATTATGATGTTGACTGTTTTCCATGCCATGACACCAAACTATTCAGTATTTTCTCTCTTTGTCGTCCGCGATCTCTCTTTCTTTTTATTTTGCCAGTTTTAACCAAGTATTCCAACTTTCCTCTTCTCATGATGTGCCCAAAAAATGTTGATTGTTTCATTGTGATATTACTTATGAGATACCTTTTTGTGCTGACCTTTTTGAGAATTTCCTCGTTGGTCTTTTAACCTGTCAAGGGAACTTTCAACATTCTTCTGAGAAATCCCATCTGTTTGGCCTCTAATACTCTTTTAATTTGTTTGTCTACTGTCCATGATTCGCTTCTGTAGGTCAGAATTGGCTCTATATAGCACCGATGAACTCTCTTTCTTACTTCTAGTGACATCGACTTGTTGCATTTGTTTTTCATTGCTATTTTGGCCTTGAGCTATTCTAATATTAATATTCCATTTTATGTGCCATATCTTTCTATGTGATAATATTAATATTCCATTTCACGTGCCATGTTTTTCTATGTGAAATTATTAATATTCCATTTCATGTGCCATATCTTTCTATGTGATAATATTAATATTCCATTTCATGTGCCATATCTTTCTATGCGATAATATTAATATTCCATTTCATGTGTCACATCTTTCTATGCGATAATATTAATATTTCATTTCATGTGCCATGTTTTTCTATGAGAAATTATTAATATTCCATTTCATGTGCCATATCTTTCTATGTGATAATATTAATATTCCATTTCATGTGCCATATCTTTCTATGCGATAATATTAATATTCCATTTCATGTGTCACATCTTTCTATGCGATAATATTAATATTTCATTTCATGTGCCACATCTTTCTATGTCATAATATTAATATTCCATTTCATGTGCCACATCTTTCTATGTCATAATATTAATATTACATTTCATGTGCCACATCTTTCTATGCGATAATATTAATATTTCATTTCATGTGCCACATCTTTCTACGCGATAATATTAATATTACATTTCATGTGCCACATCTTTCTATGTCATAATATTAATATTACATTTCATGTGCCACATCTTTCTATGCGATAATATTAATATTACATTTCATGTGCCACATCTTTCTATGTGGTAATATAGACGATTTTAAAATAATGTTCTGACCGTACCTTAAAGGAATCAGAGCACATTATTTATTGCAAGACCTGTTAAATGGCAGGAAGATGAGCATGTTATAGTCCGTTCAGAAATTCATAACCACACTTGAATTAGCTTTACGTGATAACCGTTTGTTATTTTGCTTTCAACTTTTGCATGTAATCTTATAATATTGATGTCGTTATAGAAATATTTTTTGCTCTGAGAAATGTGATCTAGTTTAAAAGTTTTCTTCTTTAGGCTATATTAAATTCACCCTGTTCGAATTTGACACCATTTTAGGATATATACATTAATTTGGTGCGGTCGTTCACATAAAATAGTTTGGCTATTGCAGAAACACTAAGTTCAGGAAAATCCCGTGCACAAAACTGAATTGTTATTGAACGACATGACGTACCACTGCCTGGGCATTAATTACCGAAGGGAAGGCGTATCTTTATTAATTTTGTGAAGACTCAGTAGACAATTTGTTGACTTTAAATACCAACATTTATATCTAAATTACAATGAGTTTGAAATGCAAATTTATAACTATGCAAAAGGTTACTGTTTTACTATATCAGCACTTCCTTAGGGAATTCAAGATGGGACAAAGTGCCTACTGCATCAAATACAAAAGAGCAAATTAGGACATGGCTTGCGAATGAAAATGTCAAATTTGACGACACATATTTAAAACCCGAATTGTTACAACTTGTGAAGAATACGAATAAGAAAAAGGTGTACCATGTTGACAAAATCATTGAGAAATACGGCCACACTAATTGTAACCAATTGAATTCATGTTTGCAAATACACATAACGAACAACACCCACAATTAAGCACTATGTAGATACGCTTCTATAGTCCGTTCAGATTCGTTTGCCTAGACATTAATTTATTTTTTTCAAAAACTTATTGTTCATTTGCATTGATCTTTTGAAGTTAGGTTTAGAATACTAATGTCGCTATAAAAATAATTTTTATCAAAGAAATGTGATCCAGTTTCAAAGATGCCTTATTTAACCTATATTAAAAAAAAGTTAATCGATATTATAAACACCGGCGGGATTATGTAGATGCTTACATCTCACAGCTGATTCTTTAACATATAGGCATGACCTTCACGGCTGAATGCGCACCGTCCTAAAATAGTTATGTTTCCACTATAAATTTTTATAAAGAAATGTTACATATGAAATTTCCCGTTTAGCACAAAATGACATTTTAGCCGAAACCGGAAATTATGTGACGTCAAAATCACGGCCGTAGACTCGAGTCATAATTCAGAGGCAAATCTCAATATTTACAGAAAGGAGGCGGCACTATCCATATTATCTTCTGCAAGTCTATGTGAGAATGAATATAAAGGCAAAATATTTTACTGAGCATAACATTGCTATAAAGATTTATCAATACTTCTGCAGAGAGCGTAAAAAGGGACATCTTTATTGTTCTTTATCAAACCCTGGGAAGAGAACAATGCATATTTTAGGTTTGTGTAAACGTTCATTTGATCGAATAGTTAAAGGAAGCGGATATTTATTGCCAACAAATGCAAGAAAGCAAGGAAGGAAAGAAACGTTAGACAGTTTTGATAAGGACCTAGTAAAAAGAGAAATCTGTCGAATGTTTGATATAAACGAAGAAGTGACACTTAGAAAGTTGAAGCTTTGGCTGAAAACTAACAACGACATTGAAATATCAAAAACTTCATTATGGAAAATATTAAGAAGTGCAGGCTTCACCTTTAGAAAGTATGCTGGTGGAAAAAACATTATTTGTGAGAAGCCACATCTAGTAGCTCTTAGAAGCAAGTATTTACGTGAAGTGAAGGAAATGCGCGAAAATGATTATGATATTGTTTATTTAGATGAAACTTGGATCAACGCTCATCATACAAATGAAAAGAAATGGCAGTTAGCAGATGGAAGTATTAAAAGATCAGTACCAAGCAGTAAAGGGCAACGTTTGATAGTTGCACATGCAGGTAGCAGACATAATGGGTTGTTGCAGAATGCTCATCTCGTTTTCATTTCAAAATCCATAGACAATAGAGACTACCACTCCGAAATGAATGGGCACATATTTAAAGACTGGATCGAGAAAAGTATCCTTCCAATATTAGATCGACCTTCTTGTCTGATAATGGACAATGCTTCATACCATAACGTAGTTAACGTAGAAGATAGAATCCCAACATCATCAAGTACAAAAGATGCAATCAAAACGTGGCTCATAAAAGAACACATACAAGTTAACGACAGCTACTTGAAACCCGAATTGCTTAGCCTTGTAAAACAGACACAACGTACAAAGATATTTAAAATAGACAAGTTAATTCAAGAACATGGCCATAGATGTTTGAGACTACCTCCATATCATGCACACTTAAATCCTATAGAACTAGTTTGGGCAAAAGTTAAAGGACACGTAGCATATACAAATAAAACTTTCAAATTATGCGATGTTGAGACACTTACAAATCAGGCTCTATCAAATATAAATAAAGACTACTGGGTAAAATGTGAGGATCATGTGTTACGACAAGAAGAGGAATATTGGAAAAAGGATGGTTTGTTGTTTGTTCAGCCGAAAGCAGTAATCGACCTATTTGACTCGTCTGATTCTGAATGATCATTACTCTGATTAAGTCTACAGATAAATAGTTTGATTTGCAAAATTTCCTAGTTGATTTGTTAAACAGTTTATTGTTCAAGACCACCCAAGCAATCAAAAATATGTTATAAGCAAACCAACAACCATTACTTTGAATGGAAGCCTGCTTGAGTCAGTACAGAAGTTCAGCTATCTTGGATCCACTATTACAGCCACACTTTCCTTAGATGAGGAACTAAATGTACGTATTTGAAAGGCAGCGACAACATTTGGGAAACTCACACCAAGAGCATGGAACTATATCAAATTGACTCTACGAACAAAAGTTCTATATATAATTTAAAATTTGTATACTTGCCACCAAGTAAAATTTTATGGACACGCCTATGGGTCATCGTTGCACTAGATTACTGTAAAACATTTTGATTAGGGTCAAAATAATAGTTACATGGGCAAAGATCAAAGGAATTCGCCGCTTTAAGAAAACCGTTATAGCGAGACATCGAGTAACACATATGTTCTCGTGACATGGACATTTTAACACCGTATGCCAAAAATCATGTGAAATCATCAAGAACTTTTTGAATTATAAATCATAACATCTCGGCAAACGATTCTGAACGGACTATAGACGATATCGCAAATAAATCCCCACAGGAAGCATACGAGCTGTCTCTGGAGTTTCTTTATACAAACACACAAGTCTGATGTAATAATGAAACGGTTTATTTCATTCGCTTCTTTTTACTTCCACGTAAAGTCTCGATTGTGACGTTTAGCGGTTTATGACGCAGTGCTCATATTTTTAGACCGTCAGCAAATATTTTTGGGCAATATGGCCAGCAATGCGCCAGTGCCGTTTTTCATAAAATCTCTGATATCCATATTAAGGCTGGATGAACCTAGAAGCTGTCACTCACGATCGAACCATTCTCAGATTGAGAGGGAAAATAGATCGTAGTCAAAATAGCATAGAGTTATTGTTCTTACACATACAATCATTATATTATTACAGGAGCAGTGACTACTGGTAGTCTACTTCCATTTCTTTTATGATCACAGAAGTGTAAGGCAAATTGTACGAAAAGTCGGCACATCGCTACGGTAACATTAGGTAATGACAGAAAGTTGGTTAAGTTCATAGATGGTGGACATTTTCTGTATCAGAGTTTACTTTAGTTGGGTCAACACAAGAGAGGAATCTCCTTGCGGATTCTTAGATACAGTAATTATTGCCAATAGTCAGTTGTGAGAGTCATGGTCCAGGTTTTGGGTCACGTGATTAACACCGAAGTCAGACTTATTTGTTCGATATTTAACAGTCGCTCGCCAGCCATCGAAGGGAGAAGGTCGCTTTAGATTAGATAGGAGAATTTACTGGCGAAAATGGGTACAATTCCATGAAAACATCTAAGTTCAGATAGTAGCAGGTTAGATAGGAGAATTTACTGGCGAAAATGGGTACAATTCCATGAAAACATCTAAGTTCAGATAGTAGTAGATTAGATAGGAGAATTTACTGGCGAGAATGGGTACAATTCCATGAAAACATCTAAGTTCAGATAGTAGTAGATTAGATAGGAGAATTTACTGGCGAGAATGGGTACAATTCCATGAAAACATCTAAGTTCAGATAGTAGTAGATTAGATAAGAGAATTTACTGGCGAAAATGGGTACAATTCCATGAAAACATCTAAGTTCAGAAAGTAGTAGATTAGATAGGAGAATTTACTGGCGAAAATGGGTACAATTCCATGAAAACATCTAAGTTCAGATAGTAGTAGATTAGATAGGAGAATTTACTGGCGAAAATGGGTACAATTCCATGAAAACATCTAAGTTCAGATAGTAGTAGATTAGATAAACTCAAGTACACTATAGCAGCCATGATTACAGAAAAGATTTCAGTTAGGACAGATTAAAAATATTAGAATTGATTGGTTCGTCATAGACAGTGTTAACAAACTCAGAGGTTTGTTAGAATTAAGAACTAAAACTGATTAGCAGTTGCTGTAGAGTTTGTAAATTCAGAAGGATAAGAACAAGTCACGTGGTTTAATTGCAAAGATCTTGAATTTGTTGCTGCTATGATGTTACATTAATAAAACTCGGGGAGAACTGGGCGTGTTTGAGACGGTTTCCTGACATTTGATTCCATACGAGTCGCTGTATTTGATATTATCTCCATGTTACGACGTATTTGAGCGAGTCTCTGACATTAGATTCCATACAAGTCGCTGTATTTGATGTCTCCATGTTACGACGTATTTGAGCCAGTCTCTGACATTAGATTCCATACAAGTCGCTGTGTTTGATGTCTCCATTTTAGGACGTGTTTGAGCGAGTCTCTGACATTAGATTCCATACAAGTCGCTGTGTTTGATGTCTCCATTTTAGGACGTGTTTGAGCGAGTCTCTGACATCAGATTCCATACAAGTCGCTGTGTTTGATGTCTCCATTTTAGGACGTGTTTGAGCGAGTCTCTGACATTAGATTCCATACAAGTCGCTGTGTTTGATGTCTCCATGTTACGACGTATTTGAGCCAGTCTCCTGACATTAGATTACATACAAGTCGCTGTGTTTGATGTCTCCATGTTACGACGTATTTTAGCCAGTCTCCTGACATTAGATTCCATACAAGTCGCTGTGTTTGATGTCTCCATGTTAGGACGTATTTGAGCCAGTCTCCTGACATTAGATTCCGTACAAATTGCTGTATTTGATGTCTCCATGTTACGACGTATTTGAGCCAGTCTCCTGACATTTGATTCCATACAAGTCGCTGTGTTTGATGTCTCCATGTTAGGACGTATTTGAGCCAGTTTCTGACATTTGATTCCATACAAGTGGCTGTGTTTGATGTCTCCATGTTACGACGTATTTGAGACAGTTTCCAGACATTTGATTCCATACAAGTCGCTGTGTTTGATGTCTCCATGTTACGACGCATTTGAGACAGTTTCCAGACATTTGATTCCATACAAGTCGCTGTGTTTGATGTCTCCATGTTAGGACGTATTTGAGCCAGTTTCTGACATTTGATTCCATACAAGTGGCTGTGTTTGATGTCTCCATGTTACGACGTATTTGAGACAGTTTCCAGACATTTGATTCCATACAAGTCGCTGTGTTTGATGTCTCCATGTTACGACGCATTTGAGACAGTTTCCAGACATTTGATTCCATACAAGTCGCTGTGTTTGATGTCTCCATGTTAGGACGTATTTGAGCCAGTTTCTGACATTTGATTCCATACAAGTCGCTGTATTTGATGTCTCCATGTTACGACATATTTGAGACAGTTTCCAGACATTCTGATTCCATACAAGTCGCTGATGTCTCCATGTTACAACAACTCTGTCCATTGTCTCAGTCCACTAGATCACGTGCCAAGTCAAGTAGATGGTAGAATGTAAAGAAAACCCATTCTACAAGCATTCTTAATTCTACATTATGCATACTGCGTAAATATAAGAAGACCTGTACCACAAATAAAGAATAACTTATATTTCTAAGAGTGATATTTACGTCTGGTAGTACATGTTATTCTCATTCGATCTCCATTATACTCTTAGCATTCTCCAGTTAGCAACATTTCGTGACATCATCGTTGTTCATGTCTGTTGACCGATTGCTCTGTCTTATCTCCTTATGGCAATACTGCTTCTAAATGACGCTTTTCCATGTTAGCTGTTCCCCCTAGAGCGACAAGAGGGCAAAGGACCGAAACATTTACCTGATATGTGACTGCCTCAGACGATCAGAATCTTTCTGCTGCTAAACAATCGACATTATCAGAAGTAGTTTGCATCGTATTGTTTCACATTCTGTTGAATGTAGCCTTTGTCTG
This sequence comes from Megaustenia siamemsis, assembly GCA_032433765.1. NCBI lineage: Eukaryota > Metazoa > Mollusca > Gastropoda > Stylommatophora > Ariophantidae > Megaustenia > Megaustenia siamemsis. The sequence continues at coordinate 31,213,123 of JAVIAB010000107.1, forward strand.
AACTCTTCTGTTTTATTACTCAAAACAACACAGACTATTTTTCTTGCAGTAAAACTAAGAACATTACCTGGATCGTTGCGTTGACGATAGATACAGCGACCCGTTGTCGGCGATCTCCTAAAGCCAGATATTGTTCATTGACAGCTTTGACTGCAAACACAACGTTCGGGTCATCGAGGTCAGTTTTGTAGGGCTGTTGACCGCCGGGTAGAACTTGACAGCTGATAAAGGGCAGAGCCGTTGCGACCAGAAGTAAGATCTGGACCAATCAGAAATATTCCTGTTACTTGTTATATAGTGACATGTGAACATATAAAGCGTAAAGTAACAATAACAGTAACGATGTTAATAATAAAATTTTTGAGCTCTTGCATATCGATGTGTAGCAGAAGTCGGCAGCCTACAGCCTGTGGGCCAAATTCAATCCGACATTTGGAATTATCAGGTCCACTTTCCCCAAACGAGTTGTGGAATGTATTGTAATGGATGGAAACGATTTTCTGATAACTAGTCATTGTCGTAACCAATACACTATAGCATAGAAATACATATGTTATTACTATTTATTATGTTGCTGGTTAATGTAATCTAATACATAGTTACACTACCAATAATCAACGAAACGGATGTGGGTAACTACTGTTTCATCATCATTGAGTGCCGTCTCCGCATCGAAGGTTGGCTACCATGGAGCGCCATTCCACTCTGTCTCTTGCTTTGATGGTACAGATCGTCATAGGCTGTCTTGTCCATCTTTTGATGTTATTCGTCCATGTTAATCATGGTCTGCCTCTGCCTCTTTTACCTTGTATTTTCCCTTCTAATATTGCTTTTAGTAGGCTGTTGTGCTTTTTTAACGTGCCCCAACAATTTCATTTGTCTTGTTCTAATTGTGTTTAGTAGTTCTCTTTTCATGTTTAGTTGTTTTACAACTTCATCGTTTGTTTTCTACGTAAACTACTGTTTGCATAAACAAAAAGACCATGCATCAATCCTAAATTGCTTGCAACTTTCCTCAGCGATTTTGAAGAAACGAATGTAGAGTTGTCTATGCTGAGAAAATTGGATTGTCGCTAATTAGCAAACTTTGATCACGACATAAGACAAATAAAACTGCACGCTTTAAGGCGTGTATTGAATGTGATATTAATTTCCTTATTTTCCAGTGACCAACGGTGGTCATATCACGCCAATCCGCTCCACGTTCGCCTCAAATATTACTATTTCTATTTTCAGAGACAGGGCAAAGTCCATTGCCGTGTCGATCCTAAGAAAATATTCGCCACATCTGAGAATTGAATTCAAACCTGTTTGGTCTATTGTAAGCGCTCTAACCGCTGAGCCACCTTCAACAGGAGATAGCCAAAGAAAAAATGTAGCAGTTCAAAAGTAAAAGTAGCCTGAAGACGCAGCAATAACTTTGATTCTTGCCCGTGATCGGTAACAAGTTACCATACCGAGGTTAGTCCAACTCTAACAGGTAACTCCTACTTCAGATAGGATTGTGTGATCCAAGCTGGACATATTTTGTTGTATCAAAGTTGGACATATTTTGTTGAATCGAAGCTGCACATATTTTGTTGAATGCAAGCTGAACATGGACTACAAAGGACAAGAGGTAGGGTTCGATCCCAACCGACGGCTTCCGCTTCACCCAGACTTAAACGGGTACCGGATTTTTTTTTCCGGGAAAGTAAAGCGGCACGGGCGTAATACCGAGCACATTACCCCAAAAATCATGTGCCGAAGGTCTGTAAAATGTATGGTCAATAAAACCATATTCCCTGTACGCCACTTGGCGTGACGGGGGTACTTTACATATTTTTAAGCTGAACATATTTTGTTGAATCGAAACTGCACATATTTTGTTGAATGCAAGCTGAATATATTTTATATATCTAAGTTGAACATATTTTGCATGTTCTCATTTTTTTAGCAATTTTTTTTATTAATTAATAACAATGTTTGCGATATTTATCGATACTGCCTGCTGCGGTGATGTTACTGCCATGTATTTGATAATCTTCCTTTCTGCTTCAACATTTGAAACAGTTGTGGTAAAGCTTAGTTGTATTATGGGCTACCACCAGCTGTCTACTGGTGATTTCCGCGATGTTTGACCTATACGATTCACAAATCGAAGACGTAATTATCGCATGTTGAGCCACTGTGATGAAATACAGTCTCCAGAATGAAAGTGTTGCAAGATGTCTTCAGTCACCAGAAAGAAAGTGTTGCAAGATGTCTTCAGTCTCCAGAATGAAAGTGTTGCAAGATGTCTTCAGTCTCCAAAAAGAGAGTGTTGCAAGATGTCTTCAATCTCCAGAATGAAAGTGTTGCAAGATGTCTTCAGTCACCAGAAAGAAAGTGTCGCAAGATGTCTTCAGTCACCAGAAAGAAAGTGTCGCAAGATGTCTTCAGTCTCCAGAATGAAAGTGTTGCAAGATGTCTTCAGTCACCAGAAAGAAAGTGTCGCAAGATGTCTTCAGTCTCCAGAAAGAAAGTGTCGCAAGATGTCTTCAGTCTCCAGAAAGAAAGTGTCGCAAGATGTCTTCAGTCTCCAGAAAGAAAGTGTCGCAAGATGTCTTCAGTCTCCAGAAAGAAAGTGTCGCAAGATGTCTTCAGTCTCCAGAAAGAAAGTGTCGCAAGATGTCTTCAGTCTCCAGAAAGAAAGTGTCGCAAGATGTCTTCAGTCTCCAGAAAGAAAGTGTCGCAAGATGTCTTCAGTCTCCAGAATGAAAGTGTTGCAAGATGTCTTCAGTCTCCAGAAAGAAAGTGTCGCAAGATGTCTTCAGTCTCCAGAGTTGTCCAGTTCCGGGTTCCTCCCAACCATCAACATCGCCAGGTTTCTTTTCTTGGTGATTCTGTCAATTCTATTGTGAACTTTATCCATGCCATACTGTTCAGAGTTCTACTAAATTCAGTCCTAATCTTTCTCCATTTCTCTTCCTGCTACTTTCTCATTTGTTACAATATTTGAACGTTTCTCACCTTTTATTGCATGATTAAAGAAAAATAGATTATTTTGTTCTGAACAGCCATAACAAGTCTATTTACTGCACTTGACTTCATTCAAGATAGTTTCCTGACTCCTAACTTATCGTTGCATTATTGAATTTCTACGTAATCATATTTCCATTATCTCCATCGACATTTTTTTTTCCATTAATTGTACATGATTAATCTTACATATATCTCTGTAGTAATATAGATAAAGAGGGGGAAACAGAAAATGATACCAAAATAAGGATATCAAAAGCAAGAGGAGCTTTTCTTGCACTAGGAAACATATGGAAGCCCAAAGAAATTAGGTTAAATACAAAAATAAAAATGTTCAACTCCATTGTTAAGTCAGTCCTATTATATGGCTGTGAATCATGGAGAACAACAAAATTGACAATCATGAAGATACAGACTTTCATTAATGGATGCTTACGCAGAATAAAAGGATGGAAATGGCAGGACAAAAAGTGGATAAAGAGATACAGCGAAGACGAAGGCGCTGGACAGGGCACACACTGCGGAAGCCAACTGAGAGTATAACACAACATGCCCTTTTTTGGAATCCCCAGGGATAAAAAGACAAAGAGGAAGACCAAAGAATTCTTGGAGAAGACAGATAGAATCAGACATGAAGATGATGGGGAAGACATGAAATGATCTTTAAAAAAAATGGCAAGAAACAGAACGACTTGGAAAGTGTTCCACAGGGAGCTGAAAGGTAGAAGAAGAAGAAGAATTGTACATGATTCTCTTTCATATGAACGTGCAAGCTGTACATCGAAGAGCACTTTCTAGATTTGTTTTCAATAAATTTATGACAGAAACAAACTGATGTTCAGTTGATGAAATGCCACGTTTACGTGGCTTCTTGTGCAGCATTTACCCAGCGATACATCCGGAACCAACAACTGTTACAGTGCACATGAAATGGAAACTGTACCAAACAGATCCGTGATAAAGACACATGCATTTATTCGCTAAATAAAAAAAAAGAAATTGTGATAAAACCTCTTCACAGCAAGCGAACAACTGGATACTATATAGGAAAAATTAAAATTAAGAAACAAATGGTATGTTAGAAGCTTTACGTGATTAGTGGACGACACAGATTAAACGACGTTTCGGCCCAATAGGCCTTCAGCAGGTACAAACAAAAAAAAACACACACGTGGATATGTAAGTAAAACTAATAACGAAACATTCAAAACAAAAATAATCGAAATATGTCTATCCCGTGTGTCAGGCCGAGGTCAAAATGAAAAGGAAGTGGTAACCTGAGTGTGGCTGTCGTGAATGTGCAGAAATGTGCGCAAATGCACGCCGAACCAGAGGAGTTCACACAGAGGTCAGTGTGCAAACACAAAGGAGAAAGAATAGAACAGTAGACTAACAGGTGCTCAAAAGGCGGTAAGAATGGATACTATATAGTGTGCTTACATATATATTGATAACACTCGGTTTTATATCGGTTTATACTGATAAGATATCAGAACAATAACCTAACTAAAAATAACACACTCGTTGTCGGTATAAACATAACAGTCTAGGAATGTCGGGTTTATTGTTGCAGTAAGGACACCAAGTGTTGACCAGCCCACTTTCTCTATCGGCACATTTTGAGATTATGGAAGGCCTCGATTGTACTCCCCCGTCACGTACGTGAACATATGTTTTCGATGTTGGAAGACGTACGTAGGTTTAACTGTAGAGGTTTAAATTGACGTTTCTGCGGGGCATATACGAATAATATATCACGTGACTACGGAGGCAGTCTACTTCAGTTCTTGTGAACATCGTTGCACTTGGGGTATCCGAGTTCCTAGCAGTGTTTCATCATGCTCCAATCCTCGTGGTCGCTTCGTAAAAACACAGCTCAAGCTCGCTTGGATCTTTCGACGCAAAAGAAATTTACTCTTTTAATTGGTTGTCACAATGAGACCTCATGTTTCTTTCTAAACGCGCCAATGACTCTCTTTTATTGCTATCCCCTTTCTCACCACTCCAGCTAATTTTGCTTGAAACTTAAGCAGATTAAGTTTAGAGCTAATTTTAGGTAGCACCATATTTGTTCATGTCTCATTTTCCTTGTATTTGCTAAAGATATTTTCAATGTCGTCCTGTTACCATTAGTTTTAAGTGCTAGCTTTTCCAAAACTGTTAGGACATTTCATCTATTTTTCTTTGACCTCCGTTAAAGAAAACTTCCTTTGAAGTGATACTTTGGTTATCTGATCCTGCTCCATCAACAAAGTACGCATGTCATATTTTCACCTATTTTCTTTATTGTGGTGTTTCACTGAAGTTGATGATTGTGATATGTCACATGAATTTGATTGTGTAAAATGTAGATTAAGTAAAGTTCTTGCCGTAATGTAAAGATTAAATGAAGTAGTTTCATATATTGAGACACCGTGCGGTGAAGCTCGTGCGTTATTTGATATATTCCTACAGGACCAAACGAGATGTGTGTTGTACTATCGAGGGCATTGATGAAGAAAGCCGTACGATAATCTCTGGTCATAGCAACAAAGTTTGATGGTAAATGTACTCGTGCCAAACAAATTCATAAAGTACAAAGTACTACAACTTTGTCCAAATAACCTTCATGAAGCACAAAGTGCTACAACTTTCTCCAAACAACATTTTTTCTCTACTCACCTTCATTGTTCTAGCAGTGTTTGTGAATGCTGCTCTTTCTATACTTTTCCTTAAATTGAATTTAACCACTTCAGATTTATAGTTTTCTAACCAGTTTAAAAAAATTAAAAAAACCTCTACTGGCTGTACACAGCCGAGTATGTTGTTGTTTAAAGCTGGAAAAACCGATATTTTTTTTTAAAAAGTAAATGTAGGCCATGCAAGGTCACGATGTCAATATCAGAAATCACGAACAATCTCTTTTAATAAAAGATTAAATGCTATATTGAGAATAGAAACAAGAGTATGAACGCACGAATCGACACATAAGTTCTGTGTTAAAGATCATTATCAAGATATGAGGCTTTTTACCTTCATTCTCTTCTGCTTCTGATTCCAGATGTTGATGCACTTTATATATTTTATTGTGGTCCACACAGCTGTGAGTTGATATACTCTACAGTGGTCCACACAGCTCTGAGTTGATATACTCTACAGTGGTCCACACAGCTGTGAGTTGATATACTCTACAGTGGTCCACACAGCTGTGAGTTGATATACTCTACAGTGGTCCACACAGCTCTGAGTTGATATACCCTACAGTGGTCCACACAGCTCTGAGTTGATATACTCTACAGTGGTCTACAACTCCTCAATTAATATACCTCATAGTAGCCTACAACTCCTCAATTAGTATGCTCAACAGTGGTTTTCAACCCCTCACTTGATATACACCACTGTGGTTTTCAACCCCTCACTTGATATACACCACAGCGGTTTTCAACCCCTCACTTGATATACACCACAGTGGTTTTCAACCCCTCACATGATATGTTCCATAGTGGTTTAAAACTTCTCAAAGAAATCTAATCTGTTAATCATTAAATACAAATAAATGAATCATCAAGCTGAAGCAAAAATAAAACAATAGAAATAAAATAAAACGTTGAATGTGGGCGCCAAAATAACAACTGGTAAAAGAGAAATGTCTTCTTAACAAATGGTTAAATAGAAATAAGAATAAAGTAATAGAATTAAGTAGAAAACAAATAAAGTGTTAGACAACTTCATCATAATTAAGTACGGCTTCCGCTGCTGTATATGATCATGTCTTTCCACAGCTTTATATCTCACCAGCTATGTCTGGGTGCCCTTTTCCAGGATTCATGTTTTCTTCATTAAGTTCTGGTGCTAGATCTTTCCGTGGAGAGTCATACTGGATGGACATGAGGGTTTTGGCATTATTTATGGCAGTGCCGGATCACTGTTTGTCTTTTTTTTCAGATTACAATGAAGTTGCTCCCCTTTAGTCTTCCTCTTCCGAATGAGGTAATTCGTAGGCGCATAGGGTTATTCGGGAGCTTTTGTATTTTTTCTCTTGCTGCATCACTTTAATTTTATGTCTGTCTTCCATAGGTTAAGGCTTGTTACTGTTTCTAGTGTCTCTATAGGGGTGGATTTCACAGCGCCAGTGATGATACGGGCAGCCTGGTTTTGTGTTCTGTTAACTTTGTTAAGCTGTGATTTAGAAGCTGTAGTCCAGGCTGTGACTCCATATTCTAGGACTGGTCTTACTTTTTCTATGTAAAGTCATTTCAAGATATTGCTGTCTGCTCCCTAGTCCGTTCCTGCTAATTTCTTCATAATATCTGTTCGTTTTCTGGCTCTTTTGTTTACTTTGTCTGTATGTTTACTTTGTTTGTATCTATGGTGACGTCACGATATGTTGGGTTTTAGTAATTAAGAAATGAGTGTTCTTCTATCTTCAGGCCTACGTAGGCAATTACCCACTTCTGGCACAAGAATAACAGGGATGGCTGTGCTACAAACACCATCGGTAATGGAGAAAGAATTGTGTTTCTGAAGCTCAATAACCAGAAAGAGACTATCAAATCAAAAGCCACTGGGAACTTCTCAAACAATTATAAAGCAGAAACTGAGGCCCTCAAAGATTCTGAAAATCTTGCTATCCGGCGCAAAAATAACGTGCACAAGAAACTGATGGCACTGGCCGATGTATTATCAGTCTTAACAACAATTAAATCTCACAGGAACAACACGCTAGATGACTTGAGAACAACCCTAGACCTATTGTGCATCAACCGCCAGAGAGTGGTCATCCAGTGGATACCATCAGACTGTGATATACAAGGAAACGAAAACACAAACTAGCTAAGGAGGGAGGGAGATTACTACAAGAGAACCATTTGGTCTGCTACGATGAAGCTAAATCCACCAACAAGGGCTGTTATCATGCACAATTGAAATAAGAACCCACAGTATAATGAGAGGGACGAACAGATCCAACTATCAAGGAGAGATCAAGCCATCATACTTTGCTTACGATCTGGTCGCAACAGAATAATAAAGCACATGTTCATCAAACTCAAAATAGGAACTACAAGTCTATGTCTGACGTGACAACAAAGGACATCTTACAGGATTGTCCCCAGTACACTGGCCTGAGGAAGGAGGTCAATGTGGTCCACGCCCACCTCCCTAGAAGAGAAACTCTACTGAATTACTGAAACTAATCACTGAAACTAATAGCTGACGTCATAAGAGAGTCCGAAATCCTAGTCTGATTGAGCCATGATTGTAGAAGAATAAGACTATCTCTACAGTTACTAATCATTTATCTTGTTAGCTCCCAACCAAACCGTTCTCTGATACCTTTTATCCGTGTTTCTATCTAAACAGCTCACTCTGTTTACCAGGAAATACATCAACTATTTGGGAACATCGGTAGCATAGTTGTGGAAAAATCACCCGACTGGGCTACATACGTTCGGACAACCTGTGTTCGATTTCCGCTGGAAGTAGTGTGAGTTGTACTCGTGGTTGAAAAAAAAACCCGCGGTCGACCCAGCCGCTGTCAGAAATGGGTACCAGGGTAGTTAAAAAAAAAAAAGAACAATATATGGTCCTAAACAGGACTGAACCCGTACTCCATTGCACAGCGCCTTGTCACAGCCCTGCAACTCGGCTTGTTAAAGAGTTGTCATTATTTTATTTTGATATTATTATCTTTGATGTTATTATTGTTGATTGAAAGCACATCACATTGGTCACAACGTTAATCATGACAGACTATTTTCATATTACATAAATCATAATCATGTTTCTATCTATCTATTCTCCTTTCGAGCCGAAGACGGCACATAGGGCAGAACCACAATCTCAAAACAGAAACCTTGCGTGCCAAAGTGGCACATATTGCAGAGATCACTGCTCTAAAATATATGGCGCTGTTAATCATGTTTATTGACTTCTAATATTCTGGCACGCGATACAATATAGTCTATGCACTTCTTGAATTAATGTTCTTAATTCTGGATATCTCGGAGGCAACCGCCGGTGGATATGATTTGTCCACAAGTGCTTATCTTTGTGCAGCATGTAACATTCAATCTCTCTATCAACGTACTTACGTTTACAAGAAATGTGAAGCCCAACTTGAAAACTCTCAAAAACACTTCACAGCACTAAAGTTCATATGTTCATTATTTACGGGTTCTGTCTTACTATCTACTGTTCAACTAATGTTCATATGTCACTGCTATTTTACTACTCTCTATCAACTTACTTAATAACTTCTCAACTGACTTAAAACTACAACTTGACAATTCTTAACTTCCTAACTAACTTTCTGTCCTGGTTCTAACTTTCTCTGACTATACTTCTTCTAGTTCTTGAACTTCAAATCTTCCGAGCCTAACTTTCGGTCTAACTTTCTCGCTCAACTTCTGGTTCTTTCTAACAGCATAACTGATAGTTCTTCTTGACTTAACCTATTGTGTCGAAGTTTAAATACTCCAACATCAATCTTTGCGTGAAATATCTTCATCCAATGAAATTGTCGCAAAGTGACAATTTGCAACATTTCAGATCATTCGTGGAGTCCATAACTTTCATCCTTCTGACCAAAATTTGACCTATGTCTCAAAATTGTAAAAATAAGCTGTTTATTACTCTGTGAGCAACCTCTAACTTGATCACTCCCTCCCTCCGTGACTTCTGTATAACCTCTTGTCAGTCTTGAACTCTCCTGAGTTTCAGAATAATTATTACTTCATGACTTTGACCTGTCCTGGTGTTGTTTGTCGAGCTATTCATCAGACGGTAAAGTCATGAGTTCAAGACATGTGCTTATTTATATCCCCATTTCCACAACTTGCTGCGTGGGAATTTGCGTGGAAATTTCCATTCTCTAAACTTATCATCTCCAGTACTCATTCTGAACCTTCCTACCTTAGCCCTGTCCACTACCCCCTATGAACTTTCTATTCCCTTAACCTGTTATGTCCGAGTATTATCTCTCGGTGGGTGTCCCTACCCACTATGAACTTTGCGTTATCCCGTAACTTGTCACTCTGTCACTAATACTGATGATCGCCATCATATATTACTGCTATAGTCTATTAAGAAGCGGGTAACGGGTTAATTTACCTGCCCCATTCTTTCATTCACCTACTCTGTTACAGGTTAACTATATCCTGCTTAAGACCATTTATTGTTGTTTGTTTGTTTTTTTCTGTCGTTGATTATTTGTCATTTTTTCCGAGTGCTGTAAACATACCTCTTTCTCTGAATTGATTCGCTGATTATTTTTCTACCGGGGTAGTACTCTGGAAGGGTGAGAAATGCCGCCTCGCATCGTGAGTTTCGGTGCTTGAAGCGACGCTATACAGAATTTTCCGAACACTTCTGGATAGGTGGCCGAGCCCATTAGGTGAAAACTCGCGTGCTAGGACGCCGATTCAAGTCTCGTACTTTCTTCTTCTTCTTCTACCTTCTCAGCTCCACGTGGAGCATATGTCTTCAACAAACACTTTTCAAGCCGTTCTATTTCTTTCCATTCTTTTAAGATCATTCCATGTCTTCTCCATCATTTTCATCTCTGCTTCCACCTGTCTTCTCCAAGAATATCGTGGACTTCCTCTTTGTCTTTTACCTTGGGGGTTCCAAAACAGAGCCTGTTGTGTAATACTCTCAGTTGGTTTCCGCAGTGGTCATTTCTGCTGCTACTTGTGCAACTTTTTCCTGTTCATTTAAGGTACATACATTCCAGGTTCCGATTCTGGAGGATTTCCTGGAAGACAAAAGGTGAGTCGGCAACCCGAACTCCGTACTTTACTTTGACATAAACTAATAAATAAAAGCAATATTAATAACATAGCAATCCGTCGATCTCGTAGCTGTGGCTGTTTCTATGAGGTTGGAGAATGAGTACCACGTGACCAGTTATGTCACAAAATGGTGGTCAGATCAGAATTCTACCAATTATAATAGTTGATTAAATCGTACCTGACCCAATACATTAAAGGAAAGTAAGAACAGAGTGAAAGAGCACTGGCACCTTCACCTGCAACTGCTGTGGTCTAGAGCGGTGAAACATAACTTTATTCCCCCTACAACTGATTTGGTTTAGAGCGGTGAAACATAACTTCATTCCCCCTACAACTGATGTGGTTTAGAGCGGTGAAACTTAACTTCATTCTCCCTACAACTGATGTGGTTTAGAGCGGTGAAACATAACTTCATTCTCCCTACAACTGATGTGGTTTAGAGCGGTGAAACATAACTTCATTCTCTCTACAACTGATGTGGTTTAGAGCGGTGAAACATAACTTCATTCTCCCTACAACTGATGTGGTTTAGAGCGGTGAAACATAACTTCATTCTCCCTACAACTGATGTGGTTTAGAGCGGTGAAACATAACTTCATTCCCCTTACAACTGATGTGGTTTAGAGCGGTGAAACATAACTTCATTCTCCCTACAACTGATGTGGTTTAGAGCGGTGAAACATAACTTCATTCCCCCTACAACTGATGTGGTTTAGAGCGGTGAAACATAACTTCATTCTCCCTACAACTGATGTGGTTTAGAGCGGTGAAACATAACTTCATTCCCCCTACAACTGATGTGGTTTAGAGCGGTGAAACATAACTTCATTCCCCCTACAACTGATGTGGTTTAGAGCGGTGAAACATAACTTCATTCCCCCTACAACTGATGTGGTTTAGAGCGGTGAAACATAACTTCATTCCCACTACAACTGATGTGATTTAGAGCGGTGAAACATAACTTCATTCCCACTACAACTGCTGTGGTTTAGAGCGGTGAAACATAACTTTATTCCCCCTACAACTGATGTGGTTTAGAGCTGATTAACTTTGAGCTTTCTGAGTTTGTGGCTAAGGTTAATACTGTCAATTATCTGATGTTATCTCACTATTTCATTATCTATTTGTTTTATCTTTTTGTACATCCTGCAGAACCCTGTAGAATGCTCTTAGAAAGACCAGAGGGTCTTGTGGTATATGTACCATTTCTGTTTTGTTTCCTTTCTATGTTGTGTGTGTATATTTTGTATTTCACAGCGCCATTTTGACCTACCTGCGCAAAAGTCACCTATGAGGTCACGTGAATATTCAAATATCTAAGACACAGTGAGAGAATATTTGATAAAGTGTTTGTTTTCTCCTCTCGTCGATTGATGAGTGTTGCTTAGTTCGCACTCACATTTGTTGCTGTGGAATGCGTTCATCGGTCATATATTCCAGCCTGTCTGACTTTAACCTTTTGTGGCAGCCTTGTTAAGCATTTAGGAAATATAATGATTCTCACTTGTTGCTAACATGTTGCTCGTGTGCAAAACGTCACGTGAAAATGAAAGCTAGAAAATGCCATGAACGTTATATGTACACAATTGTGTAGATTATTGATCACAAAATGGTTTCAATCATTGCTCACAAAATGGTTTCAATCATTAATAACAAATTGGTGTACATCATTAATCACAAAATGGTGTACATCATTAATTAGAAAATGGTGTATTTTGGTTATTTGGTTATGGAAGGCCCCGGTATCACTGCAAACGAATTAAAATTCATAATTGCTCAACCGCCCGTGCCAGCGTAATCATCCGAATTAATATCTCATCTCCCAAACAAAGAAAGGTAACTGTAGTCCCCATCGTAGCAGTCTCAGCACACGCCAAAAAATAAGGCGAAACCGCGCAGAAAGTGAACACAGCCAACTGTTCCCTGTTTACTCATCGTAAACAATTGGAATATCGAAACATGATCAAAACGGATGAGACACACAGCTCATGGTGTGCACAGAGCACTTAACTCAGTAGCTCCTGCAACAAGCCGGACTTGGAATATGAGGAAACTGCAACAAGAAACACTTTTCATGCATAGCCTTCAATGGTTCCCGCCGCCTATCCACAATATACCGGAAGTTCATGTCCTCTTGAAAATGATGATCGTTGTATTTTTAAAAAAAAATGTCTAGCGCTTGATGATGTTAGGCCATCGACTCCAATTCCGAACATTTAGACACACAGTTAGTCGTCCGATTATCCACGTCGCACATCAAACAACAGACCGTAAGATTATCGTACGGCCGGTCTAGGGATGTATGATGAGCCATTACGATGACGTAGCACACACAAATGTCGTACACACAATTTCGCTCCCTTTAGATTCCTAGTTACTCTAGTGAAAGCAGCTTACGACGAACAAAACACGGTGCAAATTTACTAAAGAGATAAAACTGTGGCTGACGAAGTACTGTACATTAATAAGTACATTGTAACATGGAAACAACTTGCGTCAAGGAATTCCAACAGCGATCATGAACAACATCAATGTGACGTAAAGCGCAGATCAAGTCCAGACGTTGGAAGGTCGCATTCACAACACTTGATTTGTCAAAAAGGGACTTGCTGGCGTACAACATCGCTTTAGCGGCGCAGATGTAATAAGAAGATCATCACTTTTACTTTAACGCAGAAAAGTACAACGGAGAACCGAATATATGGTGTATATCATTAATCACAAAATGGTTTTAATCATTAATCACAAAATGGTTTTAATCATTAATCACAAATGGTTTTAATTATTAATCACAAAATGGTGTACATCATTAATCACAAAATGTTGTACATCATTAATCACAAAATGGTTCCAATCATAATCACAAAATGGTGTACATCATTAATCACAAAATGGTTCCAATCATAATCACAAAATGTTGTACATCATTAATCACAAAATGTTGTACATCATTAATCACAAAATGTTGTACATCATTAATCACAAAATGTTGTGCATCATTAATCACAAAATGGTTCCAATCATAATCACAAAATGTTGTACATCATTAATCACAAAATGGTTCCAATCATAATCACAAAATGGTGTACATCATTAATAACAAAATACGTTGAAAAAGAGGAAACGACGCATAGTTACACAGTTAATGTAGTAACTATTTACAAAATATGTACAAAGTTAATGTAATGCAAATAGGATGTGTAAGCATCTCACTGTAGACGATAAATTGAAATACTTGATTTCTTAAAGCGAAAGAAATAAAAGATAAACTTGCGACAACAATATCTAACAAATACAACGTTCACCAACAATGAGAAGATACAGAAAACTGCTGGAAACAAATGAAGAATGTATGGAAGGAGATATCTGAAGAAAATCTGGGGAAAGGAGAACGTCATAAATAAGACCATGGGTGACATCACAGACCTTGTAGAAATTTAAAGAAATAAGGAACAAGAAGGGAGGAATAAATAACAACAAAACGATACGCGTTAGAGCCAAGACACAGGAAGCACATGTAGAGATGAATAAGGAAGTGGAAAGTTGTATAACAGTTGATAGGAGAAAATATATAGATGAATTAGCTAATAAGGCCAAGGAGGTTGCAAACAAAGGATATATGAAAGAAATGTACAACAGCATAGCAGAGAAGGCGCCAAACAAATGAAATATGACAGAACTGTACAACAGCATAGCAGAGGAGAGCTAAACAAATGAAATATGAAAGAACTGTACAACAGCATGGCAGAGGAGGGGACAAACAAATGAAATATGAAAGAACTATACAACACCATGGCAGAGGAGGGGACAAACAAATGAAATATGAAAGAACTGTACAACAGCATGGCAGAGGAGGGGACAAACAAAGGAAATATGAAAGAACTGTACAACAGCATGGCAGAGGAAGGGACAAACAAATGAAATATGACAGAACTGTACGAAGGTGACTGCTAAACACACTAACAGGTTAACACCCTTACCAAGGATAAAAAAAAAAGACAACGTGCTTCGTTACGTAAAGGAAACAAAAGAAATGATAGAAATAATGTGAATAAGTTTGAACAGATCGGGTACACATAACCCTCCACATTTACTACCGGTAGATGACGTGTTGCAAGTTTGTTGAAAGCCACGCAAAGAAAAAATTATGAAAACCATCAATCTATTAAAGACAGTAAAGCCGCAACAGCAAATGGAACTCCTTCAGAAGCTGTCAAAGCAGATAGCATCTCTACAAAGATATCACATACTCTACTAGATAAAGTATGGGGGAGATGAGAAATAGCTAACGACTGGAAAGAAGGTTTATTTATGATTCAATCTAAAAAAAAAAAAAAAATTTGCAAGAGTGCATAAATTACAGAGACATGATGCCATCATTACAAGGGGAAAATACTTAGTAGATTCATTCTGGAGAGGCTAAAAGTGGCAATAGAAAAACATTTGAAACATGAACATGAATGGTTTTTGTAAAAAAAAAAAAAAACGGTAGATCGGTAGATCATGTATAGACAAAGGAGCCGCGATAACTCAGTGGTTAGTGAACTGGACTACAAAGGATAAGAGGTAAGGTTCAATCCTAACCGACGGCTTCCGGTTCACCCAACCTTTAAAGGGTACCGGATTTTTTTAATGGGAAAGTAAATCGGCACGGGCGTAATACCGACCACATTACCCCAGAAATCATGTGCCGATACCGACCACATTACCCCAGAAATCATGTGCCGATGATCTGATCATGTGCCGATGATCTGTAAAATGTATGGTCACTAACACAATATTCCCTATACGCCACTTGGCGTGACGGGGGCACTTTACTTTTTTTTTACTATGTATGGACATAATAACCACTTACATATAATAGTTGAACAAAGTTTAGAGTTACAGTTCCCACCTGATATCGGATTTGTGAATGATGGAAATGTATTGATAGTTTGGACAGAAGAATACTACGACAGTTGCTGAGTCATGACTCCCTACAAAGTTGTGTAACTTGACAAAAGCCATTTATGAAGGAATAAAATGTATTATTGTACACGAAAAGTAACTCTTACAGAAGCATTTGAAATAATAACAAGATTGAGGCAAGGAAATCTACAATCATCATTTCTTTTTCTACTGGCTATAGAATGGATTATCATAATAACATCATCATCATCATCAAGTAACGGGCCTGCTGGCGTAGGTGATTATGTCTCTCCACAACTTTCGATCATGACAGTTATTTATCATTTCTGTTGTTGATATTCTGCCAAGCCATTCTCTTAAGCTGTCTGGTATCTTTTCTTTTTGCTTCCCTCTATCTCTTCGTCCCTCAATTTTCCCAGTTGTTACGATATATACCAGCTGTTCTCTTCTCACAACATGGACAAAAAATGATGATTGTTTCTTCCTAATATTTATGATAATAAAACAGAACAAAAACAATGGAGTCCGGTGGTAACTGACTAAGCAGCTTAATGACCTAGACTTTGCTTATGACAAAAAAGCTCTCCTTTCACATAATCATCAACAAATGCAAGATAAAATGCGCATACTTTACGAGCGATCACAACAGCTAGAGCTAAAAATAATTAGAGATAAGACCAGAACCATGAGAATTAATACAGCTGGCAGTAATCAGATTTCACTGGGAGAAATACCAGCTCCAAGCGTATAATCTATTACATATCTGGGCAGTAGTACAGACAACAAATAATGCAACAATAATTGTACAAATCGGCAAGAGTGGCGTTCATTGAAATGTGAAACACGGAAATCCAAAGTAATTAACTCCAATGTTAAATCATTCCTATTATGTGGCTGTGAAAGATACGTAGAGTAAAGCTCAAGAGTACAGCTGGCTGCAGGAACTACTGCTTTTAGTGTTCTGTGCACACCGTGAGCTATGTTTTTCATCCGGATCATGTTTCGATATTCCGATTGCTTACGATGGATGATGATATCGTACGACGAAGGACAGTTCAGTTCGGTTGCGTTCGCTTTTTGTGCGGCTAAAGCATTATTTTTTTTTTGGCTTGTGCTGTGGCTGCTATGATGGGGACTGCAGCTGCCTTTCTTTGTTTGGATCCCTCAATGAGATGAGATGTCAATTCGGATGATTCCATTGGCACGGGTGTTGAGCAAATACGGATCGTAATTTCTTTGCAGTGATGCCTGGGCCTTCGACTAACTTACAACTAGAACTGCTTAGAGCAAAAGTGTTTCTAATGGTAGAACACAATTACTAACTTAGAACTATAGGAAAATATCAGACAAAACAAATAATAATAAATGAATATTATTATAGAGGGAAACTTCCAAGGCGATAATCAGCGAATCAATTCAGAGGTAGAGGTATGTTTACAGCACTCGGAAAAAAATGACAAATAATCAATAACCGAAAAAAAAACAAAGAACAATATATGGACCGAAACAGGATCGAACCCTTACTCAGTAACACAGCGCCTTGCCACGAAAAGCCAAACGCTAGGGAACACTACCATTTTTTCAGAGTGCTGTAAACATACCTCTTCCTCTGAATTTTGTATCAGACAAAAGACCAGTGGACAAAGTATGAGACTAAGAAGATATTGTTACATAGAACAGAGACTGCGGAATCCAACCAACCGAGAATATGACACCACAGGCCCTTTTTTTTTTTAAATCCCCAGTGAAGGAAACATCATCATCATTGAGGAGTGCCGTCTCCGCAACGAAGTTTGGCTACCATGGAGCGCCATTCCACTCTGTCTCTTGCTTTGATGGTACAGCTTGCCATAGGCTGACTTGTCCATCTTTTGATGTTGCTCGTTCATGTTAGACTTGGTCTGTATCTGCCTCTTTTACCTTGTATATCCTCTTCCAATATTACTTTTAATTTATTTGTTCTGTTTTTTAACATACCCCAAAAATGTCATGTGTCTTGTTCTAATTGTGTTTAGTAGCTCTCTTTTCATGTTTCTTCTTCTTTCTTTTATCCCCGTCACGCCAAGTGGCGTATAGGGAATATGGTGTTAGTGACCATATATTTTACAGACCTTCGGCACATGATTTTTGGGGTAATGTGGTCGGTATTACACCCGTGCCGCTTCACTTACCCTGAAAAAATCAGGTACCCATTAAAGGCTGGGTGAACCAGGAAGCCGTCGGTTGGGATCGAACCCTACCTCATGTCCTTTGTAGTCCAGTTCACTAACCACTGAGCTATCGCGGCTCCCTCTTTTCATTTTTAGTTGTTTTAAAAGATCATCGTTTGTTTTCTTTTTTTTTTCCATCCAATTCTACCTATTCTTCTATAAATCCACATTTCAAAGGCTTCAATTTTCTTTTCTGTTTTCTTGTCTAATGTCCGTGTTTAAACAAGAAAACAGAAAATTGAAGTCTCTAAAAGAAGGAAACAATGGAGACGTTATACTTAGAGAAGACTGGTGAGGACAGAGATAAAGAAAATGGGGGAGACAAGTGTGACCTTAAGAGAATAGCACCCAGCAGGGTGGCGATGAAGGAGCTACTTGAAGTTCTATGCTACACAGGCAGTAAACAAGTTGAAGAAAACATGACTTTGTCATGATGCGGTCGGTATCACGATAGGCTGCTTTTACTTCCTAGAAAATCTCTCGTAGCCATTGTTGGAGGCTGAGTAAACTGTTTGTTGATCATAAAATAAATAGTGCGCCATTTCTGGTAATTGACACTGGAAAGGCTGAGACCAATAATAGAACTACAGTTAAGCGATTCTCAAATGGGGTTCCGAAAAAACAGAGGATGCACCGACGCACTATTCACATTAAAACAGGATGCACCGACGCACTATTCACACTAAAACAGCTTGCAGAAAAAAACGACAGAACACAACCAAAACTTATACATAGCCTTCATTGACCAGGAAAAAGCATTCGACAGAGTAAACAGAGAACAACTGTGGGAGATACTAACAACATACGGAGTAAGCCAACATCTAACCAACCTTATTAAAAGTCTCTACGTCAACAGCAGCTGCAGGGTCAGAACAGCAGGCTACACAGACCACTTCGAAGTTAGATCAGGTGTAAGACAGGGGTGCGTACTATCCCCCCTACTGTTTATTACATACATGGACCATATATGCAAGCTAGCCAACCCATCAGAGACAGAGCAGATCAACGAGCTTCTATTTGCAGACGACCAGGCACTAATACATGAAACAATAGAAGATCTACAAGAACACTTAAACAAACTCAACATCTCAGGCACAATATATAACATGAAAATCAACATCAACAAAACAGAAGTCATGAATGTCGCCAAAAATAAACAGAACATCAACATAACTATAGAAGGCAGACAACTAAAACAAGTAGAGGAATTCAAATACCTAGGAAGTCTAATGACAAACAATAATTCTCAAACAGCAGAGATAGAATCAAGATACAACAAAGCTTGTCAAATCATTGGGCAGTTATCACCACTATTGTCCAACAAGGAAATAACTCTGGAGTCAAAACGAGCACTATACAATACGATCTTCATCCCAACGTTGTGCTACCAATGCCAGACCTGAACCCTAGATGCAAGAACAATAAGAAAAAAAAACTCTACAGATATGAAATGTGTTAGACGAATGACAGGAAACAGTCTGAGAGATAAGATCAGAAATGAAGAACTGAGAAAAAAGCTAGGAATAGCCCCCACCATAGAATATATAAGGAAACAACAGATAAAATGGTTTGGCCACGTGACAAGGCAGAAAGAACAAAACACAACACTACGAGCCTTCAACAAACGTTGTGAGAACACCAGACCCATGGGTCGACCACGAAAAAGATGGGTCGATGGAATATTAGAAGCACTAGGAAACATAACAGCAGCAGAGGCGAACAGAAGAGCAAAAGACCGCAAACTATATCTCCCCTCGACGCTGAAAGGCAAATGAGGAAGGAAAGAAGAAAAAGAAGAAACTGGAAATTCTGGTCTGGTAGCGACCTTACTAACCACGAAGCCACCGAAGTTGCCCAGTTAATAGATGTCTAGAATTGTGGACCTCACTAACCACTTAGCTACTGAGGCTGCCCAGTTAATAGATGTCTAGAATTGTGGACTTCACTAACCACGTAGCCACCAAGATTGCCCAGATAATAGATGTCTAGAATTGTGGACCTCACTAACCACTTAGCTACTGAGGCTGCCCAGTTAATAGATGTCTAGAATTGTGGACTTCACTAACCACGTAGCCACCAAGATTGCCCAGATAATAGATGTCTAGAATTGTGGACCTCACTAACCACTTAGCTACTGAGGCTGCCCAGTTAATAGATGTCTAGAATTGTGGACTTCACTAACCACGTAGCCACCAAGATTGCCCAGATAATAGATGTCTAGAATTGTGGACCTCACTAACCACTTAGCTACTGAGGCTGCCCAGTTAATAGATGTCTAGAATTGTGGACTTCACTAACCACGTAGCCACCAAGATTGCCCAGATAATAGATGTCTAGAATTGTGGACCTCACTAACCACTTAGCTACTGATTTCCCAGTTAATAGATGTCTAGAATTGTGGACTTCACTAACCACGCAGCCACTGAGGTTGCCCAGTTAGTAGATGTCTAGAATTGTGGATTTCATGAGGACATTAGGAGTCAGAAAGTTTGTCCTCAACTTTATTTCGTGCAGTCATCAAAAACCAGTTCTTGTAATAATGGTTCGCTCACTCATTGACTCACTTACTGACTCACTGACTCACTCACTTACTGATTCACTTACTGACTCACTTACTGAATCATTCATTAACTCACTTGTTGACTCACTGAGTCATTCACTGAATCACTCATTGAATAACCCACTGAATAACTCACTGAGTCACTTACTGACTTACTGACTCACTCACTGACTTACTTACTGACTCACGCACTGACTGGCTCACTGACTGACTCACTGATAGACTGACTCTTTCAATGATTCACTTACAGACGTACTCAGTGACTCACTTACTGACTGACTTACTACTTACTAACTCACTTACTGAATCACTCATTGACTCACTCACTGACGCATTCACTGAAACACTTACTAATTCATGCACTGACTTGCCCACTGACTGACTCACTTACTGACTCACTCACTGACGCATTCACAGACTCACTCACTCACTGACTGACTCACTAAATCCTATGCACTCCTTTATACACCCACTCAACCACCCTTTAACTTACTCACTCACTCACTCACTCACAAACACTATCTCTAACTAAAACCACAAAAAACTAACATTACCACAGCCGTACATTGTCATCTTCATTGTCCTGTTGTATTCTCATATATATATATATATAACAACTCATTATTATGGACTGCTCTGCCAAGTCAATCGCAATTTTCACTTTAGAGATCGTGCATCATCTTTTCGTGCGCTGTTCGCTGCTTTTATTAGAGTTATTGGGATTTTTATGGGCGCAGCCATTGTTGTGTGTGCTACGTCATCACAATGGCTGATTGTATATCCCTAAAACGGCCGTACTCTAATAGTGAAAGGCGGAATGGAGTTTCGTAAATGACTTTGCAGCACCGGGGTGACTCCCGGAGGTTCATGTTGGTCAGGAGGGATTCATAATTTCACAAATTCAATTTGCAGGGAGATCTTACAGTCTGTTGTTTGATGTGCAACGGGGATAGTCCGATGACTAACTGTGTTTCATATGTTCGGATTTGGAGTCAAGGTGATGTCCTAGCATCATCAAGCGCTATACATAAAGAAAAAAATATGATGATCATCATTTTTAGGAGGATGTGAACTTCTGGTCAATATGGTGGATAGGCGGCAGGAACCATTAAAAGCTATGTCTGAAAAGTGTTCCTTGTTGCAGTTTCCTCATATTCCAAGTCCGACTTGTTGCAGGAGCTACTGAGTTAAGTGATCTGTGCACACAGTGAGCTGCGCGCTTCATCTGTTTTGATCGTATTTCGATATTCCGATTGTTTACGATGAATGATGATATCGTATGATGGAGATGAGATGGCTGTGTTCACTGTTTGTGCGGTTTCGCCTTATGTCTTTTGGTGTGTGCTGTGACTGCTATGATGGGGACTACAGCTATCTTTTTTTTGTTTGGGAGATGAAATAGTAATTAGGATGATTCCACTGGCATATATATGGTTATGGTTATGGAAGGCCCCGGTATCACTGCAAACGAATTAAATTCCATAATTGCTCAACCGCCCGTGGATATATATATATATATATATATATGGCCTTTGGCGTCTTGATAGACGGTTGGTGGCAACTAATCATGATAAATCAGTAGTTTGGTAGCTTTGTGTCTCATACCGGGTGCTGCTTTAGTGAACATCTTCTCTCGTGGCTGAATTTGCCAATCTTGGACAGACAGATCCATCCACAGATCGAGCAAGGTGTTCCCACGGTACCTGGCCTTGTCTCTTTTCTCTTGTTCCTTTTATCTTCTGAATTTGATATCAGCACTTTCTCGAAAGTTGCTGTGCCATATTTTAATTCTGCTCTCCATGTGCTACGATCTGCAACCCCATTTTTCCAGTTTCTTTATGTACTCATAACCTCACATTAGTGACAAACATTTGTGTACTTTATGATAGCACATATCTATCATGGTTGATTCAATTAAACACCTCAATTATTGATGGGAAGCCGCGGTACAGCACTGGAGTGGATGGGCAACTGGTTCTGTTAATTTTTCCCATCGACTTGCTGCTGCTTCAATCAACCATAAATGGACAGAGCACAATTTTATGACCAATAAACTGGCCTGATGTAGTGCTGGTCACATTACCAAAAAGACACCGATAGTAAAGAAAATGTGAGAATTAGCACCGTATTGCTTAAACACCAACACTTGAGGATGATTTCCTCCCTCCCTCCTTCCTTCCTTCCTTCCTTCCTTCCTTCCTTCCTTCCTTCCTTCCTTCCTTCCTTCCTTCCTTCCTTCCTTCCTTCCTTCCTTCCTTCCTTCCTTCCTTCCTTCCTTCCTTCCTTCCTCCCTCCCTCCCTCCTTCCATTATTTCCTTCCATGTTCTCTCCTCTCTCCCTTCCCCTTCCACTACACCTTTCCACGACTCTGTACTTTGATCAGTGTGATGCAATAAAACATGTAACCTGAAGGATTGCTGATGCCATCATTCGACACAAGAACTGTCGCCATCAGAGTTTACACAGCATTACTAAGTTTAGCCTACTTATTTGTTATTTTCAAAATGCGTTGATTTGTGAACATACTTTTGCCATCTGTCTTGGGCACGTAGTAAATAAAGAGCCCCATCTCGCCAAGCGACGTATAGGGAATATGGTGTTAGTGATCATAATATTTACAGACATAATTTTGGTGATAATGTGGTCGGTATTACGCCCGTGCCGCTTTACTTTCCCAGAAAAATTCCGGTACCCATTAAAGGCTGGGTGAACCCGAAAGCCGTTCTATCAGGGAATCATTTCGGAAGAGGGTGTATGTTTACAGCACTATGAAAAAAATCACAAATAATCAATAACAGAAAAAAAAACAAAGAACAATATATGGTCCGAAGCAGGATCGTACCCGTACTCCATGGCACAGCGCCTTGCCACGAGAAACTAAACCAAAACCAGGTTTAAACCCTACCTCTTGTCCTTTGTAGTTCAGTTCACTAACCACTGAGCTATCTCTACCCCTATCTTGGATAAGTACTAATGTAAATATAAAACGTACACATCTAAAAAAAAACAAGCAAACAGTTTTATGTGGACTATGTGGACTCTATGTACTCTGTGGACTCTATGTACTCTGTGGACTCTATGTACTCTGTGGACTCTATGTACTCTGTGGACTCTATGTACTCTGTGGACTCTATGTACTCTGTGGACTCTATGTACTCTGTGGACTCTATGTACTCTGTGGACTCTATGTACTCTGTGCATCCTTTCAGACGCTGAAAACGTTGATTCACATCGATGGTTGGCTTTGGATTATGTCGTAATTCTGTCGACTTTTACATAAATATTTAACATTCTGACAGAAACAGACAATTTGCAGCTTATGTTGATAATTACTTCTCACTTTTGACCGCCTTCGTGTCTATTTGCTTTCAGACTTCCATTACTAAACATGGACTGATGCACTTTGTATTAGATGGATTTAAACAGAAATAAAAAAAAAAATTCTTTTAATCCCTGAAATTATCCTTAAACTTTGGTTGGATGTAATTCTTTTCTATTTGTAAACAACAAAGTGAAATTATATCTTGTCTTCTTTTTCATACAACCTTTAGTGGATCGAGAAAAAAATATTTAGCTTTAGTTTTTACTCTATAAATCGTTGTCAAGTGATGCAGTTGTTTTTTGTTTGAAGGTTGTTAATGCATTTCACATTGCGTCTGATGTAAGCTGAGTGTTGTTCAAGATTTGTTATCTCTGAGTACAGTTCAAGATTTGTTATCTATGGTTATAGTTCAAGATTTGTTATTTCTGAGTACAGTTCTAGATTTGTTATCTATGGTTATAGTTCAAGATTTGTTATCTCTGAGTATAGTTCAAGATTTGTTATCTCTGAGTATAGTTCAAGATTTTTGTATCTCTGAGTACAGTTCAAGATTTTTGTTATCTCTGAGTAAAGTTCAAGATTTGTTATCTCTGAGTATAGTTCAAGATTTGTTATCTCTGAGTACAGTTCAAGATTTGTTATCTTTGAATACAGTTCAAGATTTGTTATCTCTGAGTACAGTTCAAGATTTGTTATCTCTGGTTATAGTTCAAGATTTGTTATCTATAGTTATAGTTCAAGATTTGTTATCTATGGTTATAGTTCAAGATTTGTTGTCTATAGTTATAGTTCAAGATTTGATATCTATAGTTATAGTTCAAGATCTGATATCTATAGTTATAGTTCAAGATTTGTTGTCTATAGTTATAGTTCAAGATTTGTTGTCTATAGTTATAGTTCAAGATCTGATATCAATAGTTATAGTTCAAGATTTGTTGTCTATAGTTATAGTTATAGTTCAAGATCTGATATCTATAGTTATAGTTCAAGATTTGTTGTCTATAGTTATAGTTCAAGATTTGATATCTCTGAGTACAGTTCAAGATTTGTTATCTCTGAGTACAGTTTAAGATTTGTTATCTATGAGTATAGTTCAAGATTTGATATCTATGAGTACAGTTCAAGATTTGTTATCTATGAGTATAGTTCAAGATTTGTTATCTCTGAGTACAGTTCAAGAGTTGTTATCTCTGAGTACAGTTCAAGATTTGTTATCTATGAGTATAGTTCAAGATTTGTTATCTATGAGTATAGTTCAAGATTTGTTATCTATGAGTACAGTTCAAGATTTGTTATCTCTGAGTACAGTCCAAGATTTGTTATCTCTGAGTACAGTTCAAGATTTGTTATCTATGGTTATAGTTCAAGATTTGTTATCTCAGAGTAAAGTTCAAGATTTGTTATCTATAGTTATAGTTCAAGATTTGTTATCTCTAAGTATAGTTCAAGATTTGTTATCTCTTAGTATATTTCAAGATTTGTTATCTCTAAGTATAGTTCAAGATTTGTTATCTCTGAGTATAGTTCAAGATTTGTTATCTCTAAGTATTTTTCAAGATTTGTTATCTCTAAGTATAGTTCAAGATTTGTTATCTATAAGTATATTTCAAGATTTGTTATCTCTAAGTATAGTTCAAGATTTGTTATCTATGAGTATAGTTCAAGATTTGTTATCCCTGGTTATAGTTTAAGATTTGTTATTTCTGGTTATAGTTCAAGATTTGTTATCCATGGTTATAGTTCAAGATTTGTTATCTCTGAGTACAGTTCAAGATTATTATCTCTGAGTACAGTTCAAGATTGTTATCTCTAAGTATAGTTCAAGATTTGTTATCCCTGGTTATAGTTCAAGATTTGTTATCTCTGAGTATAGTTGAAGATTTGAAATATCTGAGTATAGTTCAAGATTTGTTATCCCTGGTTATAGTTCAAGATTTGTTTTCTCTAAGTATAGTTCAAGATTTGTTATTTCTAAGTATAGTTCAAGATTTGTTATCTCTGAGTATAGTTCAAGATTTGTTATCTATGGTTATAGTTCAAGATTTGTTATCCATGGTTATAGTTCAAGATTTGTTATCTCTGAGTACAGTTCAAGATTATTATCTCTGAGTACAGTACAAGATTGTTATCTCTAAGTATAGTTCAAGATTTGTTATCCCTGGTTATAGTTCAAGATTTGTTATCTCTGAGTATAGTTGAAGATTTGAAATATCTGAGTATAGTTCAAGATTTGTTATCCCTGGTTATAGTTCAAGATTTGTTATCTCTAAGTATAGTTCAAGATTTGTTTTTTCTAAGTATAGTTCAAGATTTGTTATCTCTGAGTATAGTTCAAGATTTGTTATCTCTGAGTACAGTTCAAGATTGTTATCTCTAATTATAGTTCAAGATTTGTTATCTCTGAGTATAGTTCAAGATTTGTTATCTATGAGTATAGTTCAAGATTTGTTATCTATGAGTATAGTTCAAGATTTGTTATCTATGAGTATAGTTCAAGATTTGTTATCTATGAGTACAGTTCAAGATTGTTATCTCTAATTATAGTTCAAGATTTGTTATCTCTGAGTATAATTGAAGATTTGAAATATCTGAGTACAGTTCAAGATTTGTTATCTATGAGTATAGTTCAAGATTTGTTATCTATGAGTATAGTTCAAGATTTGTTATCTATGAGTATAGTTCAAGATTTGTTATCTATGAGTATAGTTCAAGATTTGTTATCTATGAGTATAGTTCAAGATTTGTTATCTATGAGTATAGTTCAAGATTTGTTATCTATGAGTACAGTTCAAGATTTGTTATCTATGAGTATAGTTCAAGATTTGTTATCTATGAGTATAGTTCAAGATTTGTTATCTATGAGTATAGTTCAAGATTTGTTATCTATGAGTACAGTTCAAGATTGTTATCTCTAATTATAGTTCAAGATTTATTATCTCTGAGTATAATTGAAGATTTGAAATATCTGAGTATAATTCAAGATTTAGAAATGACAGAGGAGAAAGATTAATACAATTCTGTGAAGAAAACAGGCTGATAATATGTAACACCTACTTTGAGCAAGAGAAAAGGAAACTGTACACATGGAAAAGCCCTGGAGATAGGAAGAGGAATCAAATAGATTACATAATGATAAAAGAAAGGTTCCGTAACAGCGTAAAGAAAGCCAAAACCTACCCAGGAGCAGATATTAATTCTGATCACAATCCTGTAATGATTAAAATGAAAATCAAACTAAAGAGAAACAAGCAAAAATCTGATTCATCAACAAACCCACTCGACATAACAGCTTTAAATCAAAAAGATATTAAAGATACCTATACAATACAAGTAAAGAACACATACCAGAAGCTGCTAGAGGAAGGAATTGAACAATACAGAAGAGAAAATCCTGATGAAAAAGTAACAACCAAATGGCAATGCATAAAGAAAAGCATACACAAAGCCTGCGACACCTTACCCAAAAGAGAAAAGAACAAAAAACAAAAATGGATAACTAACACCATCTTAGAAAAAATGGAAGAAAGGAGACAAGCGAAGAACACTGCCCAATACAATAAAATAGATAATGAGATACGCAAAATGTGCAAAAAGGCAAAAGAAGACTGGCTCAGCCAAAAATGTAGAGAAATAGAAACTATGGAAAGCAAACAAGACCTAAGAGGAATGCACACAGAAATAAAGAGAATGACTAATAAAAATAAAAAAGCCACAGAAGGTGGATGCATTGCAGACAAAAAAGGAAAAATGCTAACAGACAATAAGGATATCATAGATAGATGGCAGGAATATATAACAGAACTATTTCATGATCAAAGGGACAAGAAACCAGTTATAAAATGTACATCAGGCTATAAAATCTTAAAATCTGAGGTGGAAAAAGCTATAAAAACAATGAAAAGGGGAAAAGCAGCAGGACCTGAAAGCATACAGATAGAGATGATACAGGCACTTGAAGATTTTGGCATTGAAGTGATTACAGACATATGCAACGACATATACCACACAGGATACATACCAAATGAACTAAAAACATCAACTTTCATTGCATTGCCTAAAAAGAATGGTGCAGTTGAATGCAGTGACTTTAGAACAATAAGCCTAATGAGCCATGTTACAAAAATCTTGCTAAAAGTTATACAAGGAAGGATTCAGAATAAAATCAATACTGAATTAGATGAGCAGCAATTTGGATTTAGGAAAAATAGCGGGACAAAAGAAGCCATATTCTGCATGAGAACATTAATCGAAAAATACACAGAAGTAAACAAACCAATATATGCCTGCTTCATAGACTACACCAAAGCTTTTGATAGAGTACACCACAAACAACTTATAGAATGCCTAAAAGAGATACATCTAGATGACATGGATATACGACTAATATGCAATCTATACTGGGAGCAAACAGCAATAATAAAATATAACAAAGAGTTCTCTACACCCATTGATATAAAAAGAGGAGTAAGACAAGGATGCATCCTATCACCAAGCTTGTTCAATCTATACACTGAGCAAATCTTTAAAAACATCATAGAGATGCCAGGCCTACAAATTAATGGAAAGATAATCAATAACCTAAGATATGCTGACGATACTGTACTACTAGCAGAAAATCCTAAAGACCTACAACAATTACTTAATGAAATAAACACGACAAGCAAAAAATATGGACTAGATATGAATATCAAAAAGACTAAAACTATGATCATAAACAAAGAAAATACTCAAAACCCACAAGTGGATATCAAAATTGAAGGAATAGACCTTGAGACAGTTCAGAACTATAACTACCTTGGACATACTATAACCAGTGATGGAAAATGTACAACTGAAATAAACAAAAGAATAGGAATGGCAAAAAGTAATTTTAATGTCATGAAGGACATACTAACATCAAAACAAATAACACCAGAGCTAAAACTAAGAATAGCAAAATGTTACATCTTCTCAATATTCCTATATGGTGCTGAAACATGGACATTAGACAAGAAAACAGAACAGAGAATTGAAGCCTTTGAAATGTGGATATATAGAAGAATAGGTAGAATTGGATGGAAGGAAAAGAAAACAAATGACAAAGTCTTAAAACAACTAAAAATGAAAAGAGAACTTCTGAACACAATTAGAACAAGACAAATGCGATTCTTAGGCCATGTTAAAAGACACAACAGCCTACTGAAAGTGATCCTGGAGGGGAAAATACAAGGTAAAAGAGGCAGAGGCAGACCAAGATTAACATGGACGAGTAACATCAAAAGATGGACAAATCAACCGATGACAACCTGCACCATCAAAGCAAGAGATAGAGCAAAATGGCGCTCCATGGTAGCCAACCTTCGTTGCGGAGACGGCACTCAATGATGATGATGATGAGTTCAAGATTTGTTATTTTCCGAATTTTTCTTCTACGGTCTCTTCCCTAATTGAGAATCTTCTAGTGACTCCCGATAATTTCTATCAGCATGTCTAGTTTTTGACATCCAAATGGTCTCAAGGAAATATGGCCAGTCTAATTACGAGATAACCAATTCGTTATTGGGGGCCGTCTCCGCATCGAAAAATGTTTACTATGTAGCGTCTTTCCGCTCTGTCTCTTGCTTTGATGATGCAGGGTTGTCGTAGGCTCACTTGTCCATCTTTTGATGTTACTCGTCCATGTTTGTCTTGGTCTGCCTCTGCCTCTTTTACCTTATATTTTCTCTTCCAAGATTACTTTTAGTAGGCTGTTATGTATTCTCTCTCTCTCTCTCTCTCTCTCTCTCTCCGCGTTCAGGACTCAATCAGAGTAAGGATTCCAGACTCTCATATGAAGTCAGCTGTCAGGCTAAGTGTGTTGATCGCCCCCACAGACAGAACATCACAATTAGAGTCTGTCAGATCCACTCTGACTGAACACCCGTTAATACGTAGCACTGTGTTCTGCGCCAGTGGCCCAGTGCATCCGATTTCAGCCAGCATTTTATTCGGGTTTGCCTTCCCTAGCCTTTGATTGTCCCCAATCTTCCTGCAAGGCAGCAGATTATCTTTTCTGTAGGGGGATTCTGCCCTTAGATGGTAACCCCTACCAGGTTTACGAGTTATGTATTTTAACTTGCCCTAAAAATCTTATTTATCTTGCTTGAATTGTGTTTAGTAGTTCTCTTTTCATTTTAGTTGTTTTAAGACTTCATCGTTTGTTTTCTTTTCTTTCACTCAAATTCTACTTATTCTTCTATAAATCCGCCTTTAAAAGGCTTCAATTTTCTGTTCTGTTTTCTTGTCTAATGTCCATGTTTCTGCACCGTAAAGGAATATTGAGAAGATATAACATTTTGCTATTCTCAATTTTAGCCCAGGTGTTATTTGTTTTGATGTTAGTATATTTTTCATGACATTAAAATTACTTTTTTCCATTCCTATTCTTTTATTTATTTCAGTTTTACATTTTCCATCACTGGTTAGAGTATGTCCAAGGTAGTTGTAGTTCTGAACTGTCTCCAATTCTATTCCTTCAATTTTGACAAATACTTGTAGGTTTTGAGTATTATCTTTGTTTATGATCATAGTTTTAGTCTTTTTGATATTCATGTCTAACCCATATATTTTTTGCTTGTCATGTTTATTACATTAAGTAATTGTTGTAGATCAACATGATGTTCTTCTAGTAGTACAGCATCATCAGCATACCTTAGGTTATGATAACAATTAGCTGAATGAAAACCAGTGAACTAATGGACCTCATTTGTAGAGAAACTTGTGTCAATGCCAGTACTCGGTTATTCTGAAAGGAGTCACGCCCACATTCAGCAGGAGAAACTGGGGATGCTGTTTGTTGTGATTATTCAATGCAATGATGCAAAAGAGATGTTCTTGTCTGTCAGGAATTCACGGGAGCCCCTGTCGTTCTGGAATCGTAGGCTTCTTGCACAACTCTCCACTTTCATCATCATCAAGTACCAAACCTGCTGGCGTAGGTGATCATGTCTCTCCACAACTTTAGATCACGACAGTTAATTATTATTTCTGTTGTTGACCTTCTGCCAAGCCATTCTCTTAAGCTGTCTGCTACCTTTTCTCTTTGCTTCCCTCTGTCTCTTCGTACCTCAATTTTCCCAGTTGTTACGATATATTCCAACTGTTCTCTTCTCATTACATGGCCAAAAAATTGATGATTGTTTCTTCCTAATATTTGAAATTAGCTCTCTTTTTGCTTTGGCCTCTTTCAGAACGTTTTCATTACAATTCTTAGCTCTCCACTTTAATGTCACCGAAAGTACCATTGCCCTTTCTATCGCTTGTTTCTCTTCTATCGACAGAAAGAAGATACTTTCCACTTGTGGTTTCTAACTGTCATAGGAGATGGTCGAATAGAAGGGAATAGATTCATCATGTTTATTGATCGATTATATACTCTTTTCCCCAAAGTCACTCCTTAAAGCTTCAATTGTCAACTGCTCGTACAGCAGTAAAACAAAAAAAAGCTCCACTTCCTGTCTTGTCTAAGACCAGATAATAATGGTCGTTTGTCATGACCGGATAATAAAGGTCGCTTGTCAAGACCGGATAATAAAGGTCGCTTGTCAAGACCGGATAATAAAGGTCACTTGTCAAGACCGGATAATAATGGTCGCTTGTCAAGATCGGATAATAATGGTCGCTTGTCAAGACCGGATAATAAAGGTCGCTTGTCAAGACCTGATAATAATGGTCGCTTGTCAAGACCGGATAATAAAGGTCGCTTGTCAAGACCGGATAATAAAGGTCGCTTGTCAAGACCGGATAATAAAGGTCGCTTGTCAAGACCGGATAATAGAGGTCGCTTGTCAAAACCAGATAATAATGGTCGCTTGTCAAGACCAGATAATAAAGGTCGCTTGTCAAGACCGGATAATAATGGTCGATTGTCAAGACCGGATAATAATGGTCGATTGTCAAGACCAGATATTAATGGTCGGTTGTTAAGACCGGATAATAAAGGTCGGTTGCCAAGACCGGATAATAATGGTCGATTGTCAAAACTGGATACTATAGGTCGCTTGTCAAGACAGGACTGTAAAGGTAATTTGTTAAAACCGAATAATAATGGTCGTTTGTCCAAGACGGGTTACTAAATTTCACCTGTCAAGACCGGATAATATTGGCAACTTGTCCTGAGCTCTCGCCACAAGGTGTTCAGGTTTAAGTTTTTACTTCACTCCCGATAGAAAAAAAAAATAAAACTGTTGATATTATAAATGCATCTATAATAAAATTAACTTTAAAATTAAATTTACTTACATCACTGTGTGTGTTGTTTATTTGTTCCTGCTGAAAGCCTATTGAGCCGAAACGTCGTTCAAATTTGTTTTGTCCACAGTTACATAAAGTTTTAGGGTTAAGGCATAAAATGCGAAGCTGCAGTAAAGCTGAATATAAGGAAAAATTTTAAAAAAAATTAAAAAACAAAATGGTATGTAAGAAGCTTTACGTGACAAGTGAAAATCGTGCCAAAAAGTGTGTACA
The DNA here is from genome assembly GCA_032433765.1 of Megaustenia siamemsis. NCBI lineage: Eukaryota > Metazoa > Mollusca > Gastropoda > Stylommatophora > Ariophantidae > Megaustenia > Megaustenia siamemsis. The sequence continues at coordinate 31,245,376 of JAVIAB010000107.1, forward strand.
TTTTAAGTAAATACATTTACGCACTTTTTTGCACGATTTTCGACGTTCACGACAGCAGCACTTGGTTACGATTTTATTTTGGATTTGACAGGATAGTTTTATTTATTTTTGTTGTTTTCTTTAACACATTTCGATTGTTTTTGTTTTGGTTGTTTCGTTATCAGTTTTTTGTGTGTGTTTTTTTGTTTGTTCCTGATGAAGGCCTATTGAGCCGAAACGTTGTTTAGTCTGTGTCGTCCACTTGTCACGTAAAGCTTCTTACATACCATTTTTTTTATATTTTTTAATTTTTCCCTACATAAAGTTTTAACCATGCCATTTGTTCTATTTTTTTTTTTTTTTTTTTGTCTTTTCTCCTGGTCTCCTGGTGTAGAGTTCGACAAATTACCATCTCAGCTCTCATTCTGCGCATTTATCTTTGTTACAAATTGTGTGGCAATGGTGGCTGTGACTGACTGATTGCCTGTGTCATACAGTGCGAGTCAAGCAACCCTATTAAAAAAAAAAGTAAAGTACCCCAGTCACGCCAAGTGGCGTATAGGGAAATATGGTGTTAGTGACCATATATTTTACAGACCTTCAGCACATGATTTTTGGGGTAATGTGGTCGGTATTACGCCCGTGCTGCTTTACTTTCCCAGAAAAAAATCTGGTACCCATTTAAGGCTGGGTGAACCCGGAAGCTGTCCGTTGGGATCGAACCCTACCCCTTGTCCTTTGTAGTCCAGTTCACTAACCACTGAGCTATCGCGGCTCCAAGCAACCCAATTAGTTCATTATATTTAACTTTTGAAATATGCATTTCTCGCTAAAGTTCAAGGGAATATAACTCTGAAAGAAGTACCTCTTTTTGTTACAATATTCTAAGTGTTTTCTTCATGCAAAATGTCTAACATCAAAAACAAAACCACCAACATAGAATTATGGAAATGTACCAGTCAAATCAGTGGACAAAGAGATACAGCGAAGACAATGGCGGTGGATAGGACACACACTGCGGAACCCAACTGAGAGTATTGCACAACAGGCCCTTTTTTTAATCCCCAGGGGAAAAGACAAAGAGGAAGACCAAAAAAATTATTGGAGAAGACAGACGGAAGCAGAGATGAAGATGATGGGGAAGACATGGAATGATCCTAAAAGAATGGTAAGAAACAGAACGACTCGGAAAGTGTTTGTTGAAGACCTATGCTCCACAGGTAAGCTGAAAGATAGAAGAAGAAAGAAAATGTATAACATAGTGACTTTATTGTTTCTGTTTCTCTTATTACTTTAGTCAGTTCTATATAAAGAAATAGGAAGCATCCAGTTGTGTTTATTCTTAGTTTTGTTTTTGCTTTTGTAATCGGTATACTTCAACATCAAAAGCAAGCCCTCATGTGGGGAAACAACAGGTAAGAGGAAAAGAGGCCGACCTAAAGAAACACCGAGAAGAACATTGATCAGAGAGGCAAGAGCAGCAGGATTCAGCTCCCTCAATGAGATAGAGTTGCTTTCACAGAACAGAGAAAAATGGCGAGATTTGATAAAAGATCTTTAGAAGGATTGAAAACTGTTAGAATAAAAATTTAGATAAGAGAAAGAGTATCTGGATATGTGCTCTATGGGTCGGCTACGGCTCCAAACGTCAATAGATAGATAGATACTTCAACATCAATATATATATATATATGGTCTTTGATATGGCCATATCAAAGAAACAATCATCACCATCAGGCAGCATAGAAATAAACAGGACAAATCTGAAACTAGTCTAACGTTTCAAATACTTGAGCACAATAACATCAGATGGAAGATGCACCACATACATAAAAAACATAATAGCTCAGCCCAAAATAGCATTTCAGAAAATGAAAAATATCTTATGCAACAGGTCTATGTCAATAGAAGTGAGAAAGAGAGTTCATCGGTGCTATATAGAACCAATTCTGACCTATGGAAGCAAATCATGGACAGTAGACACACAAATGAAAAAACGGTTAGAGGCCACAGAGATGGGATTTCTCAGAAGAATTTTGAAAGTTTCGTGGACAGCTAAAAAGACCAATGAGGAAATTCTAAAAGAGGACAACACAAAAAAGGAGCTCCTAAAAACATCAGAAAGAAACAATCAACATTTTTCGGTCACATTATGAGAAGAGGAAAGTTGGAATACTTGGTTACAACTGACAAAATAAAAGGAAAGAGGGGTCGTGGGCGACAAAGAGAGAAAATACTGGATAGCTTGGTGTCATGGCAAGGCAAACAGTCAACAACAGAACTGATAGGATACACTGTAGTTTGAAGATTGTGGAATGACATGATCGCCTACGTCAACCGGCATGACACATGATGATGATGACGATGATACTTCACCAATTTTATTTATTATGGGGGAGGGGAGGAGGGACGGTGGGGGAGGAGAGGTTGATGGTTTGCATGTCGTGCTACACTCACTGTCACAAGTAACTACGGCTAGGTCCCCTTGTGATAAGACCAGATCGAAGGACATCTGACAGCAGAGATGAAATCGAGTGCAAAGTTCAAATAACAGATGGGAACGACAGACTGTGGATTTGTATTGAAGATGGGCACTCAGAAGAACACTTGAACACCATATTTAAAACGGCACAAATAAAATCCCCTGTCAGAGCAAATATTTTAAACATTTCTTTACTTTCATTCAAATTATTATTATTTTTTAAAAAGTTGTTTATTATATTTTTTCCCCTTAAATTACTCCCAAAATCTGTGTCGATTCTCTGCACTTCGTGTCATCATGAATGACGTGGGATTTCCCACACACCAAATACACTTTATCGAACCGCTATATCACGAACAGAAAGCAGTTTTAGAATAGCCGGTGAAATATCAGACTGGTTCGAAATACAAAAGGGATTGAGACAGGGATCATCTTCTCTCCACAACTTTCGATCTCGACAGTTATTTATCTTTTCTGTTGTTGACCTTTTGCCAAGCCATTCTCTTAAACTGTCTGGTATCTTTTCTCTTTGCTTCCCTCTATCTCTTCGTCCCTTAATTTTCCCATTTGTTACAATATATTCTAGCTGTTCTCTTCTCATTACATGGCCACAAAACGGTTATCGTTTCTTCCTAATATTGGAAATTAGCTCTTTTTTGCTTTGACCTCTTTCAGAACATTTTCATTGCTCTTCTTAGCTGTCCATGGTATTCTCAACATTCTTCTGTAAAACCACATTTCTACAGCGTCCAGTGATTTTCTTGTATTTTGTCCCATTGTCCATGATTCACATCTATATGTTATGACTAGCTATACATAACATTTAAGAACTCCGTTTCTTGCTTCTATTGTCAAAAATGGAGTGCACAGTATCATCCTCATTTTTTTTGGATAGCTGCTTTTGCCTGAGCCATTTAAAATTACTTCCGTTGTATGTTGAAACAAAATATGTATAATATATATGGCCTTTGACATCTTGACAGATAATTGGTAGCAAGAGTAGTGAAGTACCAGCAGAATGATGCGTAAATGTTGCTTTGGAGGCACATAATTCCTTATATAAATAGTCTACCCTGCAGATTTTTGGTGCCGTTTTTTCTCTACATGAGAGTCTACATATTTCTCTATATAAGAGTCTACATTTATTTTCCTTATACAAAAGTCTACCTGGTGACCTCTCGTTGACCTCTCGTTATCTCTCGGGTGACCTCTCGTCGCGTTATCTATCGGGTGACCTCTCGTGGTGGGATGGTGGTGGTGGGGGTGACCTCCCGCGGCGATGGTATCATAACTTTCACATTCTTTGTACTCTCAGGCAATAAAATACAGTGACTTTCAAAACAGTCTTATTTAAGATAAGTTTTGAAAACTTCCTTTAGAACTAAAGGTAACAGCTTAGTCCATTACACATGCAACACGACGCTACGTTAACGAACTTAGTAGCTACACGCCAAACATAAACACCGCGTTAATAACGTTAAGCGAGATCAAAGATCCCGGTTCTCCGTGAGTACTTACTTCCGCATAGACCGCCCGCGTGGACATCAAACCGGCCGCGTGGACATCAAAGGATAACGCTAGCGTTTACCCTTGACCACACTAATAAATTTATCGGCTAGCCGGTAAGACTTGGCGCCGAAGAGACTGGCCATGAGTGCTTTTTAATGATTTTATAACATCTGAACGGCTGGAGTGTCATTTAACAGGGGAATTTTACGATACCGATGTTTTAATGTGAGACGCTTGGGGGTAATTAATATGTTTGTGCTGTTTCGTGTTCAAAGACCCTGTTTCGCTGTGAAAAGTTTCGATTGAACGTTTGAGTGCGAGACTGGCCAGGGGTACGTTAATGACTTTTTATCATCTGAAGGTTAGAATACCACTTACCAGGGGAATTTTACTGGGCGGTTGTTTTAATGTGATATGTTTAGGAGAAATTAATATGTTTGTACTGGAGAGTACTTGATCGAACAAAGAGGTTAGAACTGTATATAAGTAGATTCAAGCATCAAGTCTCACAAGCAGTTTCAACGAGTGTCTTGGCTGTAACTCAAGCAAGAGTGTGCTTGGCTGTACAAGTAAATTTCTTTACAAACCGGAAGTAGGACCTTATTTTTCATCGTAGATTCTATACTGTCGTTTATTTTAATACAACAAAATAATTTTAAAATAAATAAATTAAAACAACTCAAATAAAAAATAAACAAATATGCTCTTTTTATAATGTTTATTTTCACAATAAAACATATTTTATTTTCACAATAAAACATTTTATTTTCACAATGAAACATAAATTTATTTTAATACATCAACGTGGACAACACATGTTACAGATTCAAATGGTTATAATTGAACAATGATGATTTCAATAGTACAAATGTGAATTCAAATCATCTGAAAAAGTACACAAATAGCAACATAGTCATGTATATATGATAAGTAATAAAAATGTCACTGTCCCACTGCAGAATTTATTACTTTTACTCGTCTCGGCTTCCTCGCTTTGTTGGAACTGTCTGTTTGAGCTAAATGGTTATCAAACACTGGTGAATACAAAGGTTGATTAGCGTTCAAAACACAACCACCCTCCATTTTGACAAATCCTTGATCAAAGACGGCATAGGTAATTGGCGACTGTGTGGAAATTAAATCACTCGAGGCATACATATCTCTTGGTTCTTTCGGTTGCTCAACAAGAGGCGTAGTGTAGTTGATTTTATAATAAGTTGCTAAAATGGCATCTCGCATATCGACTAGCGTGGTAAATTCATCTTTCGAGAGTGTTATTCCAGTTCTGGTAGGAAACTTAAGCAGACTCTCACCACGATATGACCGTATGTTTATCAATGGTCTGTTATGAAAAGCAGAAACTGAGACTGCCTTAACACCATCTTTGGACAGTGGAATTACATTCTCATTTCTACGTGACATATAAATACGTTGATCACATACATCAAATGAAGCTGGCATGTTAACGCTAGACGACTCCATGTTCGAATCACACGACTTGGTAGCAGAGCTCTGACTTTCTGTATGTGTAGTAGCACTGAGAACGGCTGACCTTTATACACTGTAACAAGGGGGCGTGGCCAGCCTAATTATAGTAACCAATGGAATACGTTCTATTTATAGTAACTGATGCAATACGTCATCGGAGGTGTTGAGACATGTTCAGAGAGCCGCCATCTGTGATGAGTAATGGGAAGTTTGTTCCACGAATTCGATGCATCCAGGGCGTCATTAACCAATAAATTAGACGGTCGTTAATATGTTGTTTCGTTGAAAACGGGCAAGAGAATTCTGTTAATACTCGCACCACGACACTTTAAAATTATATAATAAACACAATATAGACCACACGTGTTGCTAAACAAGTCTTGTAACACTCGTGATTTGTAGACGAATGGAACATGTGAATTCCTCTCGATAAAGTTTAAAATATCAATGTGCCTGGGAGGTAAACCGTAGGAATCGAAATACTCTATTTGTCCGAGGCCGTTGTAAAAGAGGGCCACCCAGTGTTCACAGGGTTTGTGGGCAGGGTCGGTGTTTACGACAAAGACTGCAGTCTTGGTTGGGTCGATGTTGGACGGTAAGTGGTCTCGTGGGAGGACACTAACAAGGGCGGAACGTCGAACAAAAACATCGGACATCAAGAGGCTGTAAATATCCCCCGTGTTCATTTTCTCAAATAGCGTAGTCTGTTAGAACCTGTCTTGTCTTGGACACTTCCAGTACTGAATCCAACTCGTCGTAGACTATAACTTGTAGGGGAGTTGTCGTTGGAGCGGCGAATTTGAGCTCTATCGACAAGGGTCCACTCGTGGCTAGCTCAAACTGGGCTCCATCTAGCAGACTGGGGGAAAGGTCAGAACCAAATAGACAAAAGCCCTCCTTGAACTGTTGATAATTAATACCATTTCCAGCATCTCTACCAATCAAACCCATGGTCAAATTTGTACCAAAAAAGGCTCGCGCATAGTGATTGTGTTCAAAGTCCATAGCTAGGGGAGCTTTCCGGATACACATCTCCCGTCAATCGTATAAGGTTCATATAAGTCAAACCAAAGTGTTGAAAATTGAATGGGTTAATGTTATAAACACCATGAAAAGCAGTGGCGGTAATCAGACCTATCACTATACGTGTTGGCGTTTGAGACAGGAATAAATTGTCTTGGTTGTGGGAAAACATCGCACGAGAAATTGCAAATGTTTTGAGGGTAACCCGCTTGATTGGATACCGTGCATTCCCACTTAAAAGAGCCTTTTCGTGGGCCAAAGAAATTGCTGGGTTTAGCTTAGCTTTCCTGACCACGAGGTGATTATAAGTGATTACACTCTTATAACCCACAGACTTATCCTGAGCCATGATGTTGAACACGTCCTTAGAGGGTGTGAGTTTAATCTTTACATCCACTCTGTTTAACATGTAACGGTCCAGCACAAAGAGATCAGAGTGCAAACGACCCATCATTTCAACCTCTTTACTATCCGAAGTCAAAGCACGTCGTATTTTAAATCCCTCGTTAGCCTGCATATCATCGTGGTGGCCTGCTGTATCTTTGTAGAACAGAGCAGCCGTCAAGTGTCCCGTTTTCGCATCCTCCCCATAGTTTAGTATAGTCTCGAACACTGCTCTAAATGGATAGGTATTCTCAGATGTTGTAATCAATGTATCATTCAGAGATGCGTCGACTTGAGAAAATAGACTGTGAAGATAATTGTTGACTGGTCCTACCTCGGCATCCAACGGTAAACTTTCACCATTGGGGAGGGTGATCCTGGCCCGCAGATGTAAAAACGTGTTGAAAAGATCTAGATACTCTTCAGTGTTTCCAGAAATGAAAAACTCCATGGGAGCCCCATGCGCTAACGAGGCAAGAGGTCGAATTTCAGTAAATTGGCCCGAGTCTACGACAGTCTGAGTTGGTGGAACGCTAAATAAATCCAAACCAGAGTGAAGATATTCACATGACTTGTGGTGAATGAGAGACATCATTAATCAAATATATCTTTTGGTACCGACAGCTTAGTTCGCCTCTTGCTTGCAGAATGAAGGGGGAACAGTCTAGCTGATGGTTTTATTCTCTTCCTAACGGGTTGGCCAGGTGGGGCTGCCTTCCCGACTCGCTTTCTGATTCGTCGTTGTAAACCACTTCCTGATTGGTTGTTACCAGTCAGGTGGTCTACGGCCCCGTCTAATAACCGCATGCCGGCCTCCTTAGCTCGTGATTTAAAAGCGTCGCCGATATTTCTGCGAGCTAAGGCGTTCTGCGCGACCTGAAGACCGGTCCCCACGCCTTCTCTGAGTAAGGCTTTACCCCCTGTTTTTAACCAGGGTAAAATATCCCTCCCGATTCCACCAAAGAAACTACCGATTCCTCGTCCTCGTTGATTTCGACCACCTATAAACACAGGCATCCCATCACCCGCCTGACAACAATAAAAGTCTTCGTACATCCTGGCTTTGCTTTGAAAGGGTGTGTGTCTCACCATTATGACAGCTCAATGTGTTTTCTCGTTCGAAAGTGTACCGTTAGCACCGACGTCCCACTGGGAAATGAGATGGTTTTTCAGTGTTCGCTGGCTAAAAGGATTTCCACAGTGTCAAAGGAAAATCTGCTCAGGGGGACATAGTGAGGCTTGTCGTAGATCTGAAACACAGCGGTGTGCTTTTTGTTGAGAACGGCAACACTCCTGAGGAGGGGTACCATCACATCCCCAACAGGTCTGGGTGAAACGAGATTGCAGTAGACGTAGACATTTTTTGCAACACTTTCCAAGTCCATTTCACCGTCCATCATTTTCCGTCCTTCGCGTCTGGCTTTTCAGTGGACAGATTGAACAGCGAGACCGCGACAACGGCATATATAACCACCATTTGACACATAAAGACAATCTCTAAACGGGGGAATAGTTTCCCAAAAACTGGCCAGAGCGAGGTTCTCTCCCCACCAGAATTCAGGGTTCGCAAAACAGGATCTTCAAAAGATTCACCTTCTTCTATCATCTCTAGTTTTTGTATCTGACAATGTCCTTGGTCGGTATCCAACTGCTGAAAGAGGAATCATAACCAAACCACTTGACTAAACTCTCTTTTCGTCCCAATGACGTGCGACGTTGGGTTATAACCCTCTCGACCCTGCACTCGTTCTTGTCTCCGATCTTTTGAATTTCTTGTGTGTAGAATGACCCCTCTATTTCATCACCCTTATCGTCTTTCAGCACATATGTAACGGGTTTTGTTTCAGTTACTCGACTGATGGTAAAGAGTTCCTCCGTCCAAGCTGGGGCATAACCCTTTTTAAAATTAGCTCTGCCCAGGACCATTCTAACTCGATCACCAGCCTTATACAGGGGTCTCTCAAATTTCAAGTTGTGTTTGCTATACAACGTGTTCCACACTTGTTCTTGATTGTCTCTGCTAACGTCGACCGGTGCCATTTTTATACTTCTGTGGTACGAATGATTATACCTTCGAAGTAGGGCGGGTAGCACATGGACATAACAAAGTCGATTGGATTTCGTAAAAAATCTCCACATCCTTTGTTTCAGAGTCCTGTTAAAACGTTCCACAACAGCAGCCTTAATATCTTCGTTCTGGGTGGTGAAAAAGTGAATATTGTTGTCTTCGAGGAATTTCTGAAATGTTTTGTTCAGAAACTCTGACCCCTTGTCGGTTTGAAAACTCACAGGTTTCCCATCGTAAAATATTTTACCAACAGCCTCCACTAATGATTTCCCCGTTTTTGTTCGTATTGGGACGGCCCACGCAAATTTACTGAAAACATCCACACAAGAAAGCAAATAGGAGTACCCATCATTGTGTTTTTTTTTCAAATGTCTCAAATCGATTAGGTCTGCTTGGTATTGCTGTTGGGGTCCACTCGTTATAATGGGACGCCTTTCAAATTTATGTCGAATCGGTTTATGAAGGGTATAGGTATCCTGGTGACTCAACCAACCAACGATTGATCTCTTTAATTCCTATTTTGGTGTTACGTTGCAAGGCTCTTGCACCACTATACGACCCTGGTTGATTAGGGTCAAAGTAATAACGTCTCAATACTTTGACCACCTTTCCCATTTTGGTGTTAGGATTTTGGACTTTTTTCTTTTGGACCTCAATTTTAACGAGGTTAGCCGTGAAGTGTTTTCATCACTGGTCTTTTGGGGTTTCAGGTACCTTGGTTTGTTCTGGTTTCACATCGACTGGTGGTGGAGGAGAAGGTATTCTTTCTGTTGACAAGTTATGTTGAATTAGATCGACTGATCCCAAAGGACGTCGTTTATACTGCTCCATTCTAGTTAAATACTGTTGCAAAGTACGTTGGTACACTCTGGCCTTATCAAGAGGGGCTAAATCGTTACGGTCTAAGATACGTTGCATTTCATCGTCTAAATCTCTCAAGTTATCATTGATCGCCTCGGGTGGTGTATACGTGGAAGTCTGTTTCAAACCCTCTAATAACCGAGGATCCATCAAAATAATTTTTTTTGGCCATGCTTACAGACCTAATACACCACCTAGAACACTTAATATAGGCTTGATCAAAGCACCTATGAATCCACCAGTTTGTATAATTGCTTTCCTCTGCGTAAGATTCGGTTTCTTTTTAGTGAGGAATCTCAGCTTGTTCTTGTGTCAACGTAGCTCGCACTTCTGATGTTGAGCGAGTCTAACATTACCTTTTAATATGTTATGACAACACTCACATAAAAAGCGAGTGAGTTCTGGAGAGGCCGTTTTCAATATGGCTCTTAAACCACTCGGCGTGTCTGAGCGCAGACATTTCAACATTTCACCGTGTCGTCTAAGTGAAGCTTCCATTCTATTACTTTATAACGTAGACAATTTGTCTCTCCCCTGGAAATATCTTTGTTCTCAGCTTCAGATGATCCGGTGTTTCCTCTCGAAGGTCCACCAGCAAATAACAGTGGGGAGACGCTGTCGCGTCCTTAAAACTCTCTTGAAGGTACGCCATTTGACCCGGGTACATTTGCTTAGCCAGATTGGTAATTTGACTTCCGTCTCTCCGATTTTTGAAAAGGACTATATAATGGGTATTGAGGCTTATAGTTCGATGTTCCTTGTTTTTTTCCAAATACGTTTTGAACAATGTAGATCACGCTCATATATCTGTGATGACTACCTTTGGTGAATAATGTTGTCACCCTCTCATCCGTTTCCGACATCAAGACGTCGAGGATGATGAGTCTTCTCTTCTTACCACCTTCCAAGTTATCGATATCTGGTAGACCCTCGATAAACCTCATGGTCTCGTATATTGGTTGCCATTCACCGTAACACCATATAACTTCCTCGGTTACGGGGACAACTAGCTCTTGTAGATTCTGTAGAAACTTTTGAACAATTACAGTTTTTCCACAGCCTATGGGACCAGTGATCAGAGCAGTGAAGGGGTGTTTCCACTGAGGGTCCATCCTCACTAATGACACGTTTCTTTGGTATTATCACATTTAAAGTATTTTTTATCATGTAATACATGTTCTGTCCCTTTCCAAATATTTGTGATGTGGTTTTCTTACTTTACAGATTTCCGTAAAATGGCATCTATCAGACCTTACATACTATTTGACAAGGTGTTGTGTATTTTACAGTATCAACCATATGACTATTGTAAAGGGTGTCAGGTGAAACATGACAACCAGTTACCTCACTCGTGTCTTCTAGAGTTTGAGGAGCGCCTTAGTGTGCAAATAAATGATATTTTATATCATGAGTTCACGAAAGAGGATGTAGTCTTCTTTTGTGGGGAACATATAACCCAACGAATAAAGGAATACATCAATTGGGAAGGAGTTGACTCTACACCACCCTCACCTGTCAGTTCAAGTAACTCACCACCCGCATTACTTGACCCCACCACTGAACCCACAGCCACTACATATAACGCGGAGGATGATGAAATTTTACCACCACCACCCCTTTTTCGCGACGATCCAGAGTCGACGGTCTGTCAAGCGGTAAATGAGGTCAGTATTCACCCACTTCTCTGATTGATTAATCCAGCTGTCAGTCATTTCTTTGCTCCGCCTTCTATACTAATACTCTTCTCTGATTGGTTAATCCAGATATCAGTCGATGTTTATATAGTCACTCGCTGATTGGATAAAATCTGTTACCAGGATATATTTAAACTAGACGGCATTTGTGTTATAAGTTTGGTTGCTTCAAGGAAACTTAGTGTTCATTCTAGCGGAGAGTATATTTTACACAGTAAATTGGATTGTTTTCTCTTAAAGTATGTTAAGGGTTATCTATAACAGGTTATATTCAGTGTAGATGATTGAGACTATATTTTACGCGGTAAGTTGGATTGTTTTCTCTTAAAGTACGTTAAGGCTTATCGATAATATGTTATATTCAGTGTAGCTGATTGAGACTATATTTTATACTGTAAGTTTGAATATTTTCTCTTAAAGTATGTTAAGGGTTATCGATAATAGGTTATTCAAGGTGTTTAAAGTAGTTAAGATATGTATTGTTGAATTCCTTCGTTTATTCGATTATTAAACTAAGAATTTTAAGTCTTGCTATTCAATATTATTAATGTTTTTAAACTAGATATGTAAAGTATCATTGACAAAGGGTTATTTATTTTTTCTACAGATAATTTCTCATAACGATGCAGCACCTGGAGAACATCCGTGTCCATTGTGTCCAAAGAAATTTAAATGGCACAGTGAATTGTTGGAGCATCATCGAGGTGCACATCGCCTTATACACCATGCTTGTACCATTTGTCAACGTACGTATACGAGACGTAGTTCGTTAGCCAGACATATGAGAGTAAAACATTCTACAACAGCACCAGCTTCATCAATGGCTCCTTCTACAACACCCACTTTACCATCAGCAACATCATCAGCAACTGAAACAACATCACCCACTTCACCATCGCCCTCTTCCACAACGAAGAAACAAAAGATAGACGAAGAATATTCACCTCCAATTAAAAAACACAAGCCTGATGACCCATTAGCAACATTATCCGAGTATGTACGGGCTGTATATCAACAAAACTGGTCAGCTATAAACACCCATGCAACTATCAACAAGACAGTTTCTACATATACATTCTTCCACTCCCCTGATCGCCCATTCATCACAGACTGGCCTGCTCTTTTAAGAAATATGTTTGACAGTCAGACAACCCGATTCATAATGAACTATGGTCACCACCTGATCCTCAGACATAGAGAGAGTAGTGATCTACGTTTCTTCCACTCTTCCCTCAATAACTCGGCTGTTCTCGAGTTCCCGCAATTAATCAATAATCTTGGAGCTTTCACCAGATTCGTCGATACTCTAAAGGAACACGATCCCGCGGACACTGCCCTCCTTAACAGACACGACACTAAGTGGATGGTGGAGAGCATTCCCGCCACTAGTTTCTATTTATTTCACATACGTGACTTCCACATTGGTTGATTAGCCCTCATGTTCCATCTTGTATGGTCAAAAGAGGGAAAGCGGGGAGGGAAGGGTGCCATGGTAGGAGAGAAGCGTCGCAGTGGATAGGAGAGAGTGAGAGAGAGAGAGAGAGAGAGATAGGAAAGACTTCTGAGCAACCGAAAGAATCAAGAGATATGTATGCCTCGAGTGATTCAATTTCCACACAGTCGCCAATTACCTATGCCGTCTTTGATCAAGGATTTGTCAAAATGGAGGGTGGTTGTGTTTTGAACGCTAATCAACCTTTGTATTCACCAGTGTTTGATAACCATTTAGCTCAAACAGACAGTTCCAACAAAGCGAGGAAGCCGAGACGAGTAAAAGTAATAAATTCTGCAGTGGGACAGTGACATTTTTATTACTTATCATATATACATGACTATGTTGCTATTTGTGTACTTTTTCAGATGATTTGAATTCATATTTGTACTATTGAAATCATCATTGTTCAATTATAACCATTTGAATCTGTAACATGTGTTGTGCACGTTGATGTATTAAAATAAATTTATGTTTCATTGTGAAAATAAAATGTTTTATTGTGAAAATAAAATTATGTTTTATTGTGAAAATAAACATTATAAAAAGAGCATATTTGTTTATTTTTTATTTGAGTTGTTTTAATTTATTTATTTTAAAATTATTTTGTTGTATTAAAATAAACGACAGTATAGAATCTACGATGAAAAATAAGGTCCTACTTCCGGTTTGTAAAGAAATTTACTTGTACAGCCAAGCACACTCTTGCTTGAGTTACAGCCAAGACACTCGTTGAAACTGCTTGTGAGACTTGATGCTTGAATCTACTTATATACAGTTCTAACCTCTTTGTTCGATCAAGTACTCTCCAGTACAAACATATTAATTTCTCCTAAACATATCACATTAAAACAACCGCCCAGTAAAATTCCCCTGGTAAGTGGTATTCTAACCTTCAGATGATAAAAAGTCATTAACGTACCCCTGGCCAGTCTCGCACTCAAACGTTCAATCGAAACTTTTCACAGCGAAACAGGGTCTTTGAACACGAAACAGCACAAACATATTAATTACCCCCAAGCGTCTCACATTAAAACATCGGTATCGTAAAATTCCCCTGTTAAATGACACTCCAGCCGTTCAGATGTTATAAAATCATTAAAAAGCACTCATGGCCAGTCTCTTCGGCGCCAAGTCTTACCGGCTAGCCGATAAATTTATTAGTGTGGTCAAGGGTAAACGCTAGCGTTATCCTTTGATGTCCACGCGGCCGGTTTGATGTCTTCGCGGGCGGTCTATGCGGAAGTAAGTACTCACGGAGAACCGGGATCTTTGATCTCGCTTAACGTTATTAACGCGGTGTTTATGTTTGGCGTGTAGCTACTAAGTTCGTTAACGTAGCTTCGTGTTGCATGTGTAATGGACTAAGCTGTTACCTTTAGTTCTAAAGGAAGTTTTTAAAACTTATCTTAAATAAGACTGTTTTGAAAGTCACTGTATTTTATTGCCTGAGAGTACAAAGAATGTGAAAGTTATGATACCATCGCCGCGGGAGGTCACCCCCACCACCACCATCCCACCACGAGAGGTCACCCGATAGATAACGAGAGGTCAACGAGAGGTCACCAGGTAGACTTTTGTATAAGAAAAATAAATGTAGACTCTTATATCGAGAAATATGTAGACTCTCATATAGAGAAAAAACGGTACCAAAAATCTGCAGGGTAGACTATTTATATAAGGAATTATGTGCATCCAAAGTCACATTTACGCATCATTCTGCTGGTACTTCACTACTAGCAAGCAATCATGATAAGTCAGTAGTTGGATAAAAATATTAGTGTCATATGCTGGATACTGCTTTGCTGAACAGCTTCTATTGTGGCTGAATCTGCCAATATCTAACCACTCAGATTTGTAGGAAAAATAACATGTTGAAAGCATTTACAGGAACGCAAGACAGCTGCATAAGAACGCATTTAAACAAAATGAAAAAAAAAATGTTTGTGTGTCTAATTTAATCGTGTTTTAATAGTAAATCTTGCAGTTGTGTTAATGCTTATCTTTATAACTATTCTTATAATTAAAGTTTTAAATCGTTATCTCTGGACTCGAGTGACATACAACTTCCTTATCGTACACGTTACTTTAATTGTATATTTCATATGTTAAATGTATTTTTGTTTTGGTCTGTGTCTAAACCATGGAAACTTGTTTGGATTAGGGAGTCCTTTAGTTGGGCCTGATTTGATAGATCTTCCAACAGTGACTTCCACAGTATTATGTTCACAACGGGAGTTCCAATTCCGAATCCTTGCTGCGTCTGTTCAACATAAAGTGGAGATAACAGAAGCACTCTTGTAGCTCCGAACAATGGGCAGCCTGGTGGGAGTGGGCAGCTTGTTCACTGCTCGAGGCCGTCTGATCTCTGGCCGAAAAGTTGGGTTTGAAATGTGTCATTATTTTGTAACACTCGCCCACTCACACTTTCAATATTCATTATACCGGCCTTCTTTCAGCTCACATTCACTCATTCATTCATTCACTCTCATTCTCACTCAAAGTCACTCTCACACTCACTCACTCACTCTCATACTCACTCACACTCACTATAACACTCACTTATTCACTCACTCAGATACTCATTCTACCATTAATTAATTCATTCACTCACTCTCTCATACTCACTCACTCACCCACCCACTCACACACTCTCTCTACTTCCGCTCCACTCACCTCATCTCGCCTAATCCCCACTAACTCATTGAATAACTCAATTCACTAACTCTCACACTCACTTTCATACTCACTCCCTCACACACTCGCTCTTTCACTCATTCATTCAGTCACACACTCTCTCTATATCCGCTCCACTCACCTCATCTTCAATAACTCATTGAATCACTCACTCACTCATTCTCACACACTCATTCTCACACACTCACTACATTATCACTCACTCCCTCTCATACTCACTCATTCACTAACTCACTCCCTCTCATACTCACTCATTTTCTCACTCACTCCCTCTCATACTCATTCATCAACTCACTCCTTATCATATCCACTCACTCACTGGCATGCGCACTCATTCACTCACTAATTCTCATACTTACTAACTCATTCATTCACTCACTCTCATACTCACTAACTCATTCACTCACTCTTATACTCACTAACTCACTCACTCACTCTCATACTCTGATATTCACTAACTCATTCACTCACTCTTATACTCACTAACTCATTCACCTCACTCACTCTCATACTCACTAACTCATTTATTCATTCACCCTCATACTCACTAACTCATTCACTCACATCACTCTCATACTCACTCATTCACTCACTCACCCTCATACTCACTTTTCACTCATCACTTTCATATTCACTAACTCATTCACTCATTACTCACTCTCATACTCACTCACTCTCATACTCACTAACTTATTTGCTCACTCACTCTCTTACTCAATAACTCATTTACTCACTCACTCTCATACTAACTCATTTATTCTCTCACTCTCATACTCACTCATGTACTCACTCACTCTCATACTCACTCATTTACTCACTCATTTACTCACTCAATCTTATTCTCACTCATTCACTCATTCTCACACTCGCTTACTCACACACTCACTCACTCACACACTCACTAACACGCTCACTCACTTATTCACTCACACACTATCATACTCACACGCTCACTCACTCATTCACTCACACACTCTTTCTATTTCCGCTCCACTTACCCCATCTCGGCTCATCTCCACTAACCCATTCGATCACTCATTCAATCACTCAATGAATTACTCATTCAATCACTCAATCACTAACTCAATCACTCAATCAATCACTCGTTCAATCGCTCATTAAATCACTCAATTACTGAATCACTTACTGAATCACTCATTCAATCACTCAATGAATTACTCATTCAATCACTCAATCAATCACTAATTCAATCACTCAATCAATCACTCAATCAATCACTCGTTCAATCGCTCATTAAATCACTGAATCACTTACCGAATCACTAATTCAATCACTCAATGAATTACTCATTCAATCACTCAATCAATCACTAATTCAATCACTCAATCAATCACTCAATCAATCACTCGTTCAATCGTTCATTAAATCACTCAATTACTGAATCACTTACTGAATCACCCATTCAATCCTGACCGCTCCTTTTTATGAAGTTGATGTCTTTGAGACAGCACCAACTATAGATTTACAAAGGCCTCAGAGCTGATAGTAAATTCCCAGAAAACCTCCAACGTGTCTGACGTTTTCGGTTTTACTAGCTGTGTGTAGAGTGGCGTCAGTCGTCTATAGCTCCTATACATGATAACGTCACGATAGTTGGATGGTTTTAATATTTTATTTACTGCCGCAGGCCTTTATTAAACCTATAAATGGTTATGTGTGAGATGGCTGAGGCCATCATTTTTTATACAGAGCAGGATTGTCATTATTGTGGCAAATACATCATCATCGTCATGGCCATCATTATCATCATCAACATCACCATCCTTATCATCATTATCATCACTATTATCCTCGTCATTGTTATAGTTACTATCAACCTCATCGTCATCATCACCATCGTCTTCGTGATCATCATCAAGAACATCATAATGATCATCATCAATCATCGTCATCGTCATCATCATCATGGTTAACGTCATAATCGTCATCATCATAAACAACAACATCATCAACATCATCATCAACAACAACATCATCAACAACATCATCAACATCATCATCATCAACATCATCATCATCATCATCAACAACATCATCATCAACATCATCAACATCATCATCATCATCATCATCATCATCAACATCACCAACCACATCATCAACAACATCATCATCAACATCATCAACAATATCATCATCATCATCAACAACATCATCATCATCAACATCATCATCACATCAACATCATCATCAACATCATCATTATCATCATCATCATCATCATCATGATCGTCAAGGTACTGGGGAGCTGAGTGGTCTAGAGCCCAGAGTCAGCCTCTAGACAAGATGGTCTTGGGTTCAAACAGTGACACAAGCTATGGGAACTTGGAATCCATGATCTCTATGTGGCTTACCCTGCTCTGGTTTCTGGGTAGTGAGATCCAATGTCTGGCCCTTTTCTATAACAGTTATATAAATGCAGCGAGCACTCTCCGCACGTTAAAGAATCATTGGTAGTTGAAAATCTTAAAGAATAGACCCGAAAGTCTGTTTTTGGGGCAGAATTGATAGCAATTAAAATTCTAGCCCGTGCCGGAGATGAGGGTGTCGGGCTGAAAGGTGCAGATACAAACTAGCGTCAGAAGCCATCCATGTCTACTTCACTGCTGAACGTTAAAGAAGGACTCCAGAGATCGTAGTGACCTCATCAACAACAACCACTTCCACAAGACGTGATGACAGCAAACATTTCCCAGACACAGATGCACACACATTTGTCTCTCTCAAGCGTGCACGCAATAACCCACTTTCAGATAATTGCATAAAGCATCCATTCTGCCGAACCATTTCGTTCGCATTTTTATACATTTATTTGCTTTTTATTTTCATGTATAACGCTTTTCTTGTATTGATTTTTATCCTGTTATAATTTGCCTCATTTGTTATTTATATATCGTTTACTGGTCTCTTCGGTAGCCTAGTTGGGAAAAGCCACCCGACTGGGGTCTTCGGTAGCCTAGTTGGGAAAAGCCACCCGACTGGGCTACCGACGTTCGGACAATCCATGTTCGATTCCCGCTGGCAGCAGTGTAAGTTGTACTTGTGGTTGGGAAAAAAAAAAAATTCCCCCCAGGTCAAACCAGCCGCTGGCAGAAATGGGTACCAGGGGATAATATACTGGGTACAAATAATAATACATAAATATTATTATATGGGGAACTTCCGAGGTGATAATAGGGAATAATAGAACATAGAAGTATGTGTTAACACTCGGAAAAATTGACAGACAAACAACAATAGAAAAAAACGAAGAACAATATATGGTCCGAAGTGGGATCGAACCCGTACTCAGTGGCACCGCGCCTTGCCACGAGAAGCCGAACGCTTGGCACACTGCCACGCAGCCAACTAAAAAATTGGCTATTGCAGCAGTGTCTTGCACGAAAGGCGTTTTCAATGACTATCGTTACCCTATGCTATAGTCATTGAGAACGCCTTTCGTGCAAGACACTGCTGCAATAGCTAATTTTTTAGTTGGCTGCGTGGCAGTGTGCCAAGCGTTCGGCTTCTCGTGGCAAGGCGCGGTGCCACTGAGTACGGGTTCGATCCCACTTCGGACCAAATATTGTTATTCATTTTTTTCTATTGTTGTTTGTCAATTTTTCCGAGTGCTAACACATACTTCTTTGTTCTATTATTCCCTACTAGGGGATAACTCTGGGAAGGTAAGGGATGCCGCCTCCTGAGATTCGATTATTGAAGCTAAACTATCCAAGAGTCTCCGAACACTTCTGGCTAGGCGGCCAAGCAGATATGGGTGAAAACTCTCATGCTAATACGCCGATCCAAGTCTCGTACTTTACTTGATGTCATTTAGAAATAGTTCAGAATCTACAGAATTACGATTTTTTTTGTGGTAATTTGTGGTATGTAATATGGTTAGTTCCTGTGTGTTAACGGGGTCTCATTATGAGGGAAGTAAAGAATAGTGACACTGTGACCTTCCAGGCATGTCGTAAGAGGCGACTAAGGAGATTGATCGATGGCTTGACAAGCTGTCATTGTAAAAAGTATTGTTATGGAAACAGCGCCATATATTTTAGAACAGTGATCTCTGCAATATGTGCCATTTTGGCACGCAAGGTTTCTGTTTTTGAGATTGTGGTTCTGCCCTATGTGCCGTCTTCGGCTCGAAAGGACAATAGATAGAATATGGTTAGTAGTTAAATAGGTATGATCAAGATAACAATGGCAAACACATTTAAGAATTGAAGGCAATAGTTTGATTAACATATTAAGTAAGAAAATGACCTTCCAACGTTAGCCTTCTGCTTGTGTTGCTGCGCCACTCTTGTGTACATGAAAGTGATTGTGAATATCGGCTACAATACCGGAACATCGATGAGGTATATTATCAAGGTTACGACGCTAATTCATTCATTCATTATCTTCTCGGGCCGTGGACGGCACATAGGGCTGGGCGAATGTCATAGTTCTCACCGGTTGAAGATTTCTGCTAGTTATTGTAGGTCTTGATTGTTTCTAAGTCCCACGTCTGAGCCTTCTTTAGTATTTGTTCTACACAGCCATTCACTGGGTCTGCTTTATTTGATTTTACTAGATGTTTTCACATGCGTGCCTAATGATGATGTCTTTCTTCATTCATTGTCAGCACACGACTGATGTAGGGAGCGGCGATAGCTCAGTGGTTAGTGAACTGGACTACCACGGACAAGGGGTAGGGTTCGATCCCAACCGACGACTTCCGGGTTCACCCAGCCTTAAATGGGTACCGGATTTTTTTTCTGGGAAAGTAAAGCAGCACGGGCGTAATACTGACCACATTACCCCAAAAATCATGAGCTGAAGGTCTGTAAAATATAGGGTCACTAACACCATATTTCCCTATACGCCACTCGGCGTGACGGGGGTACTTTACTTTTTTTTTTTTACACGACTGATGTATATAAATCTATCACAATAGAAGTGAGAATGAGAGATCATGGGTGCTACATAGAGCCAGTTCTGACCTATGGAAGCGAATCATGGACAGAAAACAAACAAATGAACATCCCATGATAATAATCATCGCTTCATTCTGTACTTTCTCTAGCCTGTCAGTCTGTGTTGTATTGACAGTGAGGGTTGCTAGGATATTTGCAACTTGTGCGAGGATCAGTCCCTGGTACAGAAATATAAGTAGCTTCTGTTCAATGTTGGCAGCTGCCATGACCGTCATTGTCTTGTGATCTACCATCAATAGTTTATGTACTTCTTCAATTCAACTTTATCGCTAACAATAATTTCTCCAAGTTTTTTATATATTGTTATGGACATTTTTTAAGATAAAACTCAGTATTATGAATACTTTATAAGCTCCTTTAATTTGGCCTTAAAATACTTTATATGTGCCTTTAATCTATCCAGCCTTATAAATAATTTATATACGCCATTAATACATCCTTTAACATGTTTTAAAACAGCTTTTTTTGCTTTGACGTATTTATTTCATCCTTAAAATTAATTGATTTATGTCTTAAGCAGCAGAGACCAACAGAAGAGCAAAAGATGGACTGATGGAATAATAGAAACGCCAAGAAACATAACAGCAGCAGAGACCAACAGAAGAGCAAGAAATGGACTGATGGAATATTAGAAACACTAAGAAACATAACAGCAGCAGAGACCGACCGAAGAACAAAAGACTGTATATTATTTCTCTCCTCGACGCTGTAAGGCAAATGAAGAAAAGAGGAAGAAGAAACGTGAGTTGAATCTCTGTGCTCAACTAAACTTGGTGAAATTAAAAACAGGTCTGCCGTAGAAGTGATCTCTAACTCTCCTCCCCACCTGACAGATTTGCTTTCATTATGGAAGTTATAAAGTCGTGATAGCTCAGTGGTTAGTGAACTAGACTACAAAGGACATGAGCTAGGGTTCGATCCCAACCGACGGCTTCCATTTCACTCAACCTTTAATGGATACCTGATTTTTTTCTGGGAAAGTAAAGCAGCACGGGCGTAATACCGACCACATTACCCCATAAATCATGTGCCGAAGGTCTGTAAAATTTATGGTCACTAACACCATATTCCCTATACGCCACTTGGCGTGACGGGGGTACTTTACTTATTTTAAAAAATACTTTTCATCAATAACTGACTACTTACTCACACATTGTGGATGTTTCTCTTTAATATCCATGTGATCAATGCAATTACAATATACAAATATAATTTGATAAATATAATATAGACTTGTATCTATCTGTGTAGACTATCTCTGTAGCCATACCGAAGAAGTCAGGCGCCACTGATTGTGAGGTCCATCGCACTATTAGTCTCATTAGCCATATGACGAAAATATTGCTAAGAATCATCATGAGACGTTTAAGGAACAAAATAAAACCAGAAATAAGTGAGGAACAATGTGGATTTGTGGAAGGAAAAGCACTAATAATGCAGTATACACCTTAAGAACATTGATAGAAAAAGCTATAGAGGTAAAGAAAGATCTATATATGTGCTTTATATACTACACAAAAGCATTTGACAAAGTAAAGCATGTGGAAATAATCAATATGCTGGAGAAATTAAACATTGATGGCAAGGATATGCGAACCATAAAAAACATGAACTGGCAACAAACAGCAGCTATACGAATTAGCAACAAACAGGACAATTCCAATATATAATACAAGGAGTCAGACAAGGCTGTGTTCTGTCGCCGGATTTGTTTTCACTTTACAGCGAATATATTATGAGATCAATAGTAGACAAAATAGGAATTGAAGTCAACGGTCGCAACATAAATAATTTGCGATATGCGGATGACACAGTCTTAATAGCAGAGACAGAGAATGAACTACAAGAAATGATAGACATAATAGTAAAAGAAAGCAACAAGAAAGGCCTCAGTCTGAATAATAAGAAAACAGAAGTAATGGTTATATCAAAGAAACAATCATCACCAGCATGCAGCTTAAAAATAAACAGGACAAATCTGAAACAAGTGCAACGCGTCAAATATTTGGGCACAATAGTAACATCAGATGGAAGATGCACCACATAAATAAAAAGCAGAATAGCTCAGGCAAAATAGCATTTCAGAAAATGAAAAATATCTTATGCAACAAATCTATGTCAATAGAAGAGAGAAAGAGAGTTCATCGATGCTATATAGAACCAGTTCTAACATATGGAAGCGAATCATGGACAGTAGACAAACAAATGAAAAGACGATTAGAGGCCACAGAGATGGGCTTTCACAGAAAAATGTTGAAAGTTCCCTGGACAGCTAAAAATACCAATAAGGAAATTCTCAAAGAGGCCAACACAAAAAGGGAGCTCCTATAAAACATTAGAAAGAAGCAATCAACATTTTTCGGGCACATCATGAGAAGAATAACATTGGAATACTTGGTTACAACTGGCAAAATAAAAGGAAAGAGAGATCGCGGACGACAAAGAGAAAAAGACTGGATGGCTTGGTGTCATGGCATGGAAAACAGTCAACAGCAGAACTCTTACGATGCACTGTAGATAGAAGATTGTGGAATAACATGATCGCCTACGCCAACTGGTATGGCACATGATGATGATGAATATAGACCCCACAGATGTTACTGTTCTTAAGGCTGGGATATTGATACTCTCTCGCTTTATGGATGTGAATGATAGAGCTTAGGTCAACGTTTTTAGAAGAAAAAAAAACCCTGGTTATTTTTTCTCTGGGAGTGACATGGATCGTTCCGTTCTTGACGTTATGGTCAACGGTTACTGTTCTTGTCTGGTCAACGGTTACTGTTTTTATCTGGTCAATGGTTACTGTTCTTGTCTGGTCAACGGTTACTGTTCTTGTCTGGTCAACGGTTACTGTTCTTGTCTGGTCAACGGTTACTGTTTTTATCTGGTCAATGGTTACTGTTCTTGTCTGCAACGGTTACTGTTCTTGTCTGGTCAACGGTTACTGTTTTTATCTGGTCAATGGTTACTGTTCTTGTCTGCAACGGTTACTGTTCTTGTCTGGTCAACGGTTACTGTTTTTATCTGGTCAATGGTTACTGTTCTTGTCTGGTCAACGGTTACTGTTCTTGTCTGGTCAACGGTTACTGTTCTTGTCTGGTCAACGGTTACTGTTCTTATCTGGTCAATGGTTACTGTTCTTGTCTGGTCAACGGTTACTGTTCTTGTCTGGTAAACGGTTACTGTTCTTGTCTGGTCAACGGTTACTGTTCTTATCTGGTCAATGGTTACTGTTCTTGTCTGGTCAACGGTTACTGTTTTTATCTGGTCAATGGTTACTGTTCTTGTCTGGTCAACGGTTACTGTTCTTGTCTGGTCAACGGTTACTGTTTTTATCTGGTCAATGGTTACTGTTCTTGTCTGGTCAACGGTTACTGTTCTTGTCTGGTCAACGGTTACTGTTCTTGTCTGGTCAACGGTTACTGTTTTTATCTGGTCAATGGTTACTGTTCTTGTCTGCAACGGTTACTGTTCTTGTCTGGTCAACGGTTACTGTTTTTATCTGGTCAATGGTTACTGTTCTTGTCTGCAACGGTTACTGTTCTTGTCTGGTCAACGGTTACTGTTTTTATCTGGTCAATGGTTACTGTTCTTGTCTGGTCAACGGTTACTGTTCTTGTCTGGTCAACGGTTACTGTTCTTGTCTGGTCAACGGTTACTGTTCTTATCTGGTCAATGGTTACTGTTCTTGTCTGGTCAACGGTTACTGTTCTTGTCTGGTAAACGGTTACTGTTCTTGTCTGGTCAACGGTTACTGTTCTTATCTGGTCAATGGTTACTGTTCTTGTCTGGTCAACGGTTACTGTTCTTGTCTGGTCAATGGTTACTGTTCTTGTCTGGTCAAGGGGTTACTGTTCTTGTCTGGTCAACGGTTACTGTTCTTATCTGGTCAACGGTTACTGTTCTTGTCTGGTCAATGGTTACTGTTCTTGTCTGGTCAACGGTTACTGTTCTTGTCTGGTCAATGGTTACTGTTCTTGTCTGGTCAATGGTTACTGTTCTTGTCTGGTCAACGGTTACTGTTCTTGTCTGGTCAACGGTTACTGTTCTTGTCTGGTCAACGGTTACTGTTCTTATCTGGTCAATGGTTACTGTTCTTGTCTGGTCAACGGTTACTGTTCTGGTCTGGTCAATGGTTACTGTTCTTGTCTGTTCAATGGTTACTGTTATTGTCGGGTCAATGGTTACTGTTCTTGTCTGGTCAATGGTTACTGTTCTTGTCTGGTCAATGGTTACTGTTCTTGTCTGGTCAACGGTTACTGTTCTGGTCTGTTCAATGGTTACTGTTCTTGTCTGTTCAATGGTTACTGTTATTGTCTGGTCAATGGTTACTGTTCTGGTCTGGTCAATGGTTACTGTTCTGGTCTGGTCAATGGTTACTGTTCTTGTCTGGTCAATGGTTACTGTTCTTGTCTGGTCAATGGTTACTGTTCTTGTCTGGTCAATGGTTACTGTTCTTGTCTGGTCAATGGTTACTGTTCTTGTCTGGTCAATGGTTACTGTTCTTGTCTGGTCAACGGTTACTGTTCTTGTCTGGTCAACGGTTACTGTTCCTATCTGTTCAACGGTTACTGTTCTTGTCTGGTCAACGGTTACTGTTCTTGTCTGGTCAACGGTTACTGTTCTTATCTGGTCAACGGTTACTGTTTTTGTCTGGTCAACGGTTACTGTTCTTATCTGGTCAATGGTTACTGTTCTTGTCTGGTCAACGGTTACTGTTCTGGTCTGGTCAATGG
The DNA here is from genome assembly GCA_032433765.1 of Megaustenia siamemsis. Classification (NCBI taxonomy): domain Eukaryota; kingdom Metazoa; phylum Mollusca; class Gastropoda; order Stylommatophora; family Ariophantidae; genus Megaustenia; species Megaustenia siamemsis. The sequence continues at coordinate 31,270,774 of JAVIAB010000107.1, forward strand.
TTACTGTTCTTGTCTGTTCAATGGTTACTGTTATTGTCTGGTCAATGGTTACTGTTCTTGTCTGGTCAATGGTTACTGTTCTTGTCTGGTCAACGGTTACTGTTCTGGTCTGTTCAATGGTTACTGTTCTTGTCTGTTCGATGGTTACTGTTATTGTCTGGTCAATGGTTACTGTTCTTGTCTGGTCAATGGTTACTGTTCTTGTCTGGTCAATGGTTACTGTTCTTGTCTGGTCAATGTTTACTGTTATTGTCTGGTCAATGGTTACTGTTCTGGTCTGGTCAATGGTTACTGTTCTGGTCTGGTCAATGGTTACTGTTCTTGTCTGCAATGGTTACTGTTCTTGTCTGGTCAATGGTTACTGTTCTTGTCTGGTCAATGGTTACTGTTCTTGTCTGGTCAATGGTTACTGTTCTTGTCTGGTCAATGGTTACTGTTCTTGTCTGGTCAACGGTTACTGTTCTTGTCTGGTCAACGGTTACTGTTCCTATCTGTTCAACGGTTACTGTTCTTGTCTGGTCAACGGTTACTGTTCTTGTCCGGTCAACGGTTACTGTTCTTATCTGGTCAACGGTTACTGTTTTTGTCTGGTCAACGGTTACTGTTCTTGTCTGGTCAACGGTTACTGTTTTTGTCTGGTCAACGGTTACTGTTCTTGTCTGGTCAACGGTTACTGTTCTTGTCTGGTCAACGGTTACTGTTCTTGTCTGGTCAACGGTTACTGTTCTTGTCTGGTCAACGGTTACTGTTCTTATCTGGTCAACGGTTACTGTTTTTGTCTGGTCAACGGTTACTGTTCTTGTCAGGTCAACGGTTACCTTTCTTGTCTTGTCAACGGTTACTGTTCTAGGATGGAAAATCTAACTACAAAGTTGTGCCACCTCCAGGAAATCAAGGAGCAGACTAGATGCTAGGGAAACAGTCCCGAATAAATGCATGTAATCTATCTATCTATTGGCCTTTCGAGCCGTAGCCGGCCCAAAGGGCGTAGACCTAGATACTCCTTCATCTGAATTTGTGTTCTAGCAGATTTCAATTCTTTTAAAGATATTTCATCAAATCTCGCCATTTGCCTCTGTTCTGTGCAAGCAACTCTATCTCATTGAGGGAGCCGATTCCTGTTGCTCTTGCCTCTCTCATCAAAGTTCTTCTCAGCGTCTCTCTGGGTCTTCTTCTTTTTCTCTTACTTGTTGTTCCCCACAAGAGGGCTTGCTTTGCTATTCGGTTATTATCTCTTCTCATCACATGTCCAACATATGACCATCGTCTTTTCTTTATTACTGAAAATATTAGTGGTTGATTGGCGATTTCTCTGATTTCCTCGTTTGTTTTTAATTCGTTCCACGCTATACCAAGTATTTTCCTTTATTTTTCATGAAATAGTTCTGTTATATATTCCTGCCATCTATCTATGATATCCTTATTGTCTGTTAGCATTTTTCCTTTTTTGTCTGCAATGCATCCACATTCTGTGGCTTTTTTATTTTTATTAGTCATTCTCTTTATTTCTGTGTGCATTCCTCTTAGGTCTTGTTTGCTTTCCATAGTTTCTATTTCTATACATTTTTGGCTGAGCCAGTCTTCTTTTGCCTTTTTGCACATTTTGCGTATCTCATTATCTTATATATCTTTATCATATAAGTAATACTGTATATGGAGAAACGATATAAACACTCACAGTAACGTCGCCCTGGAAAAGAATGAAAAGGGGGGGGGGGGAGATGCATACATAAGTGAGGGTGAATAGGGCTGCGTGTCCGTGGTCTGTGCTTTCAAAAGGGGTCGAGAGCGTTGATTGTAAATAGCGACAGAGCGCAATGAACGTCATTGTAGAGTCGAACGACGAATAAGAATATTTGCGAGCGTTCAAATGTAAAGCTTAATAATGCTGTTGTTTTTCTTTAGTTTTTTTTTATATTTTCTTCTTGTTTTAAATCAGGCTCCATGCTATAGGGTGGCAGATGCATTTATTTTAAATCAGGCTCCATGCTATATGGTGGCAGATGCATTTGTTTTAAATCAGGCTCCATGCTATAGGGTGGCAGATGCATTTGTTTTAAATCAGGCTCCATGCTATAGGGTGGCAGATGCATTTGTTTTAAATCAGGCTCCATGCTATAGGGTGGCAGATGCATTTGTTTTAAATTGTTTTAAATCAGGCTTCATGCTATAGGGTGGCAGATGCATTTGTTTTAAATCAGGCTCCATGCTATAGGGTGGCAGATGAATTTCGACATCTCAATGTGAAATTTTAAGAAAAAAAATATCCATTGATTTGAATGTGAGGTTTCCAAACAAGGACATATTTGTTTTGATTTTATTGAAGACGGCGGACCGGACAAATTAGGTTTGCAGATTTAATGAATGCCATTTCTTCTGTTTTGATTTCATTTTGAATTTCATAACGAGGCATGTTAAAAGAATTGGAACTGATCTCTTGAATGTCAAGTTGCATATTTTGCCATTACAAACACACGCCTAATGTCTCCTCTCACTTTTGTTGATTGATGCGTGCTTCTTGTCATGAGTTTCTCATTAGTGCTGCTATCATCGTCTTTCGTCCCTCTCATCGAAACTAGAACTCGTTTATCTTCATTTCCTCTTCCCATAATGCCTTTGTGTTGCTCTCTGTTTATGGTCACTATGACAGTATTGATTTACAATTGGAGTCCCTACATTTATTTTCACTCTCTTTTGGGTTTCGTTTATTTTCATTTTGTTGTTACACAAGTAGCAAAAGCCACATGTTCGTATCAAAATCAGTATTTCCTTGAATTCTTCTTGAATCACTCGATATTTCATTTACCAGAAATCAGTATTTCCTTGAATTCTTCTTGAATCACTCGATATTTCATTTACCAGAAATCAGTATTTCCTTGAATTCTTCTTGAATCACTCGATATTTCATTTACCAGAAATCAGTATTTCCTTGAATTCTTCTTGAATCACTCGATATTTCATTTACCAGAAATCAGTATTTCCTTGAATTCTTCTTGAATCACTCGATATTTCATTTACCAGAAATCAGTATTGCCTTGAATTCTTCTTGAATCACTAGATATTTCATTTACCAGAAATCAGTATTTCCTTGAATTCTTCTGGAATCACTAGATATTTCATTTACCAGAAATCAGTATTGCCTTGAATTCTTCTTGAATCACTCGATATTTCATTTACCAGAAATCAGTATTGCCTTGAATTCTTCTTGAATCACTAGATATTTCATTTACCAGAAATCAGTATTGCCTTGAATTCTTCTTGAATCACTCGATATTTCATTTACCAGAAAATAACATTCTTAGACTGAAGGTTTTCCTCATGTTCTTATTGTATGTTGATTTTACAAGTTTGTGCGTTGTCTTTCTTTGTATTCCCACACTTTTAGTCATGTTAATATTTCTTTCTATTCCATAATTTATTATTGCATTATTGATATTTGTTACTAACTTATGCACCTCTTCTAGTCTGTACCGCCAACATGTTTTCTTTGTTTACCAAATAATGTTCACATTTCTGCAAGTGTTTTGGGCTGTTCCTACTTGGTTGAGCACTGGATCATCATCATCAAGTACCGGGCCTGCTGGTGTAGGTGATCATGTCTCTCCAAAACTTTCAATCTCGATAGTTATTTATCATTTCTGTTGTTGACCTTCTGCCAAACCATTCTCTGAAGCTGTCTGGTGTCTTTTTCTCTTTGCTTCCCTCTATCTCTTCGTCCCTCAATTTTCCCAGTTGTTACAATATATTCCAGTTGTTCTCTTCTCATTATGTGGCCCAAAAAAATGATGATTGTTTCTTCCTAATATTGGAAATTAGCTCTCTTTTTGCTTTGACCTCTTTCAGAACATTTTCATTACTCTTCTTAGCTGTCCATGGTATTCTCAACATTCTTCTGTAAAACCACATAATACTAGACCACTAGATAAGTTCACAAAATCCAGTCTTAGTCCAAACTCCACCTTCATTAGAGAACAGTCCATTAAGGCCAGCAGCCTTTAATTGGTACCGGATTTTTTTCTGGGAAAGTAAAGCGGCACGGGCGTAATACCGACCACAATATCCCAAAAATCATGTGCTGAAGGTCTGTAAAATTTATGCTCACTAACACCATATTCCCTATACGCCACTTGGCGTGACGGGGGTACTTTACTTTTTTACTTTAAGTTTGGCTATCAGAAGATAATGATCAGAAGCTACATCTGCCCCTCTATATACTTTTACATCCTGTAAGGATGACTTAAACTTATTATTAATACATATGTGATCAATTTGATTTTCCGTTCTATGATCTGGTGACACCCATGTAGCTTTGTGCATTCTTTTATGTTGGAATATTGTTCTTCCCATGCTCACTTGATTAATTAAGGGCGGAGAAATTCACAAATTTCTCTCCATTCTCGTTTATATCTCCAAGTCCATGTTTTCCCATAATCTCTTCGAAGCTTCTGTTGTCTGATCCTACTTTAGCTTAGGTCTCCCATCAAGATTATAATATCCTTGGCTCGTCTTGCATCCATCTGACATTGAAACTGTTTATAGAAATCATCTTTAACTGAATCATCCTTATCGTTGGTTGGTGCATAGCATTGGATAATGTGTAATTTTATTTTGTTTTTGGTTGTTTTAAATGTTGCTCTCATTAGTCTTGGTCCTACTGCTTCCCATTCTATTAATGTCTTCTGTGCATTCCTTGATAACATTATAGCTACCCATTCACTATGTTGTGCTCCAGGTTCCTGGTGCCCTGATGATAAAATCATCTCTCCTGTATTCAGGCAGTGTATCAACGGTTAATTGCCGCCTATCCGCCATATTAACCGGAAGACCTCTGAAGATGGTAAAATCGATAAAGAAATGGACATACTGTGCAACAAGGCAAATCAAATACTGAGACAGGCATCTCCTATACTTCAACGTAAAGCAATAACTATTACCACTAAGAGCATCTTATACAGAGTATATTAATTCCCAAATTGTGCTACCAATGCCAAACATGGTCACTTACGACTAAGCATAAAAAAGAGCTTGTCACCGCAGGGATGAGTTGTCTAAGAAAAGCGCTTGGAGTGACCAAAAATGACAGAATCAGAAATTATATTATAAGAGAAAGAGTAGGAATCAAAGCAACCCTAAGCTACATACAGAAACAACACATAAACTGGTTTACCGTTCTAGAAAGAATGCCGTGCTATTCTTTATCATACAAAGCATATAGGAGATGAGAGAAGAGCAAAGGGTAGACCAAGAGTAAGGCTGACAAAATGACAGAAACGCTACAACAACATCAATTCGCGATGCTCTCAAAAGGGCGAGAACCAGAACTTTCATTCTCCCTCGACACCCGAACGGGTACAAGAAGAAGCGAAGAAAGAGAAAGAAGACTCAACAACATATTTCTTCGTTTTAATCCTCTGAATTCCGGTCTGAGCACAGGGCACTCACAAGAGATCTCCACCCAATCCGGTCTGGAGCAAGCAGAGATAACTCTCGCCAGGACTTGCCAGTCTCTTTCATCATGTATGGTTCGCCGCTATGTCCCCATTTGTCTGCCACTCCTTCCTTTACCAGTGTTCAAGTTAATGCTAGGTTCGGATGCCTGGTTCGTTCCACTCGTAGCACACGACCTAGCCATTTCCACCGTCTTCATTACACTTCTTGATTCATGTTTTTAGTGCCTGATCTTCTGGTAACTTCTTTGTTTGTAATGTATTGAATCCAGCGAATGTATATAATCATCTTAATACAGCATATTAACAACATACTATCACAAATAAATGTTAGTAGTTTCACTCGAGCGTGCACCGCACGCATAGCACACAAACTCCATACGTACTTATCCTCTTCGTCTTCTTTTGATTCGCGATATTGTTAATGTGTGAATAGGTATGGTAAAAAGTAATTTTAATGCCATGAAAAATATCTATCTATCTATCTATTGACCTTTCGAGCCGTAACCGGCCCATTGGGCGTAGACCAAGATACACCTTCTCCTATATGAATTTTTGTTCTAGCAGTTTTCTTTTAAAGATATTTTATCAAATCTCGCCATCTGTCTCTGTTCTGTGCAAGCAGTTCTATCTCATTGATGGAGCCGATTCCTGCTGCTCTTGCCTCTCTCATCAATGTTCTTCTCAGTGTCTCCCTGGGTCTTCCTCTTTTTCTTTTACCTGTTGTTTCCCATATGAGGGCTTGCTTTGCTATTCGATTATTATCTCTTCTCATCACATGTCCAACGTATGACCATCGTCTTTTCTTTATTACTGAAGATATTAGTGGTTGATTGGCGATTTCTCTAATTTCCTCGTTTGTTTTGAATTCGTTCCATTCTATACCAAGTATTTTCCTTAGACATTTATTTTCGAATGCGTTCAACTTTGTTTCTATATCTCTTGTTGTTTTCCAGCTTTCACACGCATACGTAAGGGTTGATAGTACATTTGATTTGAATAGCCTAAGTTTTGTGTTTGTGCTAATGAGTTTTGATTTCCACAACTTTTCAAGGCTTCTGAAAGACATTGCTGCTTTAGCCAGTCTGATTCTAATTTCTTTGCTCGTATCCCCTTCTCGATCAATGTGACTTCCAAGATAGATAAAGTGATCGATCTCTTCTACTGGTTTGTTTTCCATGTATATTTTGTCACTTGTTGGAATTAAACTTTTCATGACTTTAGTCTTTTCATGATTGACCTCAAGCCCAATTTTGCTGGCTATTGATGATAGTTCATTTGTGTTTTCCTGCATCGTTTTTATCTGACTGCTGATGAGAACTATGTCATCAGCAAAGTCGAGGTCCTCCAAATGGTCTCCTTGTATCCATTCGATGCCTTTATTACCAGTGCAGCATTTCTTCATTATGAAGTCCATAACAATTCCAAATAACAAGGGCGATAAAATACATCCTTGTTTAACCCCAGTTTCTATTGGGAAACATTCGCTCAGTCCTTCCTCTGTTCGAACTGCACATGTGTAACCATCATACATGTCTTTGATAATATTTATGATTTTTGATGGTAAGCCATATTGCTTCAGAATTTTCCACAAAGAATCTCTATGAATACTATCAAATGCTTTTTTGAAGTCGATGAAGTTAAGTACAAAAGGTTTTGCTTTTCAATGTGTTCCTCCAATATAAGTCGTAGAGTGAAAATGTGGTCAAGACAGCTTCTCCCTTTTCTAAACCCAGCCTGTTCTTCACGCATTACTGTATCTATTGAATCCTTTATTCTATTTAGGATGATTTTACAGAATAACTTTGAGGCAACTGACAAAAGTGTCACGCCTCTCCAGTTGTTACAATCTCTAAGATTGCCCTTTTTGGGGATCTTAACAATGATTCCTTTTTTCCATTTATGAGGCGTCTTCTCTGTTTTCCAAATGATGTTGAACATTTTTTGGAGATGTATTAAATTATGGCTATCAATTGCCTTGAGGATCTCAGCTGTTAACTTATCCTCTCCAGCAGCCTTGTTATTGGTCATTAGCTTTAAGGTGGTTTCTATTTCACTCAAGGTGAAGTCATCTAAATTTACATCTAATTCTGCTGCTGGTGTTTCAGCTTCAAAATCTATTAAAAGTATCATGATCAATCATCATTCTATCATGAAAAATATACTAACAACAAAACAAATAACAGCAGGGCTGAAACTAAGAATAGCAAAATGTTACATCTTCTCAATATTCCTGTATGGTGCAGAAACATGGACAGTAGACAAGAAAACAGAACAGAAAATTGAAACTTTTGAAATGTGGATTCATAGAAGAATAGGTAGAATAGGATGGAAAGAAAAGAAAACAAACAATGCAGTTTTAAAACAACTAAAAATGAAAAGAGAACTACTAAATACAACTAAGACAAGACAAATGAAATTCTTGGGACACGTTAAATGACATAACAGCCTACTAAAAGTAATATTTAAATATAAAATTATTATTAAAATACTATTATTAAAATAATATTGAAATAATATGGAAAATACAAGGTAAAAGAGGCAGATGCAGACCAAGACTAACATAGACGAGTAACATCAAAGGATGGACAAGTCAATCTATGACAACCTGCACCATGAAAGCAAGAAACAGAGTGGAATGGCGATCCATGGTAGCCAACCTTCGTTGCGGAGACGGCACTCGATGATGATTATTAATGTATTGCATCCCATTTTGTTGTGTGCGGTCCAACACATTTATCTTCAGCACAATCTTGTTAGGGCTGATATCTTAGCCTTTGCTTTTCTAGAAAATCAGTTTTAACAGATTAACGCCATTTCTATTCGTAAAAAAAAAAAAAAAGTAAAGAGCCCCATCTTCTTGTTCCTTTCACAATTCCATGCAGAACGGTCTTTGCTAAGCCAGAAGATCGTACAACATTGGAGCCAACAAGATTCCTATTTAAAAAAGTAAAGTGCCCCCGTCACGTCAAGTGGCGTATAGGGAATATGGTGTTAGTGACCCGTCACGTCAAGTGGCGTATAGGGAATATGGTGTTAGTGACCCGTCACGCCAAGTGGCGTATAGGGAATATGGTGTTAGTGACCCGTCACGCCAAGTGGCGTATAGGGAATATGGTGTTAGTGACCCGTCACGCCAAGTGGCGTATAGGGAATATGGTGTTAGTGACCCGTCACGCCAAGTGGCGTATAGGGAATATGGTGTTAGTGACCACACATTTTACAGACCTTCACCACATGATTTTTGAGGTAATGTGGTCGGTATTACGCCTGTGCCGCTTTACTTTCCCAGAAAAAATCCGGTACCCATTTAAGGCTGGGTGAACCCGGAAGCCGTCAGTTGGGATCGAACCCTACCTCTTGTCCTTTGTAGTCCAGTTCACTAACCAATCAGCTAATTAATTGTCAATGAGAAGTAGCTTTGTTCTTCTGACTTCATAGCTGTTATTAACAAATCGCTGCTTGTATCTGTACGTTAATTGTCAATCTGCCTGTTACTTATCAATCTGTACATTACTTATCAATCTGTGTTTCGTCTGCTTTTTTTAAATCTGTTCAGTTGAAGAAGACTTTATGACTCGATACGTTGAACTTTTAGCCTTTTCTTGTTCAGAAAACTGAAATATTCTATTTTCAGTTAAATTTGTAAACATTTCAGTCATAGAGCAATAGTAAAAAAAAAAGAACATGAAGAACATCTGGCACAGTACCAACAAGGCTGTACAATTAGAACTACCAAGAACATGTATCTTCCCAATTGTAATATATGGTTTGAGTCTGACAATCTCGCAACGCAAACAATAAAGAAAATTGGTTTATTCGAAACAAATTCATACAGAAAAATACTTAGGATACCTCTGATAATGAAATAGAAAAATGAAGACATATAAACGACTTCAACACTATAAACAATTAAATTATAAATAACAGCTTAGAGTGAAGATTCAAATAGTACGACCACGTCACAAGACAAAGTGGACTGGAACTAACAATGGTGAAAGGCATGGTTCCAGGAAAAAGAAACATGGACAGGCCATGAAGAAGGTGATTTCAAGACATTACAGAGACCTGCAAGCTACATAGAGATATCTCCATTCTCAGCCATGTGGGAAAGTTGTACAACACAATTATACAAAAGGAAATAATTAAGACCAATTATAGAGCTGCAGTGATGGCAAGGATACGAGAATCATTAAAAAAAACTATGTAACAAGCAGCAGTCATAAGAATTATCCACCAAACAGGACAGTTCCAATATATAAAACAAAGAGTCAGACAAGGCTGAGTTCTGTCGCCGGATTTGTTTTCACTTTTACAGCGAACATATTATGAAATCAATCGTTGACAAAAAAAAAAAGGAATTGAAGTCAACGATTACAACATAAACAATTTGCGATATGCGGATGTCACAGTCTTAATAGCAGAGACAGAGAATGAACTACAAGAAATGTTATTCATAACAGTAAAAGAAAACAACAAGAAGGGTCTAAGTCTGAATAGTAAGAAAACAGAAGTAATGGTCATATCGAAGATATAATTATCACCATCATCATCATCATCATCATCATCATCATCATCATCATCATCATCATCATCATCATCATCATCAAATACCATGACTGTTGGCGTAGGTGATGATGTTTCTCCACAACTTTCAATCTCGACAGTTATTCACTATTCCTATTGTTGTTGACCTTCTGCCAAGCCATTCTCTTCAGCTGTCTGGTATCTTTTCTCTTTGCTTCCCTCTATCTCTTCGTCCCTCGCAGTGGTTCGGGTTTTATGACATACCAGCATGGCAGAGAAGTGGCTAGGGAATCTGGTAAGTGTAGCATTACGATGTCCATCATGAGAATGGAGATAAAAGCAGCAACGGCGACGATAACATGGTTTGTTGCACAGAACGTAATTCACGCTGTCTTGATAACTTACTTGTAAATTCTGCTACAGAAGATTGACAGACAGTGTCTGCAGCAGGTGTGGATGCAGCTCTTGTATGGCCCTCGAGTGAGTGAGTTAACGTGGATGCACTATCCAGGTCATGCAGTTGTACATGACAATGAAATAACCGATAAGCTTCCTGGCAGCTTTGGCACTGAGTGTGGCCTGACTCTCGACAAAGAAGACATCGTGGTTCGGAATTGGAGTCAAACACGATGTCCTAACATCATCAAGCGTTATACATAAAAAAAAAATAACGATCATCATTTTCAGGAGAACGCGGACTTCCGGTCAATATGGTGGATAAGCTTCAGGACCGGCGCTAGTGGGGGTATAGAAATGCCCAGACTGCAACGAAACAGATTTCATTAATGTGAGAGTGACAAATGACATTTGTTGGTCATGTTAAAAGACACAACAGTCTAATAAAAGTAATATTGGAAGGGAAAATACAAGGTAAAAGAGGCAGAGGCAGACCAAGACTAACATGGACGAGTAACATCAAAAGATGGACAAGTCAGCCTATGACAATCTGCACCACCAAAGCAAGAGATAGAGTGGAATGGCGCTCCATGGTAGCCAACCTTCGATGCGGAGACGGCACTCAATGATGATGATGAATGTCTGTGACATATTCTAAAGCATTGAGCAACACAGAATGCAACATCACCGCCTTTACAAATGTATCTCGATTGTCGTAGTTTTTTTGGGTTTTTTTTTTCAACACTGTGTATTTTGGCCGCGATAGCTCAGTGGTTAGTGAACTGGACTATAAAGGACAAGGGGTAGGGTTCGATCCCAACCGACGGCTTACGGGTTCACCCAGCCTTAAATGGGTACCGGATTTATTTCTGGGAAAGTAGAGCAGCACGGGCGTAATACCGACCACATTACCCCAAAAATCATGTGCTGAAGGTCTGTAAAATATAGGGTCACTAACACCATATTCCCTATACGCCACTTGGTGTGACGGGGGGTACTTTACTTTACTTTACTGTGTATTTTCTCGCAAGGCCCTTCTTCTTCCGTGAAATTGATTCGTCAACAACGATTGGAGGTGCGCGTGGCCGTGCGGCTAGAACCCCTGTATCACTGGCTGAAAAGCTGACGCACGGTGTTCGAAGCCCACGGTAGACAGAAAGGATTTTTTCTATCGGGGATGAAATAAAAATCCTGAGTCTCACACGTCATGGCGACTCCTTGACCAAGCGGCCCTTATCCCTCTGGTTCTATTGTCGCCCCCCTGACATACACCAGCAATGATACTATGTGTCGTAAAGATATTGTTTTTTTTTTGGTTGTTGATGTCAAATGCCTTTGCATTAATCGCAGTGGCGTATCATTTTCCCTTCTCCGAACTAACCCTAACCGTTTCTTCTTTCCTTGAAATTCCCCCCTCCCCTCCCCCCTCCCCAGAATTTCTCGTATTAGATCCTAGTGGAAATCAGCAAATAGAAACTTCTCTTCTTGTGACTACTTTATACAGAGAGTGCATTTAAAACGGACACATCTAATAAATGAAAACACTGTTCTATGACACTTGAGAGTTTTTACACACAATTTGGTGTTGTGAGAATGCATTTTAAAACGAAACACTGTCTTTAAATCACATTTCAAATTGGTGAAGTTCGACCTACACCAGCATCAACATTGTTGTCTGTAAAGTGCAGCATTCTCAAAAGTAATATGTCCCGAGACATTGTTTCATCAATCATGACTGTCCTCAGTAAAGTGTCATTCGACCTGTATTCACTTATCTTCAGTTTCTTTTACTCTTGCCATAAGCAGACACACGACCATAAAACAACATAATTCAAGTGAGTGTCTGTCCATGCGAGAGTACTCGTGCTACTTGCAGCATTCTGGACAATGTCCTTGTAGAATCTGTTGCATTATTTCTTATATAAATGGCATCAATTCCATACAACAACATCATTAAAAATATGAAGCACTGAACTGTTTTCATTCTCATTAGCCCGACAGCCTGACCTGGAGTTGTCAAAGAGTGGACAAACATGTATGAAGGTATTGGAAGAACATGAAAATGGTTGGAATTTTTCTGCTGTGTTGCGGTGGTTGGAATTTTCTGCTGTGTTGCGGTGGTTGGAATTTTTCTGCTGTGTTGCGGTGGTTGGAATTTTTCTGCTGTGTTGCGGTGGTTGGAATTTTTCTGCTGTGTTGCGGTGGTTGGAATTTTTCTGCTGTGTTGCGGTGGTTGGAATTTTCTGCCGTGTTGCGGTGGTTGGAATTTTTCTGCTGTGTTGCGGTGGTTGGAATTTTTCTGCCGTGTTGCGGTGGTTGGAATTTTTCTGCTGTGTTGCGGTGGTTGGAATTTTTCTGCTGTGTTGCGGTGGTTGGAATTTTCTGCTGTGTTGCGGTGGTTGGAATTTTTCTGCTGTGTTGCGGTGGTTGGAATTTTTCTGCCGTGTTGCGGTGGTTGGAATTTTTCTGCTGTGTTGCGGTGGTTGGAATTTTTCTGCTGTGTTGCGGTGGTATTTCATCGTAACTGTTCAACTTTGATTCTGGCGATGATGACGCTGGGCACTCAGATAAAATGTTCCAACTCACTTCTGTTTTTTCCACTGGATGTTGATAGCATGGCAGACATGATCAAATCACCATGTCCGCTGTCAAGATTATACATTTTACCTGGGTCTTCACAATCACCTCTTCGAAATAGACTCCATCAATTCCTCATCCAAACTAGATCGCTCTATAGTTGTGTTAGAGAAACAATTTTCTTTACACAGTAGAGACAATAGCGGCAGTAGTAGCAGTAGCGACAGCAGCAGAAGTAGCGGCAACAGCGACAGCATGGACAGTAGCGACAGTAGCAGCAGTAGTGGCAACAGCGCCAGTAGCTACAGCGGTTACAGTAGCGACAGCAGTGGCAGTAGTGAAAGTAGTGATAGTAGTGGTAGTAGAGACTAGTGCGATAGTAGGGACAGTAGCGACAGTAGCGGTAATAGCGACAGTAGGGACAGTAGCGATAGTAGCAACAGTAGGGACAGTAGCGACAGTAGCGACAGCAGGGATAGTAGCGACAGCAGAGACAGCTGCGACAGTAGGGACAGAGCAGTAGTAGCGACAGTAACGGTTATATGGACAGTAGCGACAGTAGTGGCAGTAGCGAAAGTAACAGAGACAGTAGGGACAGCAACGATAGTAGCGGCAGTAGGGACATCAGCGACAGTAGGTTTACTAGTGATATTAGTAGTAGTAGCGACAGTTGCGACAGTAGTGATATTAATAGTAGTAGCGACAGTAGATACAGTAGTGATATTAGTAGTAGTATAGACAGTAGCGACAGTAGGTACAGTAGTGATATTAGTAGTAGTAGCGACAGTAGTGATATTAGTAGTAGTAGCGACAGTAGCGACAGTAGCAACAGTAGGGACATTAGTGACACTATGGACAGTGCTGTAGCAGTAGCGACAGTAACAACAGTAGGGAGAGTAGTGATATTAGTAGTAGTAGAGACAGTAGTGATATTAGTAGTAGTAGCGAAAGTAGCAACAGTAGCGACAGTAGCAACAGTAGCAACAGTAGGGACAGTAGTGATATTAGTAGTAGTAGCGACAGTAGCGAAAGTAGTTAAATTAGTAGCAGTAGCGACAGTAGCGACAGTATATATAGTAGGTACAGTAGTAATATTAGTAGTAGTACAGACAGTAGTGATATTAGTAGTAGTAGCGACAGTAGCAACAATAGGGACAGTAGTGACACTATGGACAGTGCTGTAGCAGTAGCGACAGCAGCAACAGTAGGGACAATAGTGATATTAGTAGTAGTAGCGACAGTAGTGATATTAGTAGTAGTAGCGACAGTAGTGACAGTAGTGATATTAGTAGTGGTAGCGACAGTAGCGACAGTAGCAACAGTAGGGACTGTAGTGACACTATGGACAGTGTTGTAGCAGTCGCGACAATAGCAACAGTAGGGACAGTAGTCATATTAGTAGTAGTAATGACAGTAGCGACAGTAGCAACAGTAGCAACTGTAGGGTCATTAGTGATATTAATAGTAGTAGCGACAATAGCGGCAGTAGCGACAGTAGCGACATTAGGTACAGTAGTGATATTAGTAGTAGTAGCGACAGTAGCGACATTAGGTACAGTAGTGATATTAGTGCTAATAGCGACAATAGCTAAAGTAGCGACATTAGATACAGCAGTGATATTAGTAGTAGTAGCGACAGTAGCAACATTAGGTACAGTAGTTATAATAGTAGTAGTAGCGACAGTAGCGACATTAGGTACAGTAGTGATATTAGTAGTAGTAGTAACAGTAGCGACATTAGGTACAGTAGTAATATCAGAAGCAGTAGCGACAGTAGCGACATTAGATACAGTAGTGATATTAGTAGTAGTAGCGGCAGTAGCGACATTAGTTACAGTAGTGATATTAGTAGTAGTAGCGACAGTAGCGACATTAGGTACAGTAGTGATATTAGTAGTAGTAGCGACAGTATCGACAGTAGCAAAATTAGGGACAGTAGCGACATTAGGTACAGTAGTGATATTATTAGTAGTAGCCACAGTAGCGACATTAGGTACAGTAGTGATATTAGTACTAGTAGCGACAATAGCGACATTAGGTACAGTAGTGATATTAGTAGTAGTAGCGACAGTAGCGACATTAGGTACAGTAGTGTTATTAGTAGTAGTAGCGACAGCAGCGACATTAGGTACAGTAGTGTTATTATTAGTAGTAGCGACAGTAGCAATAGTAGGGACAGTAGTGACACTATGGACAGTGCTGTAGCAGTAGCGACAGTAGTGGCAGTAGCAACAGTAGGGACAGTAGCAGCAGTAGCGACAATAGCAATATTAGGGACAGTAGCGACAGTAGCAGTAATAGCGACATTGGCCAATACAAAACAAGTGCGGTGGAAAGCTTTGGATGCACTTAGGCCAGTATTTCATGGACACCGCAAACACACAACACACACACAACACACACACACAGCACACACACACAAGCACACACACAATACACACACACACCACACACCACACACACACACAACGCACATTGTTTTAGTAAATTATTTCAAATTAAAAGAAAAGAAAAACTGTAGAAAGTGCTCAGCTCAGTCACCTATCGTTGTACTTTATTTAGGCCGAGCAGGGAAAGAGCAACACAACAACTACAGCTTTCTCGTCATGTTTAATAAATATAGTAACCCAATGTGTGTGACGTCCATAGCACTTAGGGGATGGACTGATGTATATTTACGTGCTTACCAGAGAAATATTTAATCTATTCTTGCGGTTAGAATGTTGAAACTTAAGCGAAATGTTTAATCTATTCTTGCGGTTAGAATGTTGAAACTTAAGCGAAATGTTTAATCTATTCTTGCGGTTAGAATGTTGAAACTTAAGCGAAATGTTTAATCTATTCTTGCGGTTAGAATGCTGAAACTTAAGCGAAATGTTTAATCTATTCTTGCGGTTAGAATTCTGAAACTTAAGCGAAATGTTTAATCTATTCTTGCGGTTAGAATGCTGAAACTTAAGCGAAATGTTTAATCTATTCTTGCGGTTAGAATTCTGAAACTTAAGCGAAATGTTTAATCTATTCTTGCGGTTAGAATTCTGAAACTTAAGCGAAATGTTTAATTTATTTGTCTATTCTTGCTGTTCGAAAGCTGACACTTGTCCTGTCTGTTTTATCCGTTTTGAGTTTTTTGCGTTCTTCTTGGGTCCACAGTATCATCATCTTGTGATTGTTTCTATATCTCTCCTAATCACATCTGGCTCCATTGTCTGCCTACTACTCCTTTATGTATATTTCCTCTTGTTTGCAGCTATCGTACTCCGCCATTTGTTTACTTTATATCTCTAGTAATATTACTAACATGTTCAATAATTAACGAAACAAAAGTATAAAGTGGATACCCACCATACTTCCCCCGCATCTCATTACATCAATAACAGTAAAAACACTGACCACGTAGACAGACAGGATTAAACCGCTTTCATATTTGCATTGTAAATTTGATACCGTCAACTCAGACGGGATTTCCTGTCAACGCGATAGAATTGATAACCACATGCCATGCATACCAGGGAAACTAAAGACGCAGACCAGGACAACAACATCGGTTTCAATAATTCGAATTTATCCTGGCCTAGATTCAATGTAAACAAAAATAAATAAATAAATAAATGTCCAGTGACACTTCCTTATTCATTGCCGTCAACTAAAGTGTACCGAAGTGTATGTTAGAACTGAAAACACGAGGAAATAATTCTATATTCGCAGGCTGCTTTTGCGCTGAAAATATTTTCTGAATTAATAGTTCAAATTTAAAGAATGATAAAAGCTCATTCATCAAATTATTGTATCCGAATACAAAATACCGATGATGGCTTTAAACACTTGAAAACATCGCAAAACATACACTTTACAACACACGAGGATAGTTCTGAATCATTTTCTGGGATTTCCATTCATGAGTCTCCAGAAACACACTGAAAGATCACGAAAAAACAAACTAGAATTATAATTTAAATCCATTTTTCTTTTTGTTTGTTCAAATATCTGGAGCCGAAATGTGGGTTTTTCCAAACATTTTATCTGCGCAGCTGAACGTCAAATTTCTTGTTAGTTTTGTGTTCCCGCACTTCATTTTCCTGGGCTCTGCACGATTAAACCAGTAGGGACAGTAGCGATAGTAACGATAGTCGCGCAATAGTGACAGTAGCAGCAGTAGCGACAATAGCAATATTAGGGACAGTAGCGACAGTACCGATTGTCGCGCAATAGTGACAGTAGCAGAAGTAGCTACAAAAGCAATATTAGGGACAGTAGCAGCAATAGCGACAGTAGCAGCAATAGCGACAGTAGCAGCAATAGGGACAGTAGCAGCAATAGCGACAGTAGCAGCAATAGCGACAGTAGCAGCAATAGCGACAGTAGCAGCAATAGCGACAGTAGCAGCAATAGCGACAGTAGCAGCAATAGCGACAGTAGCAGCAATAGGGACAGTAGCAGCAATAGCGACAGTAGCAGCAATAGCGACAGTAGCAGCAATAGCGACAGTAGCAGCAATATCAACAGTAGCAGCAATAGCGACAGTAGCGAATACTACAACAAAACAAGCGCGGTGGAAAGCTTTGGATGCACTTAGGCCAGGATTTCATGGACACCGCAAACACAGAACACACACACACACAACGCACCCACACAACGCACACACACAACGCACACACACACACACAATGCGCACACAAAACACACACACAACGCACACACACACACACAA